>PITA01001135.1:74661-104737 GCA_004023965.1 Spilogale gracilis
CAGGCTTCTTCACATGTTCAGGGCTTAGGGGAGCTAGAACACATGAAGAACAAATGCAAAAACATGGAAAACTTTGTTTTGCTTGGGGTTAGTAAAATATGGGCAGGAAGGAGATTACTGTGGGTCTGATCTTTGCCAAGCTAGATAAAAGAATCAGCTGTCACTCTGTCGTTCTCCCAGAAGGTTTTACAGAATGAAGGATACATCCAATATTTTCCCATAGATTTTTATTTAGGAGACATTACGTAAATTACATATATGAAAAAAAATTCATGATAAATTTCCTGGAGTGTTTGAAATAGGCATTGGCATCTCCCTGACTGAGTTAATCTCTGTGTCTTCTACGGCAGCAGCCCAGAGAGAGATCCCCGTGTGATCACTCCTCTAACACATAATCCTGCGTTCTCATAGTTGTTCCATGACTTAACAGTTGCTGATTGGCAAGGGTGAGAATTCTACAAGGCTCAAGGGGGACTAAACTTTCTTATGATTGTATATTATCAGTTATAGGGTTTTAATTGCTCATTGTTGGTTTCAAATGAGAACACACACACACATCCTGCCAGAGGAGGGAAGGGGAGTCTCGCAAGTGAGGCAGCAACTGTAAGGCTTGAAGGTTGGCTGGTCCACGTACAGCTGCCTCCCTCCCTGTCCAAAGGCTCACCTTGGCATCCCTGTTCCCTTGCTCCCACCCAAAAGAGGTACCAAATCTGAAATCTGAGAATTCCTCCAATGTCAATCCTCTGCAGTTATGGGAAATTGATGCAGTACACACTTAGCAGCTCCTTGCCTGCCTTTCCTCCCAGGTCCGTCCTTCCTGCCTCCTTCCCACTCCCCCACCTGGACACCGATCCACCGCCACGGTTCCCACATTGGAAGGGCAAAACAGTGTGTGGTATTGTGCACACGATAGCTTAGGACTGGAGCTGCCCTGGGGTCACCTTCATGTAAGTATCGACAGCCGCAAATTAAGGTCCTTAGAGTAGCTGACATAGATACTACTTTCTAGAAGAGAATTAAATTTCAACGTTAAGTTTAAAGGAATCATAATTCTGCAGGTATCTTTCTCCGAGTGACTGAATGTGACTATTGCATTGGGGTAAATGAATTAAGAAGTGCAAGTGGGATTTACTGTATGTTAGAAAGGAGTTTTGCAGCCAAGACTGCCTTGAATAAAATGTGTTTGCACTGAAAAAGAAAAACAAACAAACAAACAAAACTTTAAATTACTTGGTCTCTGGTTGCTGTAAAGGTCATCCAAGATGGATGTTCTGTTTATATTGTATAGTATTTCATATGAAATAATTACAGTTCATGAAATGTCTTCCCTAATGTTACTGATTTATGACAGCACATTTGTAACATGGTTTTTATCGTGTCGGTGTGCCATATTGTAAATGATGATGGCTTGTCATGCTTAGTATAATAACTTAAAAGGAAAAAAAGCACAGGGATTTTTGTAAGTCTATATTTGAAAGTCCCTCCATATGGTAATATTGTGTTCATGTTGTTTATGTAGTGTTGTGTGAAATATCCATTTTGGATTGTGTTACTTTTTAAGATATTAAATAACATTTGGTTATATGTCTAAGTGGATTTTTTTTTGGTACTTGGTATTTGGTACGAAAATGACTTTAAGTGAGACCGATTCATTTCTCTCCTCAATTGATGGGAGTTTGTAACAAATTTTTTTATTGTACAATCCTTGTTAGTAGAGCTTTTGAGTTAAAACAAATGAAAAGGGAAATATCTGATCAGAAATCTTTTGCCAGGAATATTGAAAAAGCCATAGTTTTCTGGCTAGCTCTTCAAATTTTGCAGTCAGGCCTACGGACGCCCAGAATTGTGTTTTCTGTGAAATCAGAAAGCAGTGGGGTTGGTCTGTTTTGTTAGCCCTCAAATCACAACTTCTATCCCCAAATAAATGTGATCCCCTTTCCAGAACACTCCAGAGGCTAGCCACATGTTCCCACGGGAATTCCTGCATTTCACTGCCTCCAGAATCTGTCAGATTTCTCTCTAGCTGTCCTTCCCAGTGGCAAATCTTTGTCTTTGGAGAATGGACTCTCTTTTTTCAAACCAAAAGTAATCTGCCATCAAGCAAACAGTGAAGCCAAGAAACAGCATTATTAGTCAAAAACAATAAGAAGCTATAAGTTTGAGCCTGATGTTCTTGGAAAGGCAATACCCAAAGCAAACCTCCAATGACAGTGTCATTTGGATAAGTGTGGAGAACCCAAGGTGATCACTTTGAAGGACAAATCTGGCTTTCGTTGTGTACATTTGCCTGTAGATATTTTAAACTGTCTCAATTCAGACACTTCATTTTACAAGCGTGAAGTTCGGGGGAACATGAATACTGGACGACATGTGGGTTTTACCCTAGAGACCAAGAGCTACTGTGCTAAAAGCAAGGTAACTGTATGTTCCCTTCAGAGCGAGCCAGTGAGCGGGATACATGGAGGAAATGTGGTGACTTTAGTAAGAAGATGGAAGGCAGGATTCTGACTCCTTTGAGAGAATGGTCACAGTTCATAAAAAATTTTTTTTCCAAAGGAAATGGTTTGGTTTGAACTTATTTTTACGTGTTCAGAGTGGTAGGGTTGTTTTTTTTTTTTCCTCCATAAAGAAAAGCCAAGCAGAGTGCCTCCCGCGCTGTTTCAGCTATGAAATCGAGAGCCACTGAATAATAAAAAGAAGGTATTCACCTGACTTTAATAATTTATTTAACTGTGAAATCGTATCCCTACTGTGGGAATACTTGGATTTCATGATATTCCCCCCTGTTTGGGCCTGGTGGCTCCAGACTTTTCCTGTAAAGCAAACAGTTAATCATGTAACACATGGAGTGAGTGTGTGTGATGAATATTTATAGAGAACATTTCACCAGACGTCAATTTCAAGGAAAATCAAGGCACCTGCCCTCCAGATAGGCTGAGCAGGGTTTTTCTGTGAATCTTCTTAAAAGAACTGCATTGGAAGTGCAATATTAAGAGTTAGGGGGAGATACCATATGTCTGCTAAGAGAGGTAAGGTCATAGATGCTGATTTGGAAATCGAGGAACAGAGCTGAACTGATGACGTTCAATGACAAGTGAATTCTTTCCTCCTCAGGTCTAGGACTTTGGGGCTAGTGTCTGTGGGTCAGGTGGAGGGAAGGTCCCGGACTTCCGGCCAGTGCTGGCCCGTGTAGGTGCCCCTTTAAATGGGTTACCTGGGCAGCCCCCAAATCACCCTTCTTCCTGTCTCTCTTGTTTCTCTCCCTTTGTTGTAAAGCTCCCTGCATTATTTTCTTTTCTATTTCCTTGGGTTTGTTTTACTTTATTACTCTCTTCTCCTTGCTTAACCATGAAGTTTTGTTTGGTTGTAGTTAATGCTTTCTGGCTTAATGTTTGGACTCTTTCCTGGTCTTGATTATTTATTATTTATTATTTTATATAGATTTATGTATTGTGCATGGATGATACAGTTACATAATATCATATATATTATAGATTGAAAATGTATATGTTATAATGTAGGATATATAAGTTATATATGTAATCTATATGTAGCTACAATTGATAGCTGATATTTGAAATTTCATATTGATATTGCCCTATCTTCCCTGGATCCACAGGCCACTGTCTTCCTTCAGTCTCACTTCCACTCACCTTTGCTCTAAGAGCTTTTTGTTCTCCAACACTTAGATAGAAATCTGCCACCAGCAGATTCATCAAAGGTCTGATAAATCACTGGCAACTTCCAGAGATGATAGATAGGGAGATGATGGATGGCTAACTAGATACTACATGAGACCAACATCTCTGTGTCGCCATAGTCTATCAATGGCAATGAAATAAAAGGAGATGTCAGGCAAGAAACTAGAGTTTGGCTCCTATGTGACTCCTTTCTAATGCTGTGTTTGAGAATTTACTACCTTGGGAAATTGTCTTTGAATATTTTTATATCTGTGCTTCAAGCCAGCGTCTGCCATTCTTCATTATTCCCTAGATTGTCGGGGGGGAGGGGACCCCCCCCCGAAAGGCACTTCCTTTAAAGTTAACAACAGCTCCGTGGTTTCTAGCATTTCAAATTTCATTCTCCAGTATCTTTCACCAGCATAGGATTTCCCCTCTTGCCACCCCACTAGACTGCAAAGGTACCAGAGGTCTTTCTCACCCAGCGTCGCTTCACATTGTTATTGTTAAGACATGCGACAGGATAACAAATCTTAAATGGATTGCAGTTGACAGGGTCTTTTTTTTCCCCTTCCTGTGTTATTTGATGGCAGTTCATAAGATATCTGTGCTGAATGTCAAAGGATTGATATTCAGACGCAGAAGGTATAGGGTTCCTAGAGACAGAGTAATGGCCTGGGAAACAGAAGATTTCACTTCCACAGTCAGTACCCTCCCATGCTTCCTTCTGTGCCCATTTAAAAGGGACCGAATTGGGGGTGCCGCCTGGCCTCATAAGAAGTCAGCGCAAATGGGTCTGATAGAGGTTAACTTTTACAATTGACTTTTGTTCTAACCAATTAGTTGGTAGACTACCAAAGGCTTACACACCCCCCGAAGATTCTGGCAGTCAGAGTATTTGCGGCATGCTTACTTAAAGCACTTCCATTGAGTTTTAAAGCAAAACTTTTGGAATAGCTTTTGAATTACAGAATTATTGAGACAACAGTCATTAAACATCTTGCATTAGTGTGGTCCTGTGCTTGCAATTAATGAACCAGTATTGCTAGGTTACTGTTCACTAAAGCGATACTTTACTCGTATATCCTCGGTCTGTCCCTACTGCCATCTTTCTATGGCAGAAGCCCGCCCAGGACACCATGTCACATTTAACTGCTATGTCTCCTTAGTCTCCTCTGCTCTCAGATGGTTTCTAAGACTTTGTTTTTGATGACCTTGACAGTTACGATGGGTACTAGACAGAATTTTGTATAATGTCCCTCAATTTGGGTATGTCCTATGTTTTTCTCATGATTAGGCTGGAGTTTACTGGGAGAGGGGATCACAGAGGCAAGGTGTCATTCTCATCACACCATATCAACAGTAAATACCATCAATATAACTTACACCATTGACGTTAACTTTGATCACCTGACTTGAGGTAGTGTTTGAAAGTTACTCTTTCTCAGCTTCCATCCTGTCCTCTTTGGAAGAAAATCACTATGCTCAGCTCCCACATAAGGAATAAGGAGTTAGGCTCCTTGTCTTGGGGTGGAGAATCTAAACAGATTATTTGGACCTCTTCTGTACAGACTTAACTCTTCTTCCGCATGTTTTCAATCATTTACTCCTATCAGTATAGATTCATGGTTATTTATTTTATACTTTGGGTTATAGTCCGTTATTACTTGATTTATGTTATTCCTTGAGTTTTTCCAGCATTTGCTATTGATTGCTATTTTAGTTGGCTCTGGTATTCTTTTGACAGCACCCTTCTTATTGCAGGTGACTGTTACTTGTTTTTGAGCACTTCCTCACTTCCTGGCACTATAAACCACTCTAAGATCATTTTGTATATACTGTCCATGCTTAGAATCGGCCACTTCTCCAAGGATCCCTGGTTTCTTTGACTGGAGGACGGTATTAGAAACCATGATCTAGTGGTACCAGGCATGCCCACTGCTCCTGGAGAGCCATTCTTTTTTTAAGATTTTATTTTTTCAAGATAGAGAGAGAGAGCGCATGAGCAGGGGTAGTGGGTAGGGAGCAGAGGGAGAAGCAGACTCCCCGGTGAGCAAGGACATCTCCCAGTACAAGACCCAATCTCAGGACCCCAGGGATCACAACCTGAGCCCAAGGCAGACTCTTAACCGACTTAGTCACCCAGGTGGCCACTGGAGAGCCATTCTTTCCAAGATCTCTCAGGTGATAGAGTCAGGAGACACAGGTGTGCCTGCGAACCTGCATCTATGCGTGCCTATCAATATTTCTATCTGCAATCATCTGTATGTCTGGTGAGCTAAGTGTGGGTTCATACTGGTGTGTCCTTCTCTAATCCATTACTTCATGGATCATTCTAGCCTGCGTATCTGTAACCTTCCCTATTCCAGGTGTGAGAAACCAGACACCCAACCCCGCCACCCACTTACCTCCTTGTTCAGTTGCAGTATACATGGATAGCAGTTCCTCCACTGCATTTTATAAAGCTGATCAGGTGATCACGGATAAACAGGGAAGAGAAAAAAAAATGGAAAGGTTTCTCAACTTACCCTAAGTAGGTGACTTACGTGATGGGACAGGACAGGGAAGATCTTAAGTT
The DNA here is from genome assembly GCA_004023965.1 of Spilogale gracilis. Lineage (NCBI taxonomy): Eukaryota > Metazoa > Chordata > Mammalia > Carnivora > Mephitidae > Spilogale > Spilogale gracilis. The sequence goes on from PITA01001135.1 coordinate 80,920, forward strand.
TATCAATGGGCTCAACTGGTCTGATGGGATTGTCCTAACATTTTTAGGGTTCAGTGGGGAAAAGACCACTATTTTTTTTTAAGATTTTATTTATTTGACAGAGAGAAACACAGCCAGAGAGGGAAGTGAGGGAGAGAGAAGCAGGCTTCCCGCGGAGCAGGGAGCCCGATGTGGGACTCGATCTTGGGTCTCCGGGATCATGACCTGAGCCGAAGGCAGTCGCTTTAACCAACTGAGCCACCCAGGCGCCCCAAAGCCACTATTGATAATGTATCTTTGCTTATGTCATACCATCAGTACTGGCGGGGAGCAAGGTATGCTGACTTTGTAGTGATCGATCCTATGTTCGGTAAGCCCCCGTTTCCTTCTCTCCATTCCAGTGTCTGCATATCTAGGCTTTGACTGCATTTCAAGGTCCAGATCAAATTGCACCAGGGCTTCTTCTCTGAGCACTCCTCTTCAGTTCCATGCCCTGACAGAAGCATGGCTTCTTTCCCTTTCTCACAACACTTACCATTCCCAGCCCTGTGTTCTCAATTTCTGTCTTAAAGTCAGGACTTTGGACTCCTGCCCAAGACTGTGACCTCAGCTAAACCATTTATGCCATTTTTAGGCTATTCACTGAACCTTTGCAGGGAAAGGGGAGAGCAACACACACCTCCTCTTGTCATTGTTCTCAGTGGCCCTTAAGACCTCCAAAATCTTCAGTAGGCTCAGCTGTGCCGGCAATGAGCTCTGTGTGATGTTCCCGACAGGACTGCGAAAACCTTGAGCACTTGGCTCAGGCCTGCTTTTAACCTAGGCAGCCTTCTGGAAATGTGCTCCCTAGCCATACTGCTAGGCCTCCGTGTGCCTTCCCTCTCACAAAAGAAAACCAGCACGGAAGGGATGGCTTTGAAATGTCAGAAAGTTGTTACAAGATTAAAAGCCGAGTGGGAAGCTTTAGTCTCTTCTTGTGAGGGCACGAGCTGCGGAAGCCCACTGCTCTGGGCCAGGGCTGGGACTCGGGAGGGACAGGATTTCATTCAGCACCTACAAAGATGGGAGAGGAGTTAGAGGTGATCAAAAGCCACTGAATATCCTGGGCAGGGAAAGCTGCTGGTTGCGTGTGAAAGGGACAGACCTTGCTCCACGAGTGTGTGAAGTCTGTTTGTGTCTCTGTGTCCCCGAGGCTGTGTTTCTGCAGGGCTCCCCAAAGTGGTGGGAGTATTTATGACCGTGCCACAATATGTTTCCTTTTAACCGTATCTTAAATCTAAAGACAGCCGGCTATTGTTTATGCAAACTTCCCACAGAAGTATAACAAAAAATTTATTTTCTCTGTCTTGATTTTGAGGTTTTTTTCCCCCCATCTTAGCCACATGATTTCTTTCTGCTTCTTGTCATTTCTTCCCCCAATCTCCTGCTCCTTCCCTTTCTGCATCTGTGAGATTTTGACTACAGCTAATTTTTCATTTTAATGTTCTCATTTCGCTCTGCTCTACCTTCTCATACACTTCTAAAACACATCCTGGGGCGCCTGGGTGGCTCAGTGGGTTAAAGCCTCTGCCTTCGGCTCAGGTCATGATCTCAGGGTCCTGGGATCGAGGCCTGTGTCGGGCTTTCTGCTCGGTGGGGAGCCTGCTTCCTTCTCTCTCTCTGCCTCTCTGCCTGCTTGTGATCTCTCTCTCTGTCAAATAATTAAAAAAAAAAAATAAGTCCTGGATTTTCATTTCTTGATAACCTTCTTCCTAGCTTCCCTACAATGGTATGCCTAACTAGAACAAACTCATTTAGTAGCTGAACTGTGTGGGTAGTTTAAAAGCTTAGCCAGGGAGTTGTACTAACAAACTACTTGCTATTACTTCCAAATACTCAGATCAGCTGGGGGGAAAAATAGATTAAAATATGAGTCGTGCCCTGGGTTGACGTAACACCAGAAGTCTCCCAAGCTCTAGATGACAGCCGTGTCAGGGATGGGGTCTTCGACAGGAGTGTCTGGGATAATAGTTTGCTCTGTGGCACCAGGGTCCAGAAGCTGGGATTGGGGTGCTCTCCTGGGCATCCTTTGGCTCAGGGTGAACTGAATGACTACAAAGTCAAATTCTCACCGGGAGCTATGGTATTGCACAGTCTCCTCCAAATCCGAACTTGAAAGTCTTGCCTTTATGAGTATAATACACCTCTTAACTTTAGTTTTCTGTATGTTCCAATTATTCTATAAGAAGCATATACTGTTTTGAAGTCAGAACATTGTTTCTGAAAAAATAAAATGTTTGAGGATACAATACAAAGGAGAAAGATCATGAACTGGGACTTAGGTTCATCCTCTGTGTTATGACTTCCTTTCTGGGCTTCTTGGCCTCGGCTGGGGGTTAAACTCTGAAGCCTGCAGATTTCTCTCAAGTATGAAGAAGCTTGTTAATTTTCAAGTTGCAGAACAATGTGTTTCTTGCTTTCCAGAGCAAAAATGTTCTCCTGGTCTCAATAAAGTACAGTCCAAAATGTCTTCATTTTAAGGCAGGGTTAAGATGGGGAAAAGCCAAGATTAAAGGCAAGCACAGAGTGAAAGCTGTCAAGAAGGGGAGACAAATGAAACCTACATGGCCTTCATAAGCTGGTGCTTGATTCATTCTTCTCTTCATCACTTCAGAACTTAAATATTCTCCCCAATGATTTCTTGCAATTAACTCATTCTTCCTCAGAACCTAAGCGGGAATCTTCAGGTAGTTCTTACTGTGCCTGGAAATCTAGTGCTTATCAATTCATATAGAGTTTGATCAATCCTTATCATAATTTGTAGTAAATATACCCAAATCATAAACTTCATTTTTTTAAAGATTTATTTCATTTTAGAGAGAGAGTGCGAGTGAGCACATGAGCAGGGGCAGGGACAGAGGGAGAGAAGGAGACTCCCTGGCAGGCACGGAGCCTAGGGCCAGGGGCTCAGTCTCAGGAACCTGAGATTATGACTTGAGCCGAAAGCACGAGTCAACCGACTGAGTCATCCAGGTGCCCCTAAATCATAGACTGTAAAAAATATTACCCCCCAAAAGGTAGTCCAGTAAAGGGGATGCATTTTCAAAATTTAGAACCCATTGTTGTAGACTATTTTTGATTTGTTGTTAAAGACTAGGTTTTTGCAGGGCGCCTGGGTGGCTCAGTTGGTTAAGCAACTGCCTTCGGCCCAGGTCAGATCCCAGAGACCCGGGATCGAGCCCCACATCGGGCTCCCTGCTCGGCAGTAAGCCTGCTTCTCCCTCTCTCACTCCCCCTGCTTGTGTTCCCTCTCTGACTGTGTTTCTCTCTGTCAAATAAATAAAATCTTAAAAAATAAAAAGACTAGGTTTTTGCAAAACTAGCTAAATAAATGAAGTTTAATAGTTTCCCGAAATTCAAAAATTAATAATGTACCATTTGAGGAAGGAACCTCAATCAGAGGAAAGGTTAAGCACAGGTATACTTGCGTGTACTGGGGGACAATTTGAATGTTAATTTTGATTCAACAGGTATTCTGAGCAGCAAATGTTCAGTGCTTTTGTCTTGGCTGCAAGGAATCCTGGTGGGTTCTGGGAGCACAATGTGAAAGACACGATCATTGTCCTCGAGGGGGTTCAGAAGGGAAGGTCACCCCGACACCTGGGAAAGTAGCATGCAGCCAGGTTGCGGAAGGCTCAGGATGGCACGGGAGAATGCCCGCGTCTGGAGCAGCTCCAGGTTCCAGAACTATCCCACCTGCTCACCAACTGCGGGATTTGGCAACCAGCTTCACTCCTCTGACCTCTGCGGTTCAGCGCTATGGTCTGTTAGAAAAATGGAGCTAGATTCTGCCTTGTCTCCCTCGCCGTGGTGCCTTTGAGGATGATGATTATAGGAGACGCATGCAAACGCCACACGCTGGGTGAGGGACAAAACCAGCGCTGTGCTCCTGGGCAGTTTCAGGGGAGAAGGCACATGACGGTGGCAGTATTCTAGCAGGCAGATTCTTGAGCTGGCCCTTTCAGGAATGTTAAGGACAGACGGGTCTGTAGAGTATTCCCGGCATGTTAAAAGCAGGTGTGGCAAAGTTACGTTTGAAAGACGGAGTATGTATCATTAATCTTCCTTTAGACTGAATGTTTATCGTCATAAATGCTGGGAGTGCATTTGGGGAGAGGGAGCTGACATTACATAAACGTTTTCTAAACTGATTATGCTACAGAACGTTAAACTCATGCAAAGGTACCGCACTGAAAGTTTGTTGTGTGTTGGGCTTTAGGGCTCTGTCCCTAGATGGAGCCACTGCACATCCTTGCTTCCAATGATGGTCTTAACTTTGAACAATAAGCCCTCTTAGCCCATGCCCTTCCAGTCATTAGAACACTCTTGTTTTCTTTGCTTTTCTTCCCTTTCCTGTGTTCGTATCATGTGTTGGCAGCTGGATCCCAAGGGTCCTGAAGGTGGGAAGGATTTGCGCTCACGCCGCCTTGCGGAGCCTGGTGGGGAGGGGGGTGCTCCTAGTTGTGCAATGCTGTGACGCCCACAGACCCTTCTTCCTTCTTACTGTTCCTGCACTCACTGCGCCTCTGACACTCACACCCCCCGCGGTTCTGCTGGTAGCTTGCCAAGTATCCTGCACAGAGTCCCTCCGGAAGAGAAAAAGCCAATGGATGTTTCAGACTTCCGAAAAACCTATAATTTTATGCTGAGTTACCATATCAGAGTCACTAATGTCAAGATGCCCCGATCCTCCCATATTTTATGTTTCACTTGAAATGGCTAAACACCAAATTCAACTCTAAACCCAAAATCCAAGTCTGAGTCTATTATTCCCCTGCTTAAATCCCTTCATTGGTCAAAATTAGGTCAATGAGAGAGAACTCTTTACTAGTGCTTGTGCGGTGCCTCCTGATCTGGTTGCCAGCTTTACCTCCCACCCGGCCTTCCAAAGTGCTCCAGCCACAAAACTGCTCTGGGCTCCTAGTGGCCTCTAGATCATTTCAAAGCCTGGCAGATAGAATGTAGTGTTCTCTCCCACTCCCGCTGCCCCATCTTAGCACCCATTCACTAGTCAATCTTCAGGTTTCACTGATTGGCTTGCAGAGCCTGGAGAAGGCCTGACACATCCTGCTCCGAGCTGGGGGCTGTCTCTTGTCACTGGCTAGGTTCCCTGGGATGCAAACTCTGAGATGAAGATTTCTATTGGAGGGGGATGTGTCCCCCTGAGAAGAGAAGGGGAAGAAACAAGCGTGGCCAAAGAGGGGTTGGGCTGTGTCAATCCTCTTCAGCTAAAGACCATCACGAACGACATACGTGGGGTTCCATAGATCAAGTCTATGATCGCCGCAGAGCGTGAGGCTCAGGACATGGAGAGCCACGGGTTCTAAAGCATCAGTGTTGGAAAGACACCAGTAGATAGCTTTTGGGCTTCAGTTAGGAGAGTTGGGGAAGACCTAAGGTTCCTTCTAGACTGGACACTGCCAGAGCAATCTACAAGACAAAATGGCAGCACGTCTATGACAGGCATCTTCCTAAGTCTTACCCCTAGAGAGGAAGGGTAGAATGAGGGTCCAGCTGTAACTGATGAAAAAGTAGCAGCTGCTTTGGCCACGAAGGGGGTGGGGAGAATTTGATATTGTCTGAGTGGCACAATGATCCTGTCGTTATGCTTAAATGAAACTGGGAAGAGGGCTTGCTTCATCTCACTTTATCATGATCTCAGAGTAGCCTCCTTTGTGTGGTACTCTGTGAAGTTATGTCCCGCAGGAGCAGAACATGGCCCAGCTGAGCGCCTGGCCGGCCTCTGATTATGAGGGCCTGGTCTTTTCTTCTTTCTTCTGTGATGTAGGCTCAGCAGGTTCCTCAGTGGGGCCCCAGAGGAAGCTCCCAGCCCAGGTGACCCTGCAGAGTGCTCTGGTCTCCCCATGGGGAGAGGGCGGCAGGCCTCCATGCTCCCACACCTGTTGGTCACTGGCAGTAGTCTGTCCCTGAGAAATAAGGGCATCCTGAGGCAATTCTGGCTTCGCTCTCCTCTCTGTGTGACATAAGCTCTGGGGTGACCACAACAGAGGGTCTCTGGGTCTTCCTTGTTACTGCAAAGCCTTCTGCAGCCTCTGGCCCATAGGAGGCTTTCCGTAAATATTTGCAATGTAAATTAATGAGTTGCATATCATCAGGTCTTCATTTTCCATTTGACTAAATGCTTTATTCTTAGTCTTTGAATGTAACCTTTTCTTCCCAATTGACAACGTACTTCTTGGGGTTATCAGTCACCATCTAGATTGTCTAAAACAATAGTTCTCATCAGTGGACGGGTAGTATGAATTAGTTATCTGAGAAACTTTTTCAAAGTATCCTGCTTGGCTCTGTTCACTCAGGATTTTGATTCAGTTAAGCATAGAGTGGTGCCTAGCTAGGGGTATTTTGAAAAAACTCTGTTAAGATTGAGTCTGTTTGCCTCACTACCTGCCCTCTCCCCCCACCAAAAGAAGTAGCTTCAAGCTTTGAAATGACCTTCAAGAATCCGGGAACATTTTTTTTTTTTTCACTTTTGCCACCCTTAGACGTAGTTCTAAAAAGCTGAATACAAAGTTATGTCATGGCCAAGCTGGAGAGCATTCTACTGAGACATCCTGTAAAACTAAGCTTTTTCAAGGACGTGAAATCTTCACAAAATAAATTCCTTCTTACAATTAAAAGAATCCAACTTAAACTGAAAGCCTCATTCCTGAGTCTTCCAATGACTATCTGGAGATGGAAAGATTTCCAGCGCATAAGAGTACCACGCCAACCTCTCCACCAACACAGACCCCTAGAGCCACTGCTGGACTGAACGCCACATTCACCCCTATGATTCTTTAGAAGAGGAAGCCATACCCAAGCCTGCCCTGTGGCAACATGGGAAGCAGGTGAATTTGTCTTGGGCCTCTTTTCTGATTCCTCTCCATTAGTTTGTCTTACAGCCTTGTATCTCATACTCAGGAGGAAAGCCAACACCCTTCTAGAGAACTTCTCCTTCCCAAAGAGATTTATGTTATAAAGTGCAACGGGAGCAGGCTGGCAATCATGACCTTCTATATAATCTCACAATAGCCCGCTTGTGTGTCTGCTTGCCTCATCTGTAAGGAGCTTCTTCACTGGTGGGAAGACTGTGTCTTCATCCTCTTTGCATTTTCTGTGCTGATACAGACAGGCATGTTTATGAATGAATGAATGCAGGCATGCACACATGAACAAGTGAATGCCTGCGCAGGAGTGGTAGGGGGAATATAAGCAGTGGGTTGACCTTGACAAAGTCTCAGATGTATCCTAGTCACCTGGCACCCATTTGTTGCTTTGTTGCAAACTTAAAATAGCTAAATGGAGAACCTATGAAACAGAGGTCCATTCTTTCAAAAAGCTTCTAAGCAGAATCTTGAAGCTGTGGTACGGATACATTGTTGGGGGGCATTGTTCTCAGTAATTTTTAAAATAAAATGACTGAAATTTGGAAAGTATTTGAGATAGAACATGTTTGTTTTGTTGTTGTTGTTGTTGTTTTTAAGATTTTTATTTATTTGACAGAGAGAAACACAGCCAGAGAGGGAACACAAGCAGGGGGAGTGAGAAAGGGAGAAGCAGGCTTCCCGCCGAGCAGGGAGCCCGATGTGGGACTCGATCCCGGGTCTCCAGGATCATGACCTGAGCCGAAGGCAGTCGCTTTAACCAACTGAGCCACCCAGGCGTCTCTGAGATAGGGGGATATCTTTATATCTTTACCTTTAAAAGTATCTTTAAAAGATAACTCAAGTAAAATCAGAATTAAGCTTATAACACAAATGTGTCCAGAACCATCTCTAGCTTTGCCTTTGAACTGCTGAACCATGTACCTCCTTGGCGCCATCTTGGGTGTGCCCAAGAGGTCTCAACGCACATGTACATACTCACTGTCCACGCAGCCCAGGTGCGTGGTACACTAAATGCGTGAAGAACTGGGGAGCTCTTCATGGGTGGGGATAAACACTTGACATGTCTGGTCTGTTTGTTATGCCTCATTGATATTAACATTTATTACCATTTTTGATTAAAGACTAATATATGTTTATTATCCTAGAAAATTATAGGAAAGCAGAAAAGAAGCAAAGAAGAACTAAGTATCATCACATCACCCAAAGATGATCACAAGTATTATTTTGATGCACCACATTCCCTTTTAACGTTTTACATATATATATTTAAGCAAAATTGGGACCATACAGACCAAACTCCTTTGTTACTTGCCTTCTTCCCAGAGTTATCATGACATTTTTCAGGGCTTTACCTTTTCTTCTGCCACCTTTCTCCAAATGGCTTCACAATAGTTCTTTCCTTGAATCATTTTCCTTCTGTTCTTCATTGTCGGACATTTCCTTAAACATTTTCCTGATGTTAAATTTTTAGGCTGCAGCAGACATTCATGAAGAAATCCGAATGTTTCCTGGAATTAGAATTCCTAGGTCAAAAGCTATATTCACACATAAGGCTTTTAAAATACAAGTCAAGTTTGCCTTCGCTATTTACCTCGTCCAATTACACTCCTGCCGGTAGTCATCTTCGAATTTATTTTATTTTTTTATTTTTTATTTTTTGACTTTAAATTTATTTTATTTTTTCAGTGTTATTTTCTTTCTTTCTTTTTTTTTTTTTTAAAAGATTTTTATGTATTTATTTGACAGAGAGAAACACAACCAGAGAGGGAACACAAGCAGGGGGAGTGAGAGAGGGAGAAGCAGGCTCCCCGCCGAGCAGGGAGCCCGATGCAGGGCTCGATACCGGGTCTCCGGGATCATGGCCTGAGCCGAAGGCAGTCGCCTAACCAACTGAGCCACCCAGGCGCCCCTCAGTGTTATTTTCTAACACACTTAAAGGTCACTTTCATTTGGTACTTTTGCAGTTGTACTACTTGCATTCAAGGGTTGGGTTCCAAGGTAAACTCTATGAGGTGATGTGGCCTATTGGCTGAGTCTTTAGCAGCAAAATGTATCACACATCTCCTAATTAAGTTTTAATAAAACAGTAGGATGATAAAGGCTTTCTTGACTTTTCCATCTCTAGAGGTACACCATGGGAAAGTGGATCAGTTATTTCTTATCATGAGAAATGATAAGAATATCGTATCTCTCAAAATAATGAGAGAAACTCATTATTTTGCTATATGCCTTTTTATCTGGATGGCCGGGAACAGCATATTCAAATTTTTAATTGTTTCCACTTTCCCATTGTCGAGTACCCAAGCACAAGGCAAGTATGATTTGGTTTCCAGCTTGGTAGGCAAACATTTACAATACAACCCAGATAGTTTCATCCTGTTTGTATGGGTTGAATGAAAGTCTTGCTAATTCCCATGAGGACACAATGTCTCCTATAAGATGTTTTTCATTTTAGCCCAGAGTGAAAGCTGCATGGAAACTACTCTTCTCTCTTAGTAACAGTAGATTCCCAAGATGCAACAGGTTTTCAGATTTATTATTCCCCTATAATGAAGAAACTCAAGGATACTCAAACCTGGAGGAGCTTTATCTGAGCTTTATCTTTCTTTCAAGGTAAAGGCTTTGCAGCAGCAGTCTGTTTATGAAGCACCTGCTTATTAGTGGTAGCTTTTTGTGAAGCTCTGGTTATCAAAAAAGGATGACATATAGTGAAAAGCAGCTGCTCCAAATCACAAACTATTTATAAATAGCTCACCCCCCTAGAGTGAGGCCCTCTCTTCTCAAGTCATAACAGTCAGCAGAAAATTAAAACCCCATTGGATGAGAAATATTTTAAAAAATATTTCTCCCTAGTGTTTCAAAAGTTGTCCTGTAATGTGGTGCACTCTCACTGAACCAGAAATTGTCTGTAATAAAAGAATATTGGGGGAAAATATTCAGATTCTCACTGAATTCTAGAACGTAGAAGGAGTGTTCTGTTTTCACTGTTAAAGGTTAATAGCTTGAGTATATGTCGTAAGCTTCAATAAAATGAGAGCTTTGGGTTCCAATGCCCCCCAAAACACTTAAAATTTCTAACACATAAAATTCAAAAACCTTTCTTCCCAATTTAAAATAACCATCGGGGCACCCAGGTGGCTTAATCAGGAGCTATCAAACGCTTGATTTCAGCTCTGGTCATGATCTCAGGGTCCTAAGATGGAGCCCTGTGGTGGGCTCCACACTGTGTGTGGACTCTGCTTGGGATTCTCTCTCTCTCTCTCTCTCTCTCTCTCTCTCTCTCTACCTCCCTCCCTCCCTCCCTTTCCTTGCTTCTATCCCTCTGTAAAAAATACAGTGAAGTGAAATGAATACAATAAAATAAAAGTCAAATGAATTTCCTGGCAATAAGCAAATGATTGGTTTTTAAAAATACCATAAATCTTTCATTTTTAAATTTTCTATGCACACAGGGAGCAAATATAATGGTTCCTGGTAATTATATAAGCTGATGTCTTGTATGGTTAGTAATCATCAGTTTATACATTGATCATTCTCCTACAGGTTCTCTGAACTTGCAGCTTTCTTTCTTTTCAAAGGAAATTGAGGCTTCATGGAAATAATTTTAGAATTTTCCCAAGACCTGTTGAGATCGAAATGAACTCTAAATGAACCACGCTAGTAAAAGTCACTGTCAGTTGTAGACTGTGATTTTCTACTTGAATCAATTTATTTCTGCTAGAGGTTAATTGAATGTCTGTCTTTCCTGGAGGTGATTCTTTTTAAACTATTAGTAATCATCAATATCTACAGAAGAGAATCTCATTTGTAAATGGCTTGACTGAGTCTAGGATATAAAACTTTGTTCTTATCCCATCTGACTGATGTCTCAAAAGTCCTTGAAACTTTATCAATTCTTTTGAGTGTATGTGCAACACAAAGAATGTGAGCTTGTTTTCCACAGTCTGCGTCTTCCCTGAAACAGATGGAGCTTATGCTTATCTCAATGGGGCGAATCCTGAGGACTCCCACCTTGACATTGCAATGAAAACTTTCCCTCAAATCTCTAAATTCTCTCATCTGGCACCATAAATTAGAAAAGCCTGCGGTTCCCTTTTGTAGGCTTATAGAGTGCCCCCATGTTAGATTAATATCCAGAAATCATCTCTTCTCTGGTGTAGCAGAAGGCAGATGATGAGTCCCAGATGTTTCTGCAAGACTGTCATTCCCAGACATAATAGATTACATCAGGGAAACCAACAATAAAGAGTTGTGTACTTTCTTTTTCTCTTTCTTTTTTCTTTCTTTTCTTCTTTCTTTTCTTTCTTTATTTCTCCCTTCCTTCCTCACTTCCTCCTTCCCTCCCTCTCTTCCTTCCCTTATTTTCCTCCTTCCTTCCTTTTGTTTCCTCCCTCCCTTCCTGTCCTCCTCCTCTTCTCCCTCCTTCTCCTCCTCCTTTCTCTCTCTCTCTCTCTCTCTGTCTGTCTGTCTGTCTGTCTGTCTCTCTCTCTCTCTCACACACACACACACACACACACACACACACACACACACTCATCTTTTTCTTTCTTTTTTAAGGGATTCAGAAGATTTGAACAATGACTAATAACCTCATTTTATGGAATAACTTGCCCCATATTCCAGGCACTGAAGGATACAAGACTTTGGTTGGTTGGAGGTATTTTAGATATGGCAAATTTGGTCATCACATAGGAACGTGGAGTGGTCTAAGGGATGAATAGCTCCTCAGGACAGTGGTCCACTGGCCATTTGTAGACATGGCTGAATCTCCTACAATTCTATGTTGGAGATAAGAGCTGTGGTTGATTCCTTCCTACTTCCTTTATCCCTTGCTGTCTTAAAGTCATAGGGACCTAACAGAGCTCCCTAGAAAATTCCAGGAAGTCTTCAGCTGCCTAGGGAAAGTGAACTTAATAATACTTAAACCTCCCTTATCTCTCCAGTATTATGCTAAGCACTTTTTATACAGATGATGATCTTAAAGATGAATACATCCCCCTAATTTCATAGATAAGGGATGTAAGATTCATGAGAGCACATGGCCCTTATTCATGGTACAAAGTTAATGGGATTGGGAATCCAGGCCACGGATCCAAACCTGTCTGGTTCTAAAGCACGTGTGCAGTGGCCTGTCGGTAGTGAGTCCCACCAGCACAGCTGATGTGAGGCTATCCGCATAATACCACTAGTCCTGCTGAGCTGGGAAGCAGTGTACACAATCTGCCCTGGGAGCTGTAGTGATGGCTCAGTGCATACTACCTGTGTACCTGCAGCCTGGGATTTCACCAGCCTCCTGGTGATGAGGGCAGAAGAACAGGGACAGAGATGAGCCAAAGGACCTTCCTGTGGTGACAGAGTTTAGAAAGTTCTTTTCTATCTAACTGCAAGGCTGTCTCATTGCTCTGAAGCTTCATTCACCTGGGACGTGCTGGAATTTCTCTTCAGTGAAGGCATTTTTCAAACTAAACTAGAGGGCAGAGGAAAGAAAATGCCATGCTAGGGTGCTTCCTAGGTTGCCTTTACTCCAGCAGACTTGTCTCATAATATTAGAAATCCGTGCATGCCATCTTCCTATTCTATGGTCTCCCATCTATCTGTAGAAGTAGATGGCACTTAGGGATTTATTCACACTCTTTTTGGGGGGAATTGGGCTCTGAGGGGGACAAGAGGAGTGTACCGGGATTCTCCTCATTCCTCTGTTTCAGCTAGCCCATCGGTGCTCACAACTTAGTCAATCGCAGGAAGCTGGGCAGAAGGTAAATTGAGATTTTCCACTCGCTTTCTTGCTGATGAAAGTAGGCAGCCTTTCAGATCCTGAAGAGATGGGGCCTGCTCCTAGTTCCATCCCCACCACCCACTCTCCCTTACTGCGCATGCGTGCAGCAACCATGTGCAGCGCTCCTGCCTGAGCCCAGTGCCGGTAGATAGACAGCTTACACAGATTACCACTTCAATTATTTTGATCATTCTATAGGGATAGCATAAGGCGGTTAGCAACCTTTCCTTTCCAAAAGGTTATCTGTACTTGGAGGCCAGTTATATTGTCCAAAGTCATATGGCTAAGAAACAGCTGAATTGGAATCAAATGTCAGCCAGTCTTCCCCCAAAGCCTGGATCTCTCAATGATACCACACTGCCTCATGTACTTTTAGATCAACAGAAAGCTGCTCATTTTGCATTCTATTTATATGACTGAGTCAGTTATAAAGCTCATGATTCCACTGTCTTTGGGATATAGCCTGCCAAAGCAGGTTCACTAAGGGTCATAAGGGAACCCGCTCACAGACCAACCACAATGTTCCTTACAGAAGACAGACTCCAGAGCAAAATAAACTACACAAACCACGCTGAATGTCTTTCTATGAAGCCAGGCCATAAGAAAGTTTCTTTTTAAAATAATATTTAACTTTGCTGCCTCTGTTTATAAAAATAATAATCACTGAAAAAAAAATCTAGGGAAATGTAAGAAAATAAAAACCACCCATAATGTTAGCATTATGACATACAGTTTTAATTTTAGAATTGCATATATATATAGTGTATATATACACACACACTATATATATATTATATATATGTATATATATAATCCTATTTAATTAAATCAGGCTAATATATATGCAGTTGGGTTTTTTTAACCTTGGCATTATCTCTGACCATATGGCCAACCATCAGCTACCCCGTGGATCCATGCAGGGCCTTACTCCAGACCAACTCCTCTTATAGGCAGAGGGTTGCCCACTGGGAGGATCTCCTTTCCCCAGTGTTCAGGGCTACCCCTGCGTGGGGGCATAATCACCACAGCAGTCCATATTGGGCTGGTGTTGGCATATGGCACAGAGCCATCTAATCTGGCTTGAATTGTTATCGTCTGCAGTCAGCTGGTCACTGGGAGTCTGCCATGGTGAGGCTGCGAGGATACACATATCAGATACATGACCGACTTGCTCTTGGGCCTTATTTGTGCCTTCAGGAACTGGTAGGCATGGGCCTATGTAGATCAAATATCATCTTTTCGTAACAGTTGAACGCTTCTTGGAATTTCCAATTTTATGGCAGAGTGGATCAAATAATAACCAGCTCACAAAAGACTGGTATTAGGTATCTGGTCGTTGGGTGTCCCACGGTAGTGGACTTCTCCAGGGCCCAATGGCAAGCCAGGAGCTGTTACTCTCAAAAAGAGAAGAATCATTTGTTGGAGACCTAGCTTTACTCATAACTCTAAAAGTCCTTTGTTTCTGATGCTCTCACTGAAGCCTGCAGTAGGCCACCAACAAACTCCTGATGTGCCCAGGCCTTCAGGCACCATGGTGCTTCTGGAGCCCTGAGTTTCTAACAAGAGCACCCTTTGCTCTGCACCCTGATCAGCATAAGGGCTTTTCCTGTATCTGACCTCACTCAAGGTTAACAACTGTTCATATCACGAGCATTGTGTTCTTTTTTATTACCCTTATGTTTAAATGCTTCTCAACTTACTTTTTACCAATTATCAAAGTCAACAGTATGCATAACCCTGATTTTCCCAATATAAAATGAGCAGATTCCCCCATATTTCCTCTTGTACCCTCTCCCTCACCAACTTTTCAGACTTTTTAAATAAGAATCCAGCTTGTGGTTTCTCACATCACTTTACTTATGTATCTTCTTAACTATGAAAAAATCTAAATTCATTTACATTTACTTATTTACAATCATTTTTTTAAAGATTTTATTTATTTATTTGACAGAGAGAAACACAGTGAGAGAGGGAACGCAAGCAGGGGGAGTGAGAGAGGGAGAAGCAGGCTTCCCACCAAGCAGGAAACCCCATGTGGGGCTCGATCCCAGGTCTCTGGGATCATGACCTGAGCCGAAGGCAGTCGCTTAACCAACTGAGCCACTCAGGTGCCCCTACAATCATTTTTTGAGACTGAAAACTGTTAAGTGGTTTTAATAACAGGTGACTAGCTCTTTTATTCAATAAATCACTACTGCTAGAACTGAAATGATAATCATCTTTCAGTTTATTGCAATGTATCTTCAGATAAGTTTTTAAGAACACAGAAAGGATATGATTTCTGAGTTCTTGAAGGTACAAGAAAGTTTTCCTGAAGTCCTGACAAAAGAAAAATAACTTCTTGCGTGAAGATAAAAATCTCAAGCCCCAAGGACAGTACCTAAACTTGTATTATTATTTCATTTCTTCTGATACTGAATGTAACCCTCCAAAATCTAAATCCAGTTTGCTAGTCCAGTTTGATTTTTGTTCTCTTTTGAAGGACCCTTTCTTTTATAACTAAATATGCTTAAAATTGTTTTATTTGTTGGGCAGCATTTACAAATACATATATATTTTTTAATATTTCAGAATTACAAAAAAAGTTGCGAGAATAAGATTAGTACAAAAAACACCCAAATACCTTTCAAGCAGATTCACCCATCATGGATAGCTGGCCCCGTTTGTCTTCATTCTCGCTCGTTCAGCATAACACACGCATGCGCACAGACACACGCAGCACGTGCACACGCACAACGTGTATGCACGTGCACACAAGCTTGCGCATGCACACACACCGTGCGGACCTGTGCGGGTATGTGTACACACAACTCTCTTCTGAACTGTTTGAGGGTAAATTATGTCCCTTTCACCCCTAAATACATTGGTGAATTCTCTAAGACTCCAGAGAATCTATGTGCAACTTCAGTAAATCGAACACGGAAAACATATTTTTTATTTAATCTAACCATCCATATTCCAGTTTCATCAACTGACCTAATAATGCCCTTTTTAGCTTGTGTTCTCCTTTGCTGTTTTCCTTTGTTGGTTTTTTTGTTTGTTTGTTTGTTAGTTCCTGGATGGGTGAAGGGGGAAACTTGGAACCAACTGACTGCTCTTTTACTCAAACCTAGATTTCTCCAGAGGCACATGTACGTTTTTATTAACAATGCCTAAAATATAATGCATTCTTTCCAATTATATGCCCAGATTATGTTTCTACTCTAGAAACTTTAATTATGTCTTTGATCATTGATTCTGGTTCAGCTTTTAAAAAAAATATTCTAACAAAGAATTGGGATCTTTGTTCTCCTTCCTTCCTCCGTCATGCCTTTTGTGTATACACTACCTCTTTCTTTTTTTCTCTGTGCTCTGGGAAAATGTCATATGTTTGTCCTCGAAATCACTGCTTTAGTTTTCCACACATGATACCAGTTTGTATTAATTAGCTAGAACCCAAATCTCAGTACTGAGGCATAATAGATGTTTATATTTTAAATTCAAATTTTTAAGTTAAAAAATGATGTTTATTTTTCATGCAAGTAAATTTAAAAAGTGTTTATGAATGGAGGGAAAGTTTTTCACAAATAGTGATTTAGGGATATAGGCCTCCTTTCATCTTATAGTCACACTACTGCTAGAATCTCAAGAGTTCTCTGCTAGATCCTCAACATCTGATTAGCAAATAAAGACAGAGTGTGGAGGAGGTTTCCAAGGGCTTGACCTGGAAGTGGTGTATATCTCTTCACTCTGTGTTTTACTGGCCAGAACTCAGTCATGGGGCCATGTCTACCTGAAGGGGAGAACAGGAGATGTTGCTGTGTGCTAAGGAAGAAATGGAAACAAGTAGGCCAAGGTACAGCCATGTTAGCAAAACATCTCTCTTTACTGACTCCAATTCAGATTTTAATTCTATTGTTGTAACTATAATTTTGAAATTGTGCCTCCGAATCTATTCATTTCCACTTTATTTTCAGCTTGTTGCTCGTGCTGCTTATCGAGTTGTCAAGTCTTCATTTTGTCTTTCGAATTCTTCCTGTTTATTCTTTTATTATGAATGCCAGTTATTTTTCTGGTTACAATAAATTCTTTCTCCTGCATCATTAAAATTACTTTCTATCCCTTGTGTTCCACAGTTACTTTACACAGAAATTCTGTTGGTTATTTTCTGTTTATTCATCCTCAAATAGAGAGTAAGCTATGTAATTTTGAGTTTTGGATGAGTGAGTTTCTCTCAGCTCTTCTTAATGTCCTTTCAGTAACTATTGCTGGAGGGGATTTTGATGTATACAACTCCCAACTCAATTTCTGTTGTCTGTTATTTAATCTTCTGCTATAACTTTGCTTCACTCATCTGTGGTCAGTCATTTGCCTACGCTTGCTGCTTGTCTCTTGTAGAATTTCCCAGGAGTATGAATCTGCAGCCTCAGACTTCAGCCAATCTGGAGTTCACCCGTGCAAGTGTTTTTATTGTTATGAATATGTATGGGGTAATATATTATGGGGTGACTGTATGACTCAGTCATTAAGCATCTGTCTTTGGCTTGAATCATGATCCCAGGGTCCTGGGATCAAGCCCCGCATTGGGCTCCCTGCTCAGCGGGAAGCCTGCTTCTCCCTTTCCCACTACCCCTGCTTATGTTCCCTCTCTTTCTGTGTCTCTATGTCAAATAAATTAAAATCTTAAAAAAATATGTAATTATTGTTCATTACAAAGTCACAGAGTTACTCAAACAACACTATAAACCAACTAACCTAACAGAACATTCTACCCAATAACAGCAACATATACATTCTTCTGAAGGGAACATGAAAAGATTCAAAGCAATCCCTGTCAAAATCACAGTGTATCCCCCAGCCCTGTTTTTTCAGAAATGGAAAAGATGATCCTAAAATTCATATAAAATAACAAAAGATCCTGAATAGAAAAAACAACATTGAAAAAGAACAAGGTGTACTCACACATTCTGACTTCAAAATTTACTGCAAAGCTACAGTAATCAGAAAACTTGGGTGTTGGCATAGGATAGACATAGATCAATAGAAAATAATTGAGATTCTAGAAATAAATCCATACGTCTATAATCAATTAACTTTTGGCAAGGGCCCCATGTCTATCTATCTATTTATTTATTAAATTTTTAAAAAATATATTTTATTTATTTGAGAGAGAGAAACACAGCTAGAGAGGGAGCACGAGCAGGGGGAGTGAGAGAGAGAGAAGCAGGCTTCCCACGGAGCAGGGAGCCCGATGTGGGGCTTGATCCCGGGTCTCCGGGATCATGACTTGAGCTGAAGGCAGTTGCTTAACCAACTGAGCCACCCAAGCGCCACCCCCATATCTATTTAATGGAGGAAAGAATAGTCTTTTCAACAAATGATGCTGGGACAAGTGTATATCTAAAAGCAAAAAAATGAAATTGGACCCTTCCTCAACACCAGATGCAAACTTTAACTCAAGGCCCTGGGGTGGCTCAATTAGTTAAGCTCTGACTTTTGATTTCAGCTCAGGTCACTATCTCTTGGTTGTGAAATTGAGCCCTGTGTCTGGCTCCACACTTGGGCATGGAGCCTGCTTAAGATTCTCTCTCTGTTATTCCCCCCTCCTCCCCCAAGTTACAAAAAAAATTAACTCAAAATGGATCAAAGACCTAAACACAAGAGCAAAAATTATAGAACTCTCAGAAGAAACATGAGGGAAACCTTCATCCCATTGGATTTGGCAATGATTTCTTGGATATGACAGCAAAAGAACAAGTAACAGAAGAATATAGGTAAATTGGACTTCATCAACTTTAAAAACTGTTGTGCACCAAAGAACAGTATTAATAATGTGAAAGGATAACCCTCAGAATTGGAAAAATATTTGCAAATCATGTATATGATAAAGATTAATATGCATAATATATAAAGAACTCCTATGACTCAACAATAACAGAAATCCAAAATAACACAGTTCAAAGAGGACAGAAAACTGGAATAGACATTTTTCTAAAGAAGCTGTATAAATGTACAATAAGCACATGAAAAAGATGCTCAACATCAGTTGTCGTTAGGAAAATGAAAATCAAAACCACAAGGAGCTATTACTTCAAATTCATTAGCATGACTAATTTTAAAAATGAAAAAATAGCAAGTGTTGATAAGGATGTGGAGAGATTGAACATTTGTCCTTTGTAGGTGGAAATGGAAAATGGTGCAACCACTGAAAAATATCTTGGTAGATACTCAAAAATGTTAAACATAGAATTACATTATCATCTAGCAATTCCATTCCTAGGTATATACTCCAAACAGTTGAAAGCGGGACTCAAACAGATACTTGGATGTGAATGTTCATAGCCACACTCTTCACAATAGCCAAAGAGTAGAGGCAACCCAAAGGACCATCAAGTGCTAAACAGATATGGTGTTTCCATACAATAGAATACTATTCGGCCATAAAAAGAAATGAAGGACCAATCCATGGTACAGAGTTGATGAACTTTGAAAACATTATGCTAAGATAAAAAGTCATACATGAAAAATTATGTATTATATGGTTCCATTTATATGAAATATCCAGAAGAGGCAAATCCACAGAGACAGAAAGTAGAAAAGTAGTTGCCAGGGATTGGAAAGATGGGAGTTGGAATGACTACTTAATGGGTATGGGATGAACAATGCAGGGGTCAGGGGCCTTGCTCCCCCACACAGTTGAAAAGTCATGTGTAACTTTTGACTCCTTCAGAATTTAACTGCTAATTGTCTACTGTTGACCTGAAACCTTACCGGTAACATTAACAACAGTTTGGCATGTATTTTATATGTTATAGGTATTTATATTGTATTCTATTTTTAAAAGTTAACATATAATGTATTATTTGCTTCAGGGGTACAGTCTGTAAATCCTCAGTCTTACACAATTCACAACACTCACCATAGCACATACCCTCCCCATCACCCAGCCACCCCATCCCTACCACCCCACTCCCGAGCAACCCTCGGTTTGTCTCCTGAGATTAAGAGTCTTTTATGGTGGGCACCTGGGTGGGTTCAGTCATTAAGCATCTGCCTTCAGCCCAGGTCATGATCCCAGAGTACCAAGATTAAGCCCTGTATTGGGCTCTCTGCCTCAGCAGGAATCCTGCTTCTCCCTCCCTCACTCCTCCTGCTTGTGTTCCCTTTATAGCTGTGTTTCTCTCTGTCAAATAAATAAAACCTTAAAAAAAAAAAAAGAGTCTCTATAGTCTTCCTCCCTGGTCCCATCTTATTTCATTTTTTCCCCTCCCTACGACCCTACCCACCCACTTCTCGTATTCCTCATATCAGAGAGATCATATGATAATTGTTTCTCTGATTGACTTATTTTGCGCAGCATAATACCCTCCAGTTCCATCCACATCATTGCAAATGGCAGGATTTTGGTTTTTTGATGGCTGCATAGTATTCCATTGTATATGTATATACAACATCTTTTTTATCCATTCATCTGTTGATGGACATCTAGGTTGTGTCCATAGTTTGGCTATGTGGACATTGCTCCTATAAACACTGGGATGCACGTGCTCCTGTGGATCATTACATTTGTATCTATAGGGTAAATACCTAGTAGTGCAATTGCTGGGTTATAGGGTAGCTCTATTTTCAACTTTTTTGAGGAACATCCACACTGTTTTCCAGAGTGGCTACACCAGTTTGCATTCCCACCAACAGTGTAGGAGGGTTTCCCTTTCTTCTCATCCTTGCCAACACCTGTTGTTTCTTGACTTGTTAATTTTAACCCTTCTCACTGGCGTGAGGTATTATGTCACTGTGGTTTTGATTTATGTATATACTGTATTCTTACAATCAAGCTAGCAAAAGGAAAATGTTATTAAGAAGATCATAAGGAAGAGAAAATACATTTATAGCACTGTACTATACTAGAAACAACCCACATATAGGTGGACCCACACAGTTCAAACTCATGTTGTTCTAGAGTCAACTGTAGATTGAGGAGATGACATGTACAATGGTGTGAATATACCAAATGTCGCTGTATTACAGTTAAAATGGTATGTTTTTCCACTATGTACATTTTACCACAATTTTTGTAGTCACTACGTCACACATGAGATTTCTTTTTCTATACAGCCTTTTGGTTATCCTAGAGTTTCTGGTTATTATTTTGTGTTGCTTTCCTTTATTATGTTCTCAAGTTTTTCAAATGCTTTCAGACATTATGTGTCCTATTGTGCCCCACTTCTCCAAAAAATCTTTTCCTTCATAGCTCCGATTCTCCTGGTCCAAGCTAGGTTAATTTCTCTGCTACAAGGAAATTCCCTTTACCTACCTCCCTCCGCACCTTGACTGAACTTCTGTTTCCTCTTGCCTTTTCTTTTTCAGTTCTTTGTTTAACCTTAGCCTATCTTCAAGTAATGCTGAAAATGTCTGTAATTCAACCTAAAACCTGATTATTTGCCTAAATCCAGATTAAATATGCTTTTCCCTTGTCTGCAGTGTAGCTTCTGATTTTTTGATATTTTGTGTTACTTGATTTTTCTCACAAGAGTTATTAGATTCTTTTTTTATTCATAGTATTCTGAAATTTCATTATGATGTGCTGGACCCAAGTCTTTTTTCATTTATTCATTTGTTCATTTATTAAAATGGGTTCATTAAGTGTGGAGGCTTTAATTTTTCCAACTCATAAATTTTCCTGTATGATATCCTTGCTAATTTCCCCCCTCCATTTTCTAGTCTTTCTTCCGCAAACCCTTATGTATTAGACATAAGACATTATGCATTATCTCTCTCATACCATTGCCAGTTTTATTTTTTAGAAGATTTTCTTAATCCTTCCTCCAACGACCCTATTGATTTATTTCCTCTTGGGTCGTGTGTTTTTAATTTGTAAGAAATTTTTATCTTGTTTCATACTCATTCATTTATCAAAACATCCTGCTTTCACTTTATAGATGTAATATAATTCTTCAATTTCTTTGAGAATTCCAGAGTATTTGTGTTTATTTGGTTCTTTTCTACTCCCCACATTATCCCTTTTATATTCATATTTTAAGATTATATTTTCTATCTGTTTATCATGAACTGTCTTTTTCAAACTTTCATCGATCCCAGGTTGGCCATTCTAATGTCTAAAAGCAGATTGGGAGCTTTGTAGATTTGGGTAAGGTTTTGTTTTAGGACCATCGGGCAAGGAGGCGGCCGTTTTCCTGGAAGTCGACCAAAGCCAGAATGTGGAGATGACAACTCACTTTTCTAAAAAAGGAACCGGATTTGTCAGTTTTAGAATGTTTAAGTAATAGTATTCCATGCGAGAGGCTTGGGACATTGATCGCTTTATTTATTTATCTTTAAATAATCCACTCGTTTTCAGCTTCGAATTACACTTCTAGTTTTGCCACTGGGGAGTCTCTGATCCCTAAGCCCCTGACGAGTCCCATGGGGCAAGCCACCTCCCTCTTTGAGGCAAATGCCCCTGAGCGAACACCTCACCCCTCCTTCCTCCACCTTGCAGGCTTCCTTTACCATTTCTCTACTGACTGGCTGCCTTAACGCAGTTTCTTTGTAATCACTCATCAGCAGATAGCCCCTCTCTACTCTCTTTGACGTTGTAGGTTAATACGTTTTTAATCTTTTATTATCCTTATATTATAGGGTCTCTCAAGAGACAGAAGATCTTTTTTTTTTTTTTTCTTTTTGCTCTGGACTTAACCTCTCAATTTCTTAATTGTCCTCAACTGCAAAAGGATCATTTTTAAAGTCAGTTACAATTTTTAAAATTCTGTTATAAATCTTTCCCCTACTTGCAAATTGACCTTAGATCCGCAAAACGTGTGCTTCACCAATCTGCCGGAAGTCTCCTCAGACTTCATGTTGAATGAATAATTTCATTTTTTTCCTCCCCGGAAGGGACTGATTTATTTTTACCTGCTACATGATCCCCGTGGAGTTGCTTTGCAGGGGCATTAACCATTATTTACTAGGTCCTTCTGTCTCCCCTGGATCAGCCGGCATGAAGTCACTCATGGAAAGCAACTCAGTATCTGCGACTCACAGTTTAGGGCTTCTATTCAGAATGTCTCTGATTTTTCCCTGCCAGTTGTATCTTAATATTTGTAGCACGTCTCTCTTAATTTTCAGTTCAGTGAGACTTTTGTTACCCTGGAGTCTGCCGTTCTGGACAAAGACTGCCTATCATTTTGAAGTTTCCTTTGGCACTTTTCCAAAGGGAATTTTTACCATGCCACTGAGTCTCTATTTAAAGGCAGATCATTTCACATTTGGTGAAAACATGTCCGGATATTTTGTATGGCACAGATAGGCAGAACTTTGACATTTGGTTTTTTGCTTTATTTTTTGGTTATGTTGATCAATACAATTTCAAACCAAGGTAAAGTAATACAGTGTTATAGCTCACCAACCAACTTCTTCACAGTATGGTAATATTGAGAAGAAAAATAACTAAGACTTGGCTCGGATTATGTGCTTGGCACTGTTCTAGGGAATTCACATTAATTAATTCCTTTAATCCCCACATGGCCACGAGGGATAGCTACTATTACATTGTGCACATGAGGGAAATGAAGCCAGGATACAAATCCAGGATGCCTAGCTGAAAAGCTGTTTTCTTTTAGAAATTGTCCAGAAAATGCCTAATTCCAAGGAAGAGACATGAACCCTGGAGTTATTTAGGTGGGGAAATAGGAAGAAGGTAAACTATTATCTCAGCATTCAGAAAATGGTATAGTAGTTTGTAAGGATTTGTAAAAAATAGAAATTTTATTGAAAAACATAAATTCCTTTATATCATGCATTAAATACCACTTTTTGATGTATTGTTGAACAGAATTTTGTACTTTTCATTCACCGATCTGCTCCTTCGTTCAACAGATATTTATGAGCACCAGCAGACCTGATGAGCCCAGGCAAGAGGGAGACATTTGTGAACAAAACACGGAGGCTTCTGGAGCGGGGAGGGGGCAGCTGGGGGCAGCGCCAGCAATAAGCCTGCTAAGCAGGTGGTGTGTTAGAGGCTGGAAGAGGAAGGCAGAGCAGACTGGGGTAAGGAAGCTCTGGAATGCTCAAGAAGGGGATGGTGACAGGTTACCGGTGGTCAGAATAAGTTGTGTAGTGAAGGTCAGAGCTGCGCTAAGACAGGAAGGGGGTCAGGGAG
>PITA01001135.1:104837-158325 GCA_004023965.1 Spilogale gracilis
GCAGGAAGCCTAGACACTGTGGGCCATGCCCCTTGGCTTCTACTCTGAGTCAAACGGAAGAGCCCTATGGGCTCTGACATGGCCTGACTTCAGTTGCCTGGGCGGCTCTGGCAGCTATTTTGGCAAAGAGACCATACAGGGTCAAGGGTAGGGACAGAGAGACCACTAGGAGACCAGAGCCGTAATCAGGCAGAAGACGGTGGTGACTTGGACCCTCACGGTGGAGACGGTGACCGATGGGCAGATGTCAACGTATTTTGATGTCAGAGCTGGCAGGATTTCTTTATATAGAAAATTCAGGAAAAATTCAGGATCCAGAATTGGATTCCCTGGTTTTTGACCAGAGCAACTGATATGCCTGCCATCAGGATGAGGGGATGTTGCGTGCAGAGCAGGTGTAAAGGGATTGTCTCCCCTGTCTTCGAGATGTCACGCAGGCATCCCGTGTCAGGCAGAGTGCACCAAGAGGAGTTGGGGAGAGCACAGGGGGCTAGAAATTCAAATCACTTCCACGAACACTTCCCTAAAGTCATTTATCTAATTTACAGTTGGGCATTATTTTTAAAGGATTGTTGGGAACAGCCAATCATTCTTTAAAGAAAGAACTTTTTACCTCCAAATGGTTTTCAAGTAAATAAAAATGTTTGTGAATTCTAACTTTAATAATCACCAGGACATAATGTATTTTCTACATCTTAGGGACCAAATCATCTTTCCCCAAAGCTCTTATGTTGAAGCTCCAACACCCGGACCTCAGCTCAGGATTGTCTTTCAAGTGGTCACTGAGGTAAAATGAGTTTCTATGGATGAGCCATATGATCTCATGTGAATGATGTCTTTATAAAAAGAAGAGATCATTGACCCAAACACACAGAGAGAAAACGGTTGTGGAGACCCAGGGTGAAGATGACCATTTGCAAGGCGAGGAGTGAGCCCTCAAGAGGATCCAAGCCTTCCAAAGCTTCTGTCTCAGACTTCCTGCCAGCGACACAAAGGCAACTCGCCCTGTAAGCTCCCTGTCTGTGCTACTCATATTAACAACTAATGCGACAGAGAAACAGTTGAACCCCAATCCATTTCAGTGATATTGTTTTCTTTTTGCATTTTTAAGGCAGTGAATTTTTCCTTTAATTTTGCAGGTTTGTAAGCTCAGAAACATTGGTAGCCTGGGCAGGAAGCCTAAGGCTGAGATGGCCCTGGTGCTGGGACGCATAGGAAGGCTTCCATGGAAGACAGGGAAGCTGAAAGCTGAGACTTTGCTCACAGGAGGATGGATATCCTGGTTTTCCAAGCGTATCTATGGCGATGAGACCTTTGTGTTTTATTTCCAAGTTGTGCCTTTTCTTCCACGCTGGGTGTTGGTCTTCCAGAGGGAGTGCTGGAGGGGAACTTCGTTTTAGCTCAGTCTTTCACAATAAGACTTTATTAGCATATTTATCTTACCAAAGGCTAGGGAAGTCATTGTAATTTAATATAATTTATTATGCCCAATGTGTTGTGAGCTCTGTGTCAATTTGTTGGTGGGCAAGATATTGTTAAAGCAGTTGTTATGAGTTTTGACTTCGTGCAGTTAAGAGCCTGGCAGTCGGGTCGCAGCAAGTTTCTGCCTATTAATTACTCACAAGGAAACAGCTCGAGTCACTTGCTCGTGTGCTAAATATTATCATTCGGTCAGTGTCCTAGAGCAGCGAACAGGAACACGGTCAGCTGGGATCCGCACCCAAAATTGGCCTTGCAAAGATCTAATGGTCCAGAAAACTGGCCCCTAACGGCTGCTGACATCAGATATTCCTCTAAGGAAGGATAAAATGTTTCCATTCACAATCAGAGATAAGGCTGAGAGTAGAACTAGCTTAGGGAGGAAGGCACCCCCATCCCCCACCGTAATAGTCTCAGCTCCCGCGGACAGAACCAAAATATCTCGGTGTTGGAGCTTCCAGAAAATTACCTGGAGCCTGGTACACTGTGTTCACTGAATAAATAGTTTTGACTCTTTTCTTAGGAGTAGGTTTTGTAAGGAGGCAGGGGAAAGATTCTGAAATGTAAGACCACCACTCTCAAAATAAAACAAAATCCAGAATGAAGAATCAGAATCCTAATCTGGAAATCAAGGCTTGGGTGCAGAAGGAGAATGTCTGTGCCGAGAGGGATAGCTGGGCTCCCTTTCCAAAAGATTTGACTTCTGTTGGGATTCTTTGATTTCATGGAGCTCTGCCGCTGTACCTGGCCCTACGTGTATGTTGTGCATGCTTCAAAGTCCTTGCCCCAGCCTGGATACCATTGTCTTCCCTGTGTTCCCTTTAATACAGCTACGATAGACTGGGACCTTTCAAATACCGTCAAAAGGTGAATCAGACAGAAAAGAAAGCAAAGTTCTAAGCCCTGCTTTCAAAGGCTAAACTAATGACTTTCAGCTCCAAAGACTTGGCTCAAATTGGGTCACCTTCTCTGGGTTCTTTAGTTCCATCTCATGGCTTGTCTCATCCAACAAGATCCCTGGCCCAGAGAACCAGGGTCCCTCTCTCCTGAAGCTCTCCCTCCAAATTCCAGGTTCAGAGTTAGAAAGTGGGCTCCCTCCCCTGATGACCGACTCCCCAAAATGACTCTCCAGATGTGTTCTCCACCTGCACCTGCTGAGCCCCCCCCCCCCCCCCCCCCCCCCCCCCCCCCCCCCCCGCCTGCACCAGACCTGCACATCTATACCCATAAGTGGGTCCCTACCAGCCCGGAGGTCACATGCAGACCCCAACACATGTGGAGGCAGAGAGGAAGAAAATCTCCAGGAAACAGCTCTAGTAGAGACAGCGGGGGGGCCACCCAAGACACGCACTTGGCCGGCTTTCCAGTTCCGCCCCAGGCACGCTCCGCATTTATGACATTTCAGCTGGTAATCTGAGGATTGAAACGGAGAGGTCGTCTCTTTAAAGTGGTCACAGGAATGTCAGAAACAAGTAGCAACTCCATCGTAATGGTTTATCGTGGGGAAGGAGCAGTCTGGGTGCCAGGAGGCCAACCTTTGAGTGTCCCTCTGTCCCCAGTCAGGTCGCCCCTTCTGTGAAGAGGAGGAAAGCCTCGCTGGAGGGCATGGGGGTCCAGGTTTTTTGTTTCCTTATTGGAATTTTGTGTGTAAAACCCCCCAAAACAAGGCTGACCTCACACCTGTCATGTTCCCTCAGCCTGTTTGTTTTCCTAGGCGTTTATGAAGTGTCATTGGTTAACAGATGCCAAGTGGTTTCATATTCTAAGTCCCGCCCCCGCCCCCGGCCCCGCCCCACCCCGCAACCAACCGGGCTTCAGCACCACACCCACCTTCGTAATGAGCCTGAACTTGCCATTGCCCAAACAGGAGCTACTGAACTGAAAATTCAACTTTATGATTTAATGCATGGGTTTTTTGGTTTTGTTTTGTTTTGTTTTGTTTTTCTCCCTGAAGCAAATTTATCTGATCTTAGCCAGGTTTTAGTTCGTCATTATGCTACATGCAATGTTCTTAAATTAATCTTCCGTCTGCTCCAGTAGCTTCGGTTTCCATCATTCATATCCTGTTCAAAAAGCCTTTATTTGCCCATATTCTGATTACTAATATTTCCTATAGACAATCTCTTGAAATGGGTCAGAATTTTCACATAGCCAGGTAAGGTATTGAGGACCAAGTGTCTCCTATAATTTATAAGATAAAAGTGCTTCTCTGAGTTTTTCTTTTTCTTTTTTTCTTTTAAAGAATGACTTGGAATATACTCAAGGCTTTTTGAGTTTGAGTGTATCTTAGGACAGATCTTGGTTTCCTCAGGGTCTGGCCCTTTTATCTTTTACTACTTCCTGTCTCAGTTTTAGTCCATGTGGGGAAAAATGTCAACATGGGTGTCAAGCAAAAATTCCACTTTGACACAAAAATCTTTGTTCTTTACCAAAACTTGGAAAGAAAGGAGATCCAGTGTTTAGATTTTTCTCCTTCTTCATAGAAATAGCAGCTCCTCCCTGGAAATCAGTCAGTTCCACAGCTTCTTCTGAATCCCAGTCATCTTTTAATCTTTGTGAGTTTTAGTCTAAATAAAGTAAATTTCTTTGACTTTCCTTTCGGCTTCCACATGGAGAAACCATGTACATGGTCTCTGTGGGGCTTTTTTTGGTTTTACACTTTTTTTTTTCCTCCCAAATTATAACTGTGCTCGGTGAGTCTTGACAATAATTTCTAAATTAGCCCTGTCTGAACTTGTGTTTGGTAATCTTAGGTATTTAATTGTAAGTGGCATAGATTCCTAGCATTTCTCAGTGCAGGTGTCTGATTAAAAAAGACAATTTGACATCCTCATTGTGGGGGTCATTTTAGTATTTTCCATGCCAGGAGCAAGGTAATTATAATTAACATTGCTCTCTCGCTGCACGGCTAGCTCGGTGACTTTCTAAATGTTCCCCTTCCCAGATACGGACGGTGATGCATGTTCTACTTCCTGTTTGTACCGCAAAGGGCCCTATGGTGAGAAGGCCAGCCCGTGGAAGCCGCAAAGCAGCTCCACCAAGAAGCAGGGTAGACCAAGCTCATGAACAGTCACATCTGCTAAAATGTTTATTTTGCACAGTTCTTGAAAAGTGAACAGAAACCATGATCTTAAGTTGGATTAGGAGAGATTATGGCATGGAGGAAATCAGATGCACAAAGTGTTTAAAGGAGAAGAGTCTGAAGTTCACGGTCCGATTTTGGGGTGTTGTTCATCTTCCCCCAAATTGTTTCCCAAAGCTCCTGGCCACTTCTGAAATCAATAGGCATTCTGGATGGAGTACAAAGAGAAACAGTGATGGGGGAAATAGACACTCTTGGTACTGATTGTGAAGTTTTTTCCCATTTAACATTTTTCAGTGCTTCCCAGATATTTATCTCTTTCCAGGGATCCAAATGCTTATGCCCCTGTCTCATCTCCAGTTGGAATTTCTCCTGAGTATTTAAATAAGCCATCAGCAGATCGGTTGGTAAGCAAATAATTCAGAGCCTGGGAGAGAGAATTGTTTAGGATACACTGCATCTGGTTGAACGAGTGCCGCCTGGACCCTGGGCCCACAGACAGCAGCCTGGGCAGCAACTCTGACTACATCTCTGCCCGTCATCCCCATCTCTCTTGGCTTGGCTTGGCTTGTGCCCCATCAAGCTTGCCAATACCTAGTGACTCAGCCTTACCTCTTTTGCTGAGTTCTAGTCTTGTGTGTTCACCCCTCGGTCAAGTCAAGCTTCTGAAAATATTCATTGAGCTCCTGCCCAGGTCCCACTTGGATTCACCGTCTTCCTCCAATCCAGACACCATACAGTTGATGATGTGTTCGCTTGTTAAATCACACCCCAGTTCCTTCCTTCCCAGATGGCCCATATGGATTTTAATTGGGTTAGAGATTCTCTCTAATTCACTTTAGTGAATGAAAGTTTACATGGAGTATGTACTTGAAACTGAAAAAAATCAAATGTCTTTTGGAGATAGCCAAAAGAAATTGGCCCAGTGAAGACTGGAAGAGTGGAAAACTTTCAAAATTCCTAAGTGGTATTGCTCCCTGCCTAGAATCATATAGTTACTATTATTTCATGTATCAGAACTTTTCAGTCCATCACCTTTCTTATTGTAAAAAAAAAATCAGTGAATGGTTCATTTTAGATAGAATTTTCTTTAAAAGATTGATTTTTAGAGAGTGAAAGAGCACAAGCATGAGCAAGGAGTGTGAGGGGACTGAGGGAGGAGAGAATCTCAGGCACAACCTGGGTGAGCACATTGCACAATGTGGGGCTTGATCCCATGATCCTGAGATTATGACCTGAGCTGACATCAAGAATTGGATGCTGGCATACCTGGGTGGCTCAGTCAGTTAAGCATCTGTCCTTAGTTTAGGTCATGATCCCCGAGTCCTGGGATCGAGCCCCATATCAGGCTCTCTGCTCAGTGGGAGCCTGCTTCTCCTTCTCTCTGTCACTTTCCCTGCTTATACCTTCTTTCTCTCTGACTGTCAAATAAATAACTAAAATATTTTAAAAAATAGGGAAAAAAAGAATTTGATTCCCAACCAACTGAGCCACCCAGTGCCCTTAGATAGAATTTAAATTAGATTAGTTGCTCTTTTTCTCAACACCTGCATATATGTTGTTTAATGAGATCAGAGAAATCAGTGGCCAACTTCAGAATATATCAAATTAATGTCCTCAATTAGAGGAATAAATAAGAATCTGAATATTTTTTCCAACTGTATTGAGGTATAATAGACAAAATTGTAAGAGAAAGTGTACAGTGTGATGATTGACATATGTGTACATTGTGAGAGGACCCCCCCCACTGAGTTAATGAATGCTTCTATCACCTCCCATATGTACATGCACACACCCTTTTTAAAACTTTTTTGGTGACATTTAAATTCTCTCTTAGTAAATTTCAGTTACATAATGTATAGTGTTATCATCTGTAGTCACCATATCATACATTAGATCCTCAAAACTTATCCATCTAAGGACTGAAAAATTATATCCTTTTACCAACTTCTCCCTATTTCCCCCACACCCAGCCCTGGAAACCACTCTTCTCCTTTCTGTTTCTAAGAGTTGATTAGTTAGTTTGTAGTTTGTCCCCCCCTTCCTCCCTCCCTCCCACTTTTCCTCCTCCTTCTCTCTCTTCTTTCTCCCTTCCTTCCTTCCTTCTTTCTTTCTTTCTTTCTTTCTTTCTTTCTTTCTTTCTTTCTTTCTTTCTTTCTCTCTTTCTTTTTTCCATCCTTCCTTCCTTTCTTCCTTTCTTCTTTCTTTCCTTCATTCCTTCATTCCTTCTTTCTTTCTTTTTCTTTTTTCTTTTATTTTGTCTTCTTTTCTTTTCTCTTCTCTTCTCTTCTTTTCTTTTCTTTTCTTTCTTCTTTCTTTCAGAGTCCACATATAAGTGATATCGTGTGCAACTGTCTTTCTCTGGCTGATTTCACTTAATGTAATATCCTCCAGATTTATCCATGGTTTTGCAAATGACACGATTTCCCTTTTTAAGGCTGAATAATATTCTATTGTGTGTGCGTCCATTTTCTTTATCTATTCTTCTGTCCACATATACTTATGTTGTTTCTGTTTCTTGGATATTCTGGGTAATGATGCTATGAACATAGGAAGACATATCTCTTGGGGATAATATGTTCCTTTCCTTTGGACAATGCAGAAGTGGGATTGTTGGATCATATAGTAGTACTGTTTTTAATTTCTTGAGGAACTTCCATAGTGGCTATACCAATTTACTTTCTCACCAACAGGTACAAGGGTTCCCTTTTCCCTATATCCTCACCAGCATTTGTAATTTTTTTGCTTTTTGATCATTGTTATCCAAACAGGTCTGAGGTGATACTCTCACTCTGATTTTGTTTGGCATTTCCCCAAGGTGGTCATGTTAAGCACCTTCACGTGTATTTGTTGGCCATTTTTATGTCTTTGGTAAATTGTCCATTGGGATTATTTTCCAATTTTTTAATGGGTTATTAATTAATTAATCAATTTATTTATTAATTTATTTTTGTGTTATGTTATATGGGTTCCTTTATATTTTGGAGATTAACCCCTTATATGATCTGCAAATATTTCCTCCCATTCCATAGGCTGCATTTTCATTTTGTTAATGGTTTTCTTTGTTGTGTAGAAGCACCCAGTTTATTTTTGCTTTTGCTGACTTTACTTTTCATGTCAAAACCAAAAAAACCCAAAAAACAATCAAACAAACAAATTGCCAAAACCAATGTCCCAGAACTTATTCTGTTTTCTTGTAGGAGTTTTACATTTTCTGCTCTTATGTTAAAGTGTTTAATCCATTTTGAGATGATTTTTGTGTATGGTGTGAGATAGGGATCCAGTTTCATTCTTTTGTACATAGCTGTCCATTTACTGAAAAGACCATCTTTTCCCCATTGTAGATCCATGGCCTTTCTGTTGAAAATTGATTGACTATATATGCATGGATTTGTTTCTGAGCTTTCTATACTACTTCATTAATTTATGTGTCTGTTTTTATGCCAATATTGTACTGTTTTGGTTACCATGGCTTTGTAATATAGTTTGAGATTAGGAAATGTGCTGCTTCTAGCTTTGTTCTTTTGGAAGATTGCTTTGGTAATTTAGGGTCTTCTGTGGTTCCATACAGATTTTAGAATTTAAAAAAAAACTTCAGTGAAAAATGTCATTAGAATTTTTATAGGGATTGCATTGGACCCATAGATTGCTTTGGGCAGTATGAACATTTTAACAAGATTAAGTTTTCTAATTGATGGACACAGAATATATTTCCATTTATTCGTGTCCTCATTTAGTTTCTTTCATCAGTGCCTTTAGTTTTCAGTGTACACATCTTCCACCTCCTTGGTTACTTTTGTTTCTAAGAATTTTATTCTTGTTGATGTTGTTGTAAATGGGATTGTTTTCTTAATTTCTCTTTCTGATAGTTCATTGTTGGTGTATAGAAATGGAACTGATTTTTGTGTATTGATTTTGTGTCCTTCAACTTTGCTGAAATCATTTGTTAGTTCTAACAGTTTTTGGATAGAGTCGTTAGATTTTTCTATGTGTAATGTCACATCATCTGCAAATAGAGACAATTTTACTTCTTCCTTTCTGATTTGGATTATTTATTTCTCTTGACTAATTATTCTGGCTAACCTACTAGTTCTCTGGTGAATGAAAGTGGTGAAATGGGTTCCCTTGTCTTGTTTTTGATCTTACAGGAAAAGTTTTCAGTATTTCATCATTGAGTATGGTGTTAACTATGGACTGGTCATATATGGCCTTTATTATGCTGAGATACCTCTCTGCCCACTTTATTGAGAGAGTCACATACTTTTTCTGCATCCATTGAAATGGTCCTATGATTTTTATCTTAGGACCTATTAACAACAACCTATGTGTTGTTAATGCAGTGTATTACATTAATTGATTTGTAGGTGTTGAAATGTCGTGACATCTCTGAAATAAATCCCACTGATCATAGTCTATGATCTGTTTAATGTACCATTGAGTTCAGTTTCAAAATGTTTTGTTGAAAAATTTTGCATCTGTATTCATCTGGGATGTGGTCTGCAATTTTCTTTTCCTATAATGTTCTTGTCTGTTTTTTTTTTTTTTAATCGGGGTAATGTCTCATAAAATGAATTTGGAAGTATTCCTTCCTCTCCTATATTTTGGAAGAGTTTGAGAAGGATTGGTGTTAATTTTTCTATAACTGGTAGAATTCACCAGTAAAGCCATCTGGTCCTGGAATTTTATCTGTTGGGAGGTTTTTATTACTGATTTAATCTCCTTACCAGTAATCAGACTGTTACAAGTTTCTATTGTAATGATTATTCTATGTATGATTATTGTAATGATTAATCTATTCTATGATTCAGTCTTGGTACATTGTATGTTTCTAGGAATTTATCCGTTTCTTCTAGGTTGCCCAGTTTATTGACATATAGCTGTTCACAGTAGTTTCTTATATCCTTTTTATTCCTCTGGTATGGATCTAAATATTTCAGACTTTCAATAAAGGTCAGTATCTTCAGCAACATTTTAGCCATACTCCTGCACCACCACCACCATGAAAGAAAGAGACATCTTCTCAGATAATGAGTGTGCTTTATGTATAAGATGTGCCTGCCATGTCTGTAGCCCTTTCTGTGAGAAGAGTTGGCAATTCAGCCATTCCAAGGCCACAGGTCAACATGATAGAGCCCTAGGGTCCAGAGCAACGTGCAAATCCCACCAAGGGGCTGATGATGACATTTCTAGAACCATCTTGCTCCTTGGTCTCTCTGCCAGGGTTGGCCTTGCTGCTGCTCTCGGGCCTTGGTCTCTCCAGGCTCAGTGTGCCTCCCCACCCCACATATCCAAGACTGATGCAATCTTTTAGCAGCATGAAAGAACTTATCTGCCAGCAAGCCTCGGGAGCTTTAGGGAATCAGGGCCATATAAGGGCTTTGCCTATGTTGAGCCCTGTCCTGTCATTGAAACTTTTGGGCTTCACTTTCTCATCTATAAGGAAAGTTTTTGAGGAGAGCTCCTCAACAGTGGAGGGCTCACTATGAGCGAGACACGGGGATTAAGCACTTAACGTGCTTATCTCCTTTCAGTAACTGCAGGAGACCTATACGTGGGGGTCACTGTTGGCATTTCACAGATTAGAAAACAGGCACAGAGGACCCAGTGACTAGCCCAGAGTCACTTTGTCATGACTGAATGACAAAACCAGGCTTTGCATTCCAACCTGATTACATCAAAAGTCAGTATTTTTCACCAGTATGCTGATCTGCTTTTTTAAAAATCACTTTTGTTTATCATGGGTGTTGATATCAGAGACTATGAAAGTAACCCCTGGATTGAGAATGTCAAACATGAAGCAAAACACTGTGTTTTTAATAGGGTGTCATCCTTTGTATATGAAGGCAAAGGTCTTAATTCTGCCAGTAGAACACAAACTTTGAGCCTTTTTTTTTTTTTTTTTAATAGCAGTAAGAGAACTTTGCTTGTTCATTTATATTCTGAGCGGATTATACTTGTCTTGTGCCTCATAGTTCACATTTTGCACTTGGCATTTAAAGCTTCATGAAATAAGCTTCATGAAAGCTGATCAGAGGTGAGTGGCCTAAGGAGAGAGTTTGGAAAGACTAGAAAAGGAAAACTTCTCAGACCATGCGGTAGATGTGATGTTTTCTATTCTTAATAGTAAGTCTAATTCACCTTTTGGGTTAGAGAGTGATTTGATGAAGACTGACAGAATCATTGAATTGCCCATAACAGTGCCGTGTGTGTTTACATCTGTGTGTGTGTGTGTGTGTGTGTGTGTGTGTGTGTTATGTTATGTTCACCAGTGCAAACCCTTTGGGTGCTGGGTTCCCAGGAGGCGTGTGCCAGAACAGTAGTCACAGGACTAAACCATGTGTGATTTTCAGGGAAGAATGATTGGTTTTACAGTCGATGGAGATGGAAACTCGTTTTTAACTTGACTTTCTTCCCCTTTTTTAATTAAAAACAGGAGTTTCTAATCTTATTATAAAGGTAACATATCTTTGTATCTGATAAATTAGAAAATACAGAAAGCCCCAAATTTATACAGAAATAAAAATATTGACTTTAATTTTCAGTCCCTTAATTTTTCATCCTAAGCTTACATATGGAATTTCTAGAAGGAGAATGCCCAGCAGTACCTGGTGGCTTGGTCTGTTACATGGCTGCCTTTGGCTCAGGATATGATCCTGGGGTCCTGGGATTCCCCTCTCTCTCTGCCCCTCCCCTCCGCTTGTGTTCTCTGTCTCTTTCATGTTGTCTTTCTCTCTCAAAAAAGTAAATAAAATCTTAAAGAGAGAGAGGAGAGAGAGAGAAAGAGAGAGAGAGGGAGAGAGAGAGAGAATGCCTAAAACTAAATCTTGCCTGCTCAGCACTCGCTTCCCTCAAGAGAGCCAACTTCTCATGCATCGTCAGCCTCTGCTTGCCAAGGGGCGGCAAAGCTCTGGGTGGACCCCTCTGCTCTCTCCCTTGGCGGGCTCTCATGGTTTCACTTATCACCTCTTGACTCCAAACTCTGGATTTCCAATCCCAACATTCGATGTAATTAATCTTCTACAGAAAAGGTAATGCTCATGTCTACTTTTCACTCTCCTTGTATGACACACAACTCTTACTACCAGATGTCAAGACTGTTACAACATCTTCTGAACTGATCTTTCTCGCTCTCGTGCCTTCTTGAAATCTGTCTTTCACGCTGGGCTTAGCTTATATTTTCTAAAGCAACGCTTTAAACATTGGTCTTTCCCTTGGTCCTCTCTGATGCCTCTAGGGCAGGATACTAACACCTTCACCTGGAAGTCAGAGGCTTTGCAGTCATGCCCTTATTTACTTGATCCTTTTCTTTTTTTCCACTAGAGTCGGGGTTTAGCAGAAACATTTAGTATGTACTGAAAATCCTCTCATTGTTAGGCTGAGCCTCCGTGGCCGACGAAGGATATGAGGTTAGAAACACGGTTTGTCACTTTAGGTGTGGCCATCACAGCCACAGTGTGACTCCCCGGGCCTCTCCTCACGTTTCATTGCGTCTTCTGAGGCCACGTGTTTCCCATGTGCAGCTACAAGGTGGTGGGTTCCTGAGCGATTGTGTGGAGTTGCGCCCCCTGCTGATCCACGTTGGAGGTGTAACGTGAGTAAGAAATAAGAAATGAGTTTGGTTTTGCATTAAAGCCTTTGAGATTTTAGGCTTACTCTGTTACTGTAGGGTTGCCTTTGCTGCCCCAGCAAACATCTCATGTCCCGGCAATGCATCTCAGGTACCTCACGATTTAGTCAGAAGCCTCATCTACTTTTGACCAGGGAAGGAGAGGACATTGAGAAATAGTTCAACTACCTCACGATTTAGTCAGAGGCATCGTCCACTTTTGACCAGGGAAGGAGAGGACATTGAGAAATAGTCCATCTACCTCACAATGTAGTTGGAGGCCTCGTCTAAGGGAGGGAACTTTTGACCAAGGAGGGAGGGAACATCAAGAGATAGTCCATGACTCTAGTTCCGATGACCAATGCAGTGATCCGCAGATGTTGAGATGTCACCAACTAATAACAATTCAAAATAAAAACTGAAAGCTTGGCAGAAATTACCAAATTATAATTTTGTCATGAAAAGCCATTAAAAAAAAATCCTGTCCTCTATATTACCATCATGTTACAAAACAAAGGACATGCAACACTATGTACTCCTCTCGGAAGGGGAAACATAGGCTGTCAGGTTCAAGGGCACATTTTTAAATTGAGTTTATTAAGCTTCATGAAAAAATGAGACTCTCTACTCTGTCCCTATTTTTCTCACTTCAGTCTTTCCCAGTAAGCACATTGTTATGGAAGGGTACTGAATGAAGAAGCAGAGTTTGAAAAGCGTAGTGCAAGTCCCCTTAAGTGAAGGTTGAAGACCTGGAAGGAGGTTGGTTGAGTTTTCCTCTGAGATGTTAGCTGGCCCCAGGAAGCTGCCTAACTTGCTGACTGCTGGCCCTTGGGACCTTTGCTTCCTGTTGAGACCTCTCGATTCTAAGTGTACAGAAGTTACACCAAGATGTGTGTGCCAGTGGGGGTTGAGGTGTGTGGGGTGGGAATGGGGAAGCTTAACCAGTGGCGGGGTAGGAGTCTGAACTGAATCTCACTTTATCATGTGAGTGCCACACTACTCCTGGACGCCGAAGACTTCAATCTGCAGGTGCTCCCACAGAGCTCCTTGAGGTTCCTGGGACCGAGGCTCTGTTGGGATCTTCCTTGGTCTGGTATTCCTATTCCCAGGTCCTGGGAGCTACCTCAACCTCCCCGGTTGTGCATGGTTAGGTCCTTCCTGGCTCAGCTGTGGGGTCCCTTCTGCTCCGAACATTCCTGAACCTCCAAGGGAGGCCTTGATCCCTCCCACTTGTGTTCTGTAACACCGGGAATATATCCCAGAGTCGGGTTCTTCACAATCGGCTGTGGTCTCTCGCTACTGTGTTGCCTGGTTGAGTCGCTCTAGGGCAGCAGGGAGACCCTTATCTCTGTATTTCTACCACCTCCTTAATCCCCGGCAACTTAAACATGTGACAGGCACTCATTGGATACATGAATGAACACGTGTCTGGGTAGCCATATTTAAAAGATGTCACCCTGTTACGTATGCTGTCTTGGGTTAGGAGAAAGATATGTGAAATGTTCAAGATTTTTTTTATTACTATTATTTTCAAAGGCCGACATTTTTTGACTTCCATGATATCTGACTGTAACTCGTCATTTTAAAAGTCCAAAATAGTATCTATCTTAGTAGCTTTTCCAAGCCTTGGAGGCACATTTCAGAAGGTGAATTATAAATACTTCTGGCTCGGTTTCGTAAATAGGTGCCAGACTCCGTTTCTCCCATGCTTTCCGTTGTCTCTCATCGTCATTGAAGGCGCTAAAGATTTTCCATGTCGGCCTCCAGACCTGAACCTGAGCGTGATGGCGTACTTTTCTCAGAGGGCAGCACTGGTGCTTAGAGTGACAGAAGGGGGAGCTCTGAGCCAGGTAATAGCGGCCCTTGGTGGGGAGGCGTTGCCTTGCTTTCGACCTCGGTGACAGATGGCTTAGGATGGAAAGGAGTCTGGGCGGCCGCCGCTGTCGCGTTGAGCGCTTCCCCCTGGAATGGTCCTGCGCGGAGGCGAGCACCTGCGTGGGAAAGACAGCTCCCTCCTGCCACGGTCTGGCGGCGGGCCTGTCAGGTGTGGAGTCACCTTCCCAGTGGGGTCCGTCCACCGTCACCCAGCATCAGCTGGCCAGAAACAGGCGCCGGGGAGCCGGGAGAGGCGCACCTGCAATCTCTCCGGCGCCCACCCCCCTCCCCTGCGCCCTTCGCACGCTGCGGTCTTTAGATGTCGGACCTGGGCTGCAGCCCCAGGGCACTCGCCTTCCTCCGCTGCCGGCCTGGAGAAGCTGCTGGAAAGGGAAGAAGAATACTGGCAACCAGGCACCAGATTGTTTCATCCCATTGCATAGGCTTACGTGCCTGGAGAAACAGGGGAGCCCTGTTGCCGGGCAGACCTCACCCGCGGCAGAGCACACGTCCCCGCCCCGCCCCCCGCCGCCAGGTTTAGGGGAAGCCGCAGCTAGAGGAGGTTTAGTGGGGGCCGTCACCCGTGCACCAGCTCTCCCTCTTCTCTCCCTCACCCCTGCCGACATTCATACAGGCTGGTGAGCTCACATTTTGCTTGACACTCGGAATTTTCTCCCGGGCTCTGGGCTCCACGGGCTTGCGCTTCGAGTTACTGCTGACGACTCCGCATGAAGGACCGAGCTGGGAAGTCAGGCCAGTCCCCTGGCTGACAGCATCCACCGACACAGACCTGCTTCTGGGCTCAGACGCCCTTTTTGACTTAACAATGGCAACCTGACTTCTTCCCACGTGAAAATGACTTGGATTCTAGCTGGTCATTTACAGTTTTACAATCTAAATTAACGTTCAGCATTCTGGCAAAGAATAAATAGCAGATAAGCAAAAAGCAGAGTATTTATATATCACGATTCTACTATCATACTGATTTTCTTTCTTTCTTTTTTTTTTTTTAAGATTTTATTTATTTGACAGAGAGAAACACAGCCAGAGAGGGAACACAAGCAAGGGGAGTGAGAGAGGGAGAAGCAGGCTTCCCGCCGAGCAGGGAGCCCGATGTGGGGCTCGATCCCGGGTCTCCGGGACCATGACCTGAGCCGAAGGCAGTCGCTTAACCAACTGAGCCACCCA
Source organism: Spilogale gracilis (assembly GCA_004023965.1). Lineage (NCBI taxonomy): Eukaryota > Metazoa > Chordata > Mammalia > Carnivora > Mephitidae > Spilogale > Spilogale gracilis. Next base: position 120,068 of record PITA01001135.1, read on the forward strand.
GGCGCCCCAATACTGATTTTCTTTTAAAATTTTTTATTTTAAAATTGTTAAATTATTTTATCACCACGAATGATTTTTGATGGAGGTAAAATTTCATGTTAAGTGGACCGTATTAAAGTGAACAACCTAGTGATGCTCATTACACTCACAGTGTTTCACCAGCATCACCTCTGTCTGGTTTCAGAACATTTTCATCACCATAAAAGGAAGCCTCACTTCCCATTCCTTCCTCCCCTTGGTCTCTGGCAAGCACTGATCTGCTTTCTTTATCTGTGGACTTATCCATTTTGGAAATTAAGGGTGAATATGGGACCTTTGTGTCTGACTTCTTTGTTTATTATTTTAAAGCACCATTTTGCACATTATGTGAAGTAAGAAATATTAAACTTAGTAGGATTATTAAGTGTTCACTTCTTAATTTCCTTGTTGGAGCATATGGGGTCTTTTTAGTTATTCTTTTCCCCCCACCATACTGTACATCTCATCCCCAGGACTTACTGATCTTAACTGGGAGTTTGTACCCTTTGATCCCATCACCCATTTTGTCCGCCCCCTTGATCCCCATCTCTGGCAACCGTACCAATCTCACCTATTCTCTGTATCTTTGAGTTTGTTTGTTTGCTTGTTTTTTTTCTTGTTTAGATTTCACATAGAAATGAGGTCATAGAGTATTTGTCTTTCTCTGACTTATATCTCTTAACCTAATGCCTTCAAGGTCCATTGAGATACACAAGTTAAAAAATACATATTTTATTTATTCTTGATGCATTCCTTCACCTTGGCAAACTAGCTCCAATACCTTATATATGTTTTTTTAATTATTATGAATAATAGATTTGATTTTAGATCAGTTTTAAGTTTGCAGGAAAGGTAAGCAGATAATACAGATGGTTAGTACCAAGTATATTAGAATGTTCTATGCCCTTTACACACTTTCCCTTATTATCAACATCTTATGTTAGTATGATATCTTTATCACAATCACTGAACCATGTATCAATATATTGTTATTAACTATCCTCCATAGTTTATTCAGATTTCCAGAGTTTTTACCTAATGTCCTCTTTCTGTTCTGGGAGCCCATCCAGGATCTCACTTTTTGTCGCCTTTCCTGAGTTTTTTAAGTTTCGAAAATTCTTGTTCCTACGCCTGAATTGTGCTGCTATGTAACCAAGTGGATGCTCGTGTAGACGCAGCCAACCATGCAGGTTGAATGGCCTTGCTCTCTGTGCAGCAGGGTGGGGGGTCTAAATATAGGCAAAGAGATTTGCGGGCTGTGTGTGTGCCAAGCCTGTCCCTGCTGCGGCAGCGTCTACAGGGTACCACCCGTATCCGTGGCAGAACCAAACTTCCTGCTGGAATGCCAGACACCTTCCCATGAGTAGCCAACAGTTCCCGTCTGCTCAAATTCTTATTTAAAGCTCATCCTAGTTTCATCAGTCCTGAACTCACAGCCAGTATGAACAAGAGCATAAATGCAAGAGCAAACAGCAGAATCAAATCTTCACATAGTCATTCAACTAATACTCCCTAGAGTGGATGGATAGTTAAGCTGCTTGTGATAAACAGTGATCATTCTTCCGCAGTGTCGCTCACAGCCCTTACCAGAAGGAGGGAATCCGTTTGATACATGGCAGATAATGAAAGCCCCAAAGGAAGAGCTTCAAAACCATGAAAATAGTCTCACTGTTGCTTCCACGAAAATTCAAGGAAGCGAGGGACTTTCTCGGGGCTCTTGGCACACAGCTCTCCAGCTGTGGCCCTGTAACAAACGGGAGGCGTGGTCCTGACTCTGGGTCTGTTTTTTCTCTCTCCATTAACCCACCCTTCTGGATGCAGCCCCAGAGCCTGAAGATACGTGGAAACAGAGGATGTCTGGCAAAAGTGCTGGGTCCACGGGAAGCTGTTCTGAGAGTCATTTGAAGGCACAGGGGGCAAGTGACAGCACATACAAAAGATGCTGATTGGGAAGCACCTTAGAAAGCTGGACAAGAGGAAATGGGGGTTTTCAGTAGAAGAGAGAAAACATCAGGTTTGTCTGGTTTTCCCATTGGAGGCCAGGGCTCCTGGAAACCCCTGAGGAACCTGGCTGGTCATTCATCCTGCCACCCAGCAATCTGCCCTGGGTCTCTTTATTTTAACAACGTAGTTTAGGAATAATCTGGAGTCCTTTCAGTTTGAAATTCGTAACTGGCTTCAGAGTGCATTTCTGTCCCCTCTCTCCCAGGCCACTCTGATCAGAAAGTGGGCTGCGGGCTCCAACTCCACTGGGAAAAGTCGTAACATCCCAAGGGTCCAGTGTTTCCCAGGAACTTTGGCTGAAACCTTGAAGGTCATTGCTAACAGCCATGGGTCCATTAACACCATTGTTTCTGATCAGCTGGTCAGACTGACTCCGGAGAAAGCAAAATATTTGCAAAGCTGGGACTTGGGACCAGAGAAATTGTGGTTAAAAATATCAGAAAGCTCCCTGGCCTCTGACAGAGTTGGCGAATGCATGAAGAAGAGTTTCTGGGGGAAACCATGCTGCAAGGGGCTCCCTACAGCCTGGCAGAAAAACTCAGAGAAAGAAGACACACCCCTGCAGGGGGGTGAGGGATGGGGGTCCCTTCCCACTTCTAGTACAGCCTCTGTTGGGACTGTCACTGCTCCTGTGACCCTAACAGCTTTGATCTCCAGGACGGGCAAAATGGACCCCTTGGATCCCCTTGAAACTGGAGTATTTATTTATGTTTCTATCCTATCTGCAGACATGTATTACATAGGTTTCCTCCACTGTGTTTCCTCAGCTGCACTCCCATAATTTATTCTGCCAGGCCTGGCCTGGCCTTGACATACCAAGCCATTAACTTGAAATCAGAAAAGTTCTGTGAGGTCTTTAAATTCTTTCCTCTGATTATCAAGCCCCATGCTTGCTGAAAATAAAGCCACTGGCCTGGAAGAGGAAAAATAATTGGCCTAAACCGTCATGGAAAAGTCTAAACAGAAGATTTTCTTTCTCTCTCCACTTGCAATGATTTATTTGTACGGTTTTATGAGACTTTAATGAGGAAACCTTATCTGTATGCCTGGTAATTATCAACCAAATTCCCATTTCCTGTCAGAAAATCCACAATAAGTAAAACAAAAATGGCGGAATTGGCCTCTGACCGGCATGGCTGAGGAAAAGCTCATTGCCACCTGGAATATGGGACTATGAAGCATCCCTGTAACTTCTTGGACGCACTGCTGCTTAAACTAGATTGCCACCTTCAATTTAGCAGAACTCTGTGCAAGGGGACTAAGAGGCCGTGGATCCCCTGAATGCTGTCCCCAGAGCTAGCCGAGTTGAGCGGAGGCAAGTACACTCTCCCTCTCTTCGACTTATTATAATTTCTAATCTGGTCCAATTCCTTCTCCTGGGTAAATGAGGTCACGCCTGATGCAGAGGCCTGACAAGATGCTATGAACGTCGGGTGCTCAGAAGTTGAGGATTTGGTTTATTTTGTTTTGGGCGGTTTTTGTGTGCATATGGGGTTTTTTTGGTTTGTTTTTGGCAATGGTGGTGCGTTGTGTGCTGTGAACTTCAGCTCTTGCCCGTCACAGTCTGAGTCACTCAGTGAAGTCACCTGGGCCACTGGATCGAGACCTAGGTTTGGATGACCCCAGCATCTTGCGATTCAAGCAGAGAGCTCATTGGGGTGTGGTGGGTGTCTCTCAAAGCACTAGGAAAGAAGGCACAGGAAGAGGAGTTCAAACAAGCACCCCAGAAAGAAGGAGGGTGGTGGGAGTGTTAGAATTCTTCTAGAGTTTTCGGGCGCCATGGCACCCAAAGCAGCCAGGAAGGCAGGACACATCTGAATCATTATTTTCAGTTCTAGTTTAGTTAACAAGGTGAGAATCTCTTCTCCTTACACTTTTCCCTAGGTGTAAAATTTGTCATGCTCCTAAATAACCTACAAATTTATCTCTGCTTCTTCTGTTATTTGAAAATAATTTTGCGAGTACTTTTATCATATCTTTATTGGCACCTGGGCCAGTGATAGAAGGGCCTGAATAAGAATGTAATTGACTTGCTTTAAATTAAAGAAAAAAATACTCTTCCAAAATGTATTTTCATTAACTGCAGGTAAGACTGACTGGATAGGCTTGTATCAGGGACAAGGTCCCCTCTAGGGAGAAAGTGAGATGGCCCCCATTTGCTCATGCCCGCTCTAGAGCTCAGGTACCAGTTCCCTCATCCCATCTCTGCACCCCTCCCCATTCTTCCCTTCCCCATGGGAATAGGTAGGAGCTGGACACCAGGACATGGAGCTGCTCTATAGCTTTCTATGGTCACAAGCTTTGGATGTTATTCGGTTTCTTATCTTTTCAGTTACTAATTGATTTATGCCCTTTGACTCTCTATATTGTGATGATATTTATGTTTTGCAGGCTTTTTGGACTAAAGAGTGAACTGGGTCAGGCCTGTCTTCTCTTCTCTGTAGGAGGGCCATTATGATTGGTCATTCTGCTATGACAGCAGTGAAGAAGGGACTCTTGGCACAACAGTACTATCCAGAAGGAGCACACTCCAAGATCAAGGAATTCTATCAATTCTACAACCCAGACAGCATACTGACCTAAAATAATACTGTCCAATAGAAATGTAATGTGAGTCACATGAATCATTTAAAAACTTCTAGTAACTTCAAACCAGGCAAAATGACCTACTGCTTGCAGAATACTTTTTCATGAGCAGATTACATGAAAAGAAATAATACCCTCTTTCTGACCGCTTCAAGGATAATAGGAAATTAAATAAAATAAATAAATAAAATAATTTTGGCCCTGGTTGGAGGGGGTACTTCTAGTAACCTCAAAGGAAAAAGAAAAAAGTTAAAATAATTTTAATAATATATTTCACTTAATACAATATTTCTAAAACATCATTTAAACAGTAATTATAGCAAAACATTAATTATATTCTTTTCTTTTTGCACTTACTTTTTAAATTTAAATTCAATAAATTAACATATAATGCATTATTAGTTTCAGAAATAGAGTTCATGATTCATTAGTTTTATATAATACCTACTGCTCATTACATCACATACTCTCCCAATCACCCCAACCCTACTTCCCTCCAGCAACTCTCAGTTTGTTTTCTATGATTAAGAGTCTTTTATGGTTTGTCTCCCTCTCTGAATTTGTTGTTTTACTTTGTCTTCCCTTCCTCTATGATTCTCTGTTTTGTTTCTTAAATTCCACATATGAGTGAAATCATATGATAATTATCTTTCTCTGATTGACTTAGTTTGCTTAGCATAATACCCTCTAGTTCCATCCATGTCATTCCAAATGGCAAGATTTCATTTTTGATGGCTGCATAATATTCGGCTATTGTGGACATTGCTGCTATAACCTCTGGGGTTCCCGTGCTCCTTTGGACTGCTACATTTGTGTCTGTGTGTAAATCCCCAATAGAGCAATTGCTGGGTCATAGGTTAGCACTATTTTCAACTTTTGGAGAAACCTTCATACTGTTTTCCAGAGTAGCCGTACCAGTGTGCATTCCCACCAACAGTGTAACAGAGTTCCTCTTTCTTTGCATCCTTGCCAACATCTGTTGTTTTCCTGACTTGTTAATTTTAGCCATTCTGACAGCTGTGAGGTGGTATCTCATTGTGGTTTTGATTAATATTTCCCTGATGCTGAGTGACGTCAAGCATTTTTGCATGTGTCTTTTCGACATTTGGATGTTTTTGGAGAAATGTCTGTTCATGTCTTCTGCCCATTTCTTGATTAGATTATTTGTTCTTTGGTGTTGAGTTTGATAAGTTATTTATAGATTTGGATAATAGCCCTTTATCTGATAAGACATTTGCAAATACCTTCTCCCATTCAGTAGGTTGTCTTTTGGTTTTGTTGACTATTTCCTTTGCTGGAAAGGAAAGCTTTTTATCCTGAGGAAACCCCAATAGTTTATTTTTGTCTTTGTTTCCCTTGCCTTTGGAGACTAGGAAGAAGTTGCTGCAGCTGAGGTCACAGAGGTTGCTGCCTGTGTTCTCCTTTTTTTTGGAGATTTTTTTGATGGATTCCTATCTCACATTGAGGTCTTTCATCCATTTTGAGTTTATTTTTGTGTATGGTTAAGGAGATGATCCAGTTTCAATCTTTCACATGTGGTTGTCCAATTTTTCCAACATCATTTGTTGAAGAGACTGTTTTTTTTTTTCCATTGGACATTCTTTCCTGCTTTGTCAAAGATTAGTTGACCATAGAGTTGGGGTTCCATTCTGGATTCTGTATTCTCTTCCATTGACCTATGTGTCTGCTTTTGTGCCAGTACCATACTCTCTTGATGATTACAGCTTTATAACAGAGCTTGAAGTCTGGAATTGTGATGCCGCCAACTTTGGTTTTCTTTTTCAACATTCTGCACACTTACTTTAAGTCTTAGTTTTGACTAACCACATCTGAAGTGCTTAGTAGCCACCTGAGGCTAGTGGACACCCTATAAAACAGCATGAATATAGAATATTTATCAACTCCGGCTGACCACATCACCTCAGGCAGCTACCATTTGCTGCTCTGGGTAAAGGAGTGACTGTATTTAATAGTGATGGGGAAATGTGGAGTTTGCCCCCAGAAGATCGTGCTTCCTCTGTCCTCTCCACTGTCTACTCTGAAGCAAAATTTAGAATCTGAAGAGGCCCAGCCCATCTCTGCCTTCAGAGGTGTCAGTTCACTACCGACCTTTGGACTGTAAAATTTTGACCAGTGATTCTCAAAGTTTGGGACATATCAGAGTCGGCTTATGGAAAGCTCTAGATCACCTGATGATCATTTCCAGGGATAAGGCCTGGAGTTCAGCTTTTCTCAAAATCACCAGGTGATGCTCATACACCCCAAAGTTTGAGAACACAAGCACAGCCCTTCAAACCATGTACACTATCTTGTCCAGGAACCTCTGGGGTTCCCCATTCAGGCCACGGGACAGCTCTCGCGCACCGTCCCCAGGCCTCTGGAGCATGCGGAGGCTGTTCATCAGTCTCTCTGCTTGAGCTGCGAGGTGCTCTCAGCCAATCATCTCCGCTGACCTAAATAACACCCGCCACAACCAAGAAACGGCGCTGGCCTGTATTTTTAAGATCTGAGCCCCTACTTTCGAACCTCCTCCTTCTCTTTCTGTGCATGTGGAGATAGCTGTGTATGTGTGACACCCTCTGCTTCGCAGCCACTTTCCCCAGAGCCTTGAGGGTATTTATAAACACCTTCTCGTCACCTTCACTGCAGCCCTGAGAAATGAGTAACCACTGAGCCGGCCTCCATTTTGCAGGAAGGAAATCGAGGCATCTGTTAATTGATTGGCAAAGGAAACTGGGATCTAAATCACTTCTTTCTTTGGCAGCCTTTCCTGTGCCTTCACTTCACTGACCACTGGCTTCTGCTGCGCTCATGGAAACCTATCGGGAAATAATAGGTCAGATGAAAGTGTTTACCAAAGATGGCGGTGCCAACTTCCTGCTTCAGTTGAAGAGATAGGATTATTCTATGCCCATGCTGGTAGACTTCAGGTGGGAGGTGCGTTCTTCTGTTTATTTAAAAAAACTATATTTTCTAAAAGGAAATTATCTATAGATCGCAGTCCTGAGGAACCAAGGGATATGCACTGGGAGAGAAAGGTATGGTCTTGCCCCACCTACATTCTCTTGCTCCTCCACAGAGATGACAGAACCTTATACTTCAGGGTCGCAGAAGGCTCTGGCAGGCCTCTGAGTCTCACACAGGCTTCCTGGGGCTACACATTTCCTAACGTGTTCTCCGGCCATCTCGACGTATAGACTGAAGGAATCTTTCTGTCAAGAAAGACAAATGTGTGCATAACTACCTCACAGAAGGGCTCCCTTTGAAATAATTTTAAATAGTTATCTTTTGGCTGCCTTTGTTTCTTTCAAAACATATACTTTAATATATTTATTTTTATATGTTGTTTGAAAATGTTGTTTTGCTATGTTTTTGTTGTAGGTTCATTATAGAAAATTTATAAAATACAAAAAAAGCATAAAGGAGAACATGAAAATCACCTACAATCCCCAGAAACAACTGGTTAGTTTTTGCTGCATTTTCTTTACGTTTTTCCTTGCCTTTTTCTTTTCCTGGTGCATATTTCAGTGACATGAAATCAACTTTCTCTTCAAGAAACACTGGTTTGATTTAGCAGGAAGTGGTATTGTAAAATCCATAACCTAGACACTAGGAATGTTACTGGATATGTAATTTCTTCTAATTCTTTAGTGGACCACGCAAAGAAAAAAAATATATTTAAAGATAAAATCTCTAAGAGTTTTTACTGGTCCTTCAAATTTACATTCAGAACATACAGGTTTTATTTAGCCTCTTCTAGTTTTTATCTGCATCTGCTTTCTTCCACATGGAGAATCCTGGTTCTCGATACAGGAGTGATAGAGCTCAAATATCCCGTGTTGACTCATACTGTTTAAGCTCCATTAATTACATAGTAGTCTCAGAATAGCAATATGAATAGTCCACCACCTGTAAGATGGCTGTTAATAGTTAATTTGGGGGAACAGTTACCGTCCCCCCGTTTGAAAACCATATTTCATGCCTACATTGTCAAAGCACATAGCCACAGCCATGTTACACTATTTCCCCAATTGGATAGTAACTGTCACTTTGTTCCCATGCCCATCGTTAGTGTTTCTCTGCCCATCTTGGTTGTCTGAAGCATGTTCTCTAATGGATGCATCAAGGAAGACTCCTGAGCTCAGTGTCACCCAAATTCAGTCATGATGATAACAGTTTGAACATCTCATACTTGAAAGTCAGTTTTGCTGGTTATAAAATCCTTGGCTCACGTGTTCTTTCTAATTAGTGTCACAAATATGTTAGTCTGTCTTCTTCTGCCATGAGTTTTGTGTTTGAAAAAACTTTTTCATCATAAATTATTCCCTCTTTTTGATTAGGTACTTAAAGGATTTTTTCTTTTTGCCTTAAAATCCAGTAATTTCTGCTTTTGATATTCACAGTTCTAGTTGATATTCTCAGGTATGTGGCGTGTTCCTATAGCCTCTGGTGTCAATTTTTCCTTTAATTTATTTTCTTCAATTTGCTTTGTAGTTTTAATATTTGTTCCATTCCTTTGTGTTCATTTTCCTCTTAGATTCTTATTACTGTGTGTTTTAACCTATCTTCTATATTTGTCATTTTCTCTTGAATCTTTTTATCTCTTAATTTAATTCTGATTTTAAAAATTTCTGCTTTTTAACTTTCTCTTAAAGTATTACCTGTTTTATTAACTTTTTATTTACTTTGTAAATAATTTGGGAAAACATTTGAAAAACCATGCTGGATTAAAGGTTATGTCTACTTTTCAAGATTCCTATATACAGTGCCAAATTGTTCTCAGTAGCACACACTAATTTCCCCATGGTCAGTCATGTCTCTCCTCCTGATGTGTCCTGTCAGGTGTGTGGACTTCCACATGGGGAATCCTCCCAACAATTTCCCACTACAACTATTGAAAACAACCTCTCCCAATGTGGTACACAAAAATAGGATCTTCTTTATTTGCAGTTCTGATTACTCCTGAAATTACAGAATTATTATATATATTATATAACAAATAAAATAAAATATTTTGTATATAGTATATAATTTATTTTGGGCATATATTGAATACTGAAAAAATAAAATAAATTATTATTTAAAAATCTGTATATAGTAATCTATGCCCTTTACCCATTTATTTACTGAGGCCTGAATGATTTTCTTACTGATTCAAATGTGTGTGTGTGTGTGTGTGTGTGTGTGTGTGTGTTTTAGAGAGTAAAGATTTCTGCCATTTATCATATATACTGTAATTCTTTACAGTGTTTTTGTTGTTTGGGAATCAATTTGACTAACTTTGTTTAGTTTTTGACATACAGAAGTTTAAAATTTTTATGCTGCCCTTTATGATTGCTGTCATAGTTCCTTTTATTTTTTCCTTTGTAGAAGTCAACATATAATGTATTATTTGTTTCAGGGGTATACCTCTGTGCTTCATCAGTCTTACACAACAAACAGCACTCACCACAACACATTCCCTTCCCAGTGTCCATCACCCAGCCTCCCCATCTCTCCCACCTCCCTCCCCTCCAGCAACCCTCAGTTCCTTTCCTGAGATAAGAGTCTCTTTTGGTTTGTCTCCTTCTCTGATTTCATCTTGTTTTATTTTTCCCTCGCTTCCCCTATGATCCTCTGTCTTATTTCTCAAATTCCACATATCAGCCAGATCATATGATAATTGTCTTTCTCTGATTGACATATTTCACTTATCCTAATACCTTCTAGTTGTCACAGTTCTTAAGCTCTAAAAGTTCATCTTCCCCCTCCCATCATCCAACCAGGGTCTGAAGGTTTGATGACTAACATTTCTTACTTGGAGTAGCAAGCAGCCTTTTACTGGGGTGGAGACATTCCACATTTACAAAGAAAGAAATAGAGGATGCTTGCTTTTCATTCTAGCAGGCACATGTATAGTGATGTACTGACCTTCAAAGTCTCTCAGATGTGTTCTCCATAGCTCTGTTGGTCCTTCCCATCCTCTCTGAACTCCTGGCAATGATAGTTCCCTTATGCCTGTGGCACTGAGCTGATATCCGGGAGCACTCAGGATGGGCTTTTCCTAGAAAGGGACAGGTCTGACATTTCAAGATAAAAATCCCTGCATTGAGTATTTGTACAGTAAATTTTATTGACTCTAAATGGGTCTCCCGATATTAAATTGTCTGGTTCCTGCTGGATTTACAGTCAGTGAGTGTTAATTTAATCGCTAGATTTAATTTTCTTATTTCAAACTGACAAATAAACCCGGTAAGATGATTTCCCCCAAAGACCAATTAAAGTTCACTCTCTGCAGCATGTCACATCTCGTGGCCTCAAACAAGGCCTATTGCTCTTCCAGTTGTCCTCTCTCAGGTAGTGTGTTCTGGCTACACCAGTGGACCTGTTTTCTGTTTGGCCCGTAGATATTTCTGATTAGGATTAGTGGCAAGCCATCTATAGAAGGGCTCTAAGTAACTTGTGATTCAATGAAGAGAGAGTATTCATCTCCATCATGATCTGGTTTAAAACCAAAGCCATGGGGCGCCTGGGTGGCTCAGTCGTTAAGTGTCTACCTTTGGCTCAGGTCATGATCCCAGAGACCTGGGACTGAGCCCTGCGTCTCTCCCTCTCCCACTCCCCCTGCTTGTGTTCCCTCTCTAGCTGTGTTTCTCTCATTAAATAAATAAATAAAATCTTTTTTAAAAAAAGGTAAGAATAAAAGTGAAACCATTTTCTAGCTGAGTTCATTACTTTGATCTTTATTATAAAGTACGAAAGAACTTTTAGCATATTGACTGAGATGTATTTTTTGTAACATGGCAGAATACAATGTATATCCTAATCTAGATGAATTCTAACATTAAAATTATGCAAACCATCCATGCTCCCTTAGGATTCTTTTTTTTTTTATTGTTAAAGATTTTTATTTATTTGACAGAGAGGAATACAGCCAGAGAGGGAACACAAGCAGGGGGAGTGAGAGAGGGAGAAGCAGGCTTCCTGCCTAGCAGGCAGCCCGATATGGGGCTCGATCCCGGGTCTCCAGGATCATGACCTCAGCTGAAGGCAGTCGCTTAACCAACTGAGCCACCCAGGCGCCCCCTCCCTTAGGATTCTTAAGAGGCCCTAATTTGTACTCACATTTTTCTTCTTTTATCAGATTTTTGTCTTATTCTTGGGTATTGAACATTAGAACCACTTGGTGAGATTTTTGAAACCTACCAGCACCTGGACCCCCATCCTATATATGAGGGAAAATCTCCAGGGCTGGGGGCTGGACATCAGTACTTTTAACTAATCCCTCAGGTAATTCTGGGTAGCCAGGTTTAAGAACCAGTGCCCCAAACTAAAAACTTGAATTTGTTAAGATTATTACACAATGCACATCCATGAGCATAGTATTTCTCCTTGGGAGCTTACAGGGGCCATGTGTATGGGCTTTGGGATTATCAGTGGCAGCTCCAGAAACAGTGTCAGCCTGTGAGGGGTTCCTAAGAGAATGTCTGATCCTATTTGCAAGAAGAGCTCCCTGCTTTGCCTTGCTTGTGTGTTTCTGGAGTGGGGGCTTGAGACAAGAGTGCTGGCAGAGACTGGTGGGGCTAGGGCAGGTTAAGTAAGCCAGGATGTCTCCCCCAGAGTCACACTAACATGCATCTGTCTTTCTCTAGGCTCCTCGATTGCCTGCAATAAGCAGGAGACATTAGGTGTAACATGCATGTCAAAATACCAGGCACCAGGTAGGCAGGTGCTAGGTTTCAGGGTTTCAGAGGCAGAGGGCAGCCTGGATCCTGGAATGTTCAAATCCTCCTCCATAAGCCAGGTACCATTTCATGTAGATTCCCAACAGTGGTCCAGGGAAATAGTGTTTATTACTCATTGGAGCTTTGACCCCTCAAATACCTCTTACTTTGTTGAAATGGACTGTGGTCTGAACTCTGATAAGTTCCAGAGTTCCTTCTGCTCTTTTCATTTAAGAGAAGGCAAAATGGCTTTCTTATCTCTCTTTTTCCTACCCTTCCCCTTCCCTGTCCTATTCCCATCCTGTCCCTCTGGCCCTTGTCACTGACTGTGGGAGTGGAGGGGTGCTTCTGGGCACCACTTTGTTCTGGGATGTGGCCGAAGTTCAGCTCCTACTTGTCTCCTGACCCTGCTCTGAGGTCAGACTATCCTAAGGAGCAAAGGGACAGGAGAGGGAGGAGAGGTATAAACAAGACTGTTCTAGGAAGGGGATTTATTAAACACCCCTCTCCTTCCTCTGAAAGCTCTTCTTCACGTTCTCCTGTCACCCACTGCCCATTTCTCAGAAGCAAAGGCAGATCAGACTCAGTAGGCGTGGGAAGGAGGAAACGATGATTAGGATTCTTCCTCTTACTCCATATGCTACATCTTGGGTGTTCAAGGCTCTGAACTCCCTTCTGTTGTCTCCTCCAAGCCTAGGGGAATGACAGTACAAGCGTGTGTTAGTCTTGTTGAAAAGTCAAATTAAACGTGGTGAAGGCAGAGCTAATTTATCTTTTCTTCCTTTCTTCCCATCTGTTCCACTTCCTCTTATTCATGGCTAAAGAGGGGGCCTGCTGAAATGCGAAAGAGAAACTCCTGCTCTATGGATCTCATGTCACACCACTATTAATTTGTCAAACCCTGATCCTTTCTACAAAACCTTCCTGCACCTGGTCTTCCAATCCCTTGCCACTATGAAGAGCTCTGTCTAAACTCCAGGGGATTTTCTAATTAGAATATACTAACTTCTTCACTCTGTTCATGATTCGCTGATTCACTGGTTCATTCAATAATTCATTCACTTATTCACCAGTTACCAATTATTTTGTGGTTGACTTCATCGGTGCTCCAGACTTTGTCTGAGGACTTCAAAAATGAGAAGACTCAATTCTGCCATTCTGCTTTGCTTACACTCTGGTTGGAGAACACTTGCAAGAAAATTATCACACTGCACTGTAATAAATGAAACAATAAAAGGACACAAGAGTTCAAAGGCCTTTCAGAGAATACAGGCCATGGTGAGTATAAGTTTGCAGACAAAGTGAGAAGGGGCATGCCGACAGAGAGCCAGTGTCAGAGTTTAGAATGACACATTCGTGGGGCTCGGCTGAGGATTTGATATGGAACACTGAGAGACCCTGGAGGGAATCAAACCATGGGAATGTTTGGAAGAAGAATATGGAATTTAATTCTGTAGGAATGAAAGACACAAGGGTGGTTCTTATCCAGGTGAGTAACATGATCATCCTTGCTTTTGCTGAGGGATAATTATACAGGGAAGGTGAAGAGCATATTAGAGAAGGAACATCCAGTGGCCAAGAGTAAGATCCCCAAAGAGGCAAGAGACAAGGTGCCAACAGGAGCACAAGCACGTGAGCTTCCTGCCTCCAGCTCGCCTGCTCTAGAGCAGATGCCTCCTTTCATTGTGTTACTCCTGTTTTCTCTGAAATTCTCTCTATTCATTGCCTGTAGCAACCAAAATATTTTGTTCCACAGAAAGGAGAATTCAAAAATGCTCAAAAATGGAAGAAACTAAATGACTACATTGTAAGTTCAATGAGAACAGTAATGGTATCTTTTCTTCTGTGTGTTCCCAAAACATTCACAGTACCTGGTATGAAAGAGGGGAGCAGCTCAAGAACTCTTTGATGAGCTAGGTTGACTCCAAAAGCAATATGAAGGGTGTATTAGTTTCCCATGCATACTGTAACAAACCACCAAGAACTAGGTATCTTAACAGAAATGTAGCCTCTCACTGTGGAAGCTAAAAGTCTGAAATCAAGGTATCAGCAGAGCCATGCTCCCTCTGAAGGCTCTAAGGGAGAATACTTCCTTGCCCTTGCCCCCTTCCACTGCTGATGGTTGCCCGAGGTCCTTGCTCTTTGTTGGCTCGTAGACATGTCACTCCAGTTTTACCTGCACTCCCATGTGGCCTTCTTCCCTGTGTCTCTGGATCTAAATTTTTCTCTTAGAAGGCCACCAATCATTGGAGTAGAGCCCACCCTAATCCAGTATGACCTCATCTGTCTTGATTACATCTGTAAAACTGTTTCCAAATTCATAGGTATCAAAGATTAGGGGTTGGACAGATCTTTTTTTTGTGGGCAGTGGGGTGAGCAATTCAATCCATTAATGAAGGGTGTGGTGTGCGCTATTCTTGCATCTCTAGCAGTTTGAACTTTCTCTGAAAGGACTCACTCTACTTGGGACATGTTGCTCCCAAGGCAGCTCCGGAACTTCAGATAATTTTATGACATAGTCAGTGTGCTCTTTTAAAAACAATTAGACTCATCCATTCTTCCAATGTGTGAGAACCTTTTAGGCGCCTGACTCTGTTCCAGGATCTAGGCCTGCAGAGGTGAATAAGCTGGACCTGGGCTCTGCCCCAATGAAACAAAATTATTTGACTGTGTTTTAAACTTGCCAAAAGTTTCACAAACTCTGTTGGCAATTACATGACTGAAAGGTTTTTTTAGAAAGTATGAAAATTAATCGTTCTTTTGCCGGGAGTTAAGCTAAGACTCAAAATTTGGAGAATGTTATCTCATAGAACTATGCCTTATCTCCAAGGGTTTCTGGAAAAACTGGGAAACCCTCTTGGAGTTCTTCCAAGTCCAAGCACAGCAGGGAGGCCAGGATGGCCAGCGGGGCCAGGTGGGCTTGAGCAAGGGCAAAGTCAAGGGAACTACTTGGAGCTTCTTTCCAAGGGTCAAATTACAGGCAGTTCTGCATGGCTTCACCATGAATCAGGCCACACTGAGTCCTCCTGAATCACCTTGATGACCTTCAGAACCACCATAGTGATGTTCCACGGGGACTGGTCCTGGTCCAGCAAGTGCGCTGGGTGGCCCAGAGAAGAAATGCCCTAGCAAGTGTTTAGGGTTCAGGGAATTAGCTCCAGAACTACTGTGGATTGGTCTCTGCTTTTGGGCTTGATACACCATTTGCTTCCCTTCTGGTAGGCTGCAGAACTCTAGGTGCAGGGCCTTGGTGGGCCAAGCTGTGTGATTTGGGGGTGTGGTATAATAAGGCACATTTTCCAGTAACTATCAGCTTTATTGTAATAAAGGCGATGTTTCACTCTCGACCTACCAAACCCTGGGTCTACCTCAATAACATAGAAAATTAACTAAGAAGCAAGGATGTCAATTATTAGAGTTCCTGCAAATCCTAACCTTCCAAAGAAGGAAGGGAAGGAGGGGAGAAGGAAAGTGAAAGAGGAAGACAGGGAGGGAAACTCTCTGCTTCCAAGAAAACTATGATGTAATGAGTCAGAGAAGAAAAATGTAATTGTTCCCATATTTAGCATACAAAACAAATTCATGCAAAATAGAATGTGTATAAATTCAAGGAAATAGAAATAAAGATAATCGTGAGGCACAATATTTTTCAGTGCCAAAGGAAAACCAAGGTAAGCAGTTACTTATGAAAAATGGGGTTAGATAAGAAGGACAGAGATGAGATTAAAATGGTGAAGCAGGAGCTTTAAAAAGTATTTGTGATTTCTGTGCAGGGAAATGTGGGGGGAAGTTATAAAAATGGGAAAAAATGCAATAAAATGCAAAGTCATTTCTGCATTCAGCAGATATCCATTGAATACCCATTATGTGCCAGGCATTTTGCTGGGTGAATAAGAGACACTATCACTCTCTCAACTGAAATTCCAGTGAGAAAAATAAACAATATTAAACAAGATCTTTAATTATTGTATGGTTAAAATTTTGAGCAGTGTATGCCAATGTCGGTCAGAGACCCACAGCTAGGGGATAGAAGGAGAGTATAGTGGGGGGTCCAGCCTGGTCGAGGGGTTTTTGAGGAAACAAACACTGTGTTGCATATCCAGTATTGTGTAATCTGAAATACAAAAAAATTCACATTTCTGGAGTGTTAATTATTATTTTTTAAAGTGTTTATACCCAACAGAACCATTTTCACATTTCTCTAAAAAGTCAGTATGCTCTGTAACAATCCTGGGACAACTGGATACCCACAGGCAAAAGAATGTGGTAGCATCACTTCCTCACACCATAAACAAAAAATTAACTCGAAGTGGCTCATAGACCTAAATATAAGTTAAAACTAGAACACTTCTGGGAGGGCACCTGGGTGGCTCAGTCCTCAAGGGTCTGCCTTTGGCTCAGGTCATGATCCCAGGGTCCTGGGATCAAGCCCACATCGGGCTCCCTGTTTGGTGGGAAGCCTGTTTCTCCCTCTCCCACTTCCTCTGCTTGTGTTTCCTCTCTTGCTGTCTCTCTCCAGCAAATACATAAAATCTTTAAAACAAAAAAAAATTATAACTCTCCTAGAATAAGTCAGAGGAGTAATCTTCATGATCTTGGGTCAGGGAAAGCCTTCTTGGATAGGACACAAAAGCACAACAGAGAAAAGGAAAAATAGATTAATCGGACTTCGTCAAAATTAAAAACTTGTGCCATGAAAAATACTATCAAAAAAAATGAAAAGAATACCCACAGGGAAATAAAAGTTTTTGCAAAACATATATCTTATAAGGGACTTGCATCCAGCATATATAAAGAATTCTTACAACTCAATAATAAAAAGGCAAAAATTCCGTTAAAAAAATTGGCAAAGAGTTTGAATAAACATTTCTTCAACAAAGATAGACAAATGGCCAATAGGCACATGCAAAGATGCCCAACATTATTTATCCTTGGGGAAATGCAAATCAAAACCACAATGAGATCTCACCTCATGTCTGCTAGGATGGCTATAATAAAATAAGACATGATTCCAGTGTTGGTGGAGATGTGGGGAAGCTTGTACCCTCTTACACTGATGGTGGGAATGCAAAATGGTGCAGCCAATTTGGAAAATGGTCTGATCATCCCTCAAAAGTTTAATATAGAGTTAGCATGTGATCCTACAATTCTACTCCAGATATATTCCCCAAACAAATGCAAACATATGTTCACAAAAATTCATAGATGAATGTTCAGAGTACCAATATTCATACTCTCCAAAAAGCGAGAAAAGAACAAATGTGCATCAACTAAATAATGGATAAGTAAAATGTAGCCACTCCATACAATGGAACATAATTTGGAAATAAAAAGAATAAAGCACTGATTCATCCTAAAATGTTGAAAGCATTATGCTGACTGAAAGAAGCCAGCCACAAATGACAACATATTGTTATTCCATTTTAATGAAATATCTCAAATAGGCAAATCTGTAGAGACGAAATGTAATTTAGTGGTGGCCCGAGACAGGTGTGTGGTGGGGGGGTGGGCAGGAAATGGGAACTGACCCCCTAAGGCACTTGTAGCTATAGAGTTCTTTGGGGGGATAAGACTGTTCTCAAGCTGATTTGTGGTGATGGTTGTCCAATTCTGTGACTAGACGCAAGCCATTGAATTGCACACTTTAAGTGGATGAATTATATGGTATATGAATTAAATTTTTCTAAAGCTGTTATTCTAAAAGTGTATTCAAAATTTAATCTCCCTTCCTCCCCTCCCTCCCTTCTCTCTTCCCTTCTTGCCTTCCTTCCCTCCTTCCTTCTTCCCTTCCTTCCTTCCATTATCAAATTCATAAGCTGGGATGGGCTATGTTTAATCCATGGAATGGAGTATAATTATATTATCAATTCAGTGATAAGAAAAGATAGCAAGCCAAAAATGAATCGTTCTTTTAATTTGTGGAATTATAGACAAAGAGAGTATCTGAAGTGTAAGCAGGTCTCCTTAATGAGATTTATTTTTCTATTCAACACATATTTAGGAACATTTATTAAACATTTGAGGCACTGTACTAGGTGCTATTTTATGATTTTCAAGCAATACACACACAAGTACATTTTCCCTAGTACACACCTGAGACCGAGTTTTACAGGTTTTTAGATCCAGTCTGCCAAGGCGACCACCTCCCTTCTTTTTAGCAAGTAGTTTACAAGAGCTCACTTTGGTCTATCACAACTTGTTTAAAAAGATTAAATCACATTTGGAAATCTTTTGATAGTTACAGAAATGCAAAAAACACTTTTTTTAAAAAGAAAATCCATAAAATAAGCCCATGTCTTCAACAATGAGTTTGTTTGATAGGGCTCTTGGGAATCCTAGACTTACTGGAATGGGGTGTGGAGAAGCCAGGTTTGCCCCCCTAGGTGCCTTCCACCATCCACAGTGTGTGGAGCTCTGCTTTGATTTAGAGAGGGCTGGAAGCTTCATCCAGCTGGGACCAGTAGGCAATGCCAGTCCAGTGGCCTCTGGAGAAACTCTGGATTTTGAAATTGCTGTCAGAAGACTCAGTTCTACCAAGGTCTAACCAGAATCTCTCTCTCCATAGAGCAAACCAAAACCTACAAGTGCTCTCTGAGGTCCCACTCAGATCCTCTGAACCTACATTTCTGGAAGTCCAGATGATGCTTACAATCCCAGGAAGTTTGCAAATGGCCATTAATGACTGAACTCAGATCAATGAGGATTTCCAAGTTCTCTTTAAAAGTAGAAAGAGTTGGGGCACTATAATCAGGACTCTTCAAGGTTGGAAAGAATTCCCTGGGCCTGTTCTAATTGATGCTTAAGTGTTCAGAACTTAATTGAATTGGGTTCTGGGTATCAGACATTGGGTTGGTTAAGTATCCATTTATCTGTCTTTAATGTAAGGACCCTTCTTTTAGTTTATCTTCAGTATTTTCAGGTCAATCCAATTATCTTCCCCCTGGAATTAGCAGCAAAGTAGCAAAATAATCCAGGGGAAGAGGTGTCTATATGTATGAGATTTTACTCCAAAGGAACAGAACACATTTAGAGAAAATTTTCCTGAGGAAAATAATGTAATTTTAAAATAAAAATCAAAGGGAAAAAAATTCCAGCCAAATAATTAAGCCACTAAAATGTAGACATTATTTTAGGAAAAAGCTTTTTCTCCATTGAGTATTTGAATTTTATTATTTACCAATATTCATGATTCCAAAAGTATCTTACTCATGTTCATCTACTTAAGATTATTTATTAGCTACACTCTGTCAGACATATATAAAAGATTTTATTATGTAACTTGAAGTCTTAGGGATGAGTGAGGGGAAATGGTAGACCAGAGCTGGAAACACAAAGTAAGATGGTGTGCATGTTTGCACTCTCTTGGTTTTCCTGATCCCCTTTCAGATGAATCACTTGGATATTTTTTAGTCATCCTTCCTTCACAAGGGAGGAAGGTAGGCTCCACTGAATTCATTAGAACCCTGTCCTTTCCAGACAAAGGACATTTTGAACAACAGATGCCTGTTTCAACACCACTGCCCAATGTTCTAAGAGCACCAGTTTGCTTTCAGCAAATAATAATAAAGGTTGATTTGCCTTCTTTCTGATTGATTTGATGGTTTGCTGGCACTTTTAAAGCACATCACCTAAATCTCTGGAAATCTTTTGTGATGAAAGATTTGGTATATATCTATTTTAAGTAGTGATCTTTTGCTCTCATGATTCAAGGTGTAGAGATGCTCCCAGACTTCTCGAATCAGGGTGGGTGTTGATGCTCATTTCTCAAGGCAAACACAGTAAAAGGGCTTCATCATCCTGGGGAGACCTGATATGCTGTCTCTTCTTGATGGAAAGTCTCTTTTGCAGATGTGCCCCCATTTAGTGTGAAATCACTGTTAAGGCTACTGTATGTCTATGTGACTCTGATCATTTAAACATGCAGTTATCCTCTGTTTCACAACAAGATTTCCTACAGCACATCTAGATCACTAAACTGAAAACATTTCAACTCAGGCTCAATGGCTATTCTTAGGGGTTTCCAGAGAACTTAGGTCCCTGAGCTGGCACTTTGACCCAACTATTTCCTAATCAAATGGCTAAGTGGTTAGTGACTGGGATTCGGTTCTATTGTTTTCGCTCCATTCCCCTCACCCCATCCCTGCCATTTTCCTTGGGCTTCTGGGTCCTTCAGGATACACTTTGCTGGTGTTAGTCCGCGAGCCTTGCTCCAGGACTACTGGCGCATAGAACTTTGGCTTAACGAGCCACCACTCCAAGCAGTGAACTGAGATTGCTGCAAATATGTCCACAAGTCATCAGCAAGATGTGTAATGACTGTATCCGCCTGTAATGTGTCAGGTATTGCTACGGCCTCCATCTGTCTGGGGATCTGAAGCATGGGGGGGGATCCATTAGTCCTCCCACAGGCGGGGCCCGCCATGTGCAAAGCTCCATGTTCTGATAGACTGTGCTAGGTCTCACAGAAGCTTGGGTCTGCTGCAAGCTTTTCTGCTCCTCAAGGTAAGGGGGACATTTTTGTGCACTCTAGACTTTGGGAGGGCATCTACATCTTCCACCTTGTTCTAGGAGTTCTTCAATCCTTAGTACTTTTGATTGGTGATCCAAGCTAAGATATGTCCTTTCTAGGACTTGGTATAAAATGAAACAAAAACAAAAACTAAAACTAAAACAAAAAACCCTCCATGAGCTGGGCCAGAAACAGAAGACAGCTATTGCTTTTATGTGGACTTCTTTTTTCTAGGGTGGAAGGAGCAGTACAGGATTGTGGCCATAGAGCCCAAGGATGGTTCCTGCGTGTGGACCAGACACAGGAAAGGGTCTGCTGTTTGCAAGGCAGGATAGAGAGGGGCCCAAGACTCCATGCATTATCCACCCAAAGTCTGTTTGCCCAAGGGGTAGGCTCCTACTCAGACAATGCATCTGAGTGACTTCATGAAAACAATGCAGAAAATGACATATAATTGAACCAGTGAAAATCTAGGATTTTCCTTACCTCCAGAAGAAATAAAGCTTGGGGTTTTGGGTGTGATTTTTTTTTTAAGAAGTAAGGACTTTTATGTATGGAATCATCCAAGAACAGTATATTTAAAATTTTTGTGGCTTTGATTGTGTTAATGAAGCTATTATTCGAATAGAAGATGAAAAACATCCCACCATGGAGGCACACTTGGCTGAGTATTTGGGGACATCAATAGCAGCATCTATGCAAACAGTAGGAAAAGAATCAAGACTAGAACCCAGCTGCTCAATTGGACAGATGGAGCTGAGCTGGCCTGGTCCTTCAGCATGCACATCACCCTGGACCAGGAGCCATTGTTGGGCAGAGGATCGATGCCTGCCACATTGCACATGACATTGTAGACATCCACAGATCTGATTGGAGCAGCTCTGAAGTTGGATTTGAAATCTGAAAGGGAAAGGCAAGCAAATAAGTAGTCACAGCCATGCCCTGGGCAGAAAGGGGCCAAATCACAACACAGAGAATTATACTCTGGCTCTAGGCAGCTTTGGGGCTGGAAATCAGCTCTGTCAATGGGGTGTGGCCAAGTTATGGTGAACTTGGAGGGGTATCTGAAAGGGGTATAACTTACAAAAGGAAGTTGCTTTCTATGGCTCATGGAGATGAGTTTCTTTAAAAAGACAAGTTAGCAGACCATCTTTGTGCCTAATTGTGGTCCCTTCCTGACAACAGAACTATCCTAGAGAGGCGGAAGGGCATCTCCATTTTTGCTGGAGAGAGGTATGGTCACAGAAGGCTGACTGTCTTGCTGAGCCCCCCCAAACCCAATTACATGGTATGCTTATCTTCCAGAACATCTGTGTAGCAGCAGCTGGTTGGCCAGGGGACCCCAGAGCCACTTAAGAATGTTTCATTTTCCTGCCACATTGAGATCTCAGGGCTTCATGGAATGTGAACCTATACGGTGTCCTCAGTTCTGGCTACTTCAGAAACAACAGCGATGGTTTCTTAAATATATTTGGAGAACCAATGGAACATTCTTTGGGAAACTTTTACTGGCAACTAAAATAACTTCGCTGAGGGGAAGATGAGCAAACTGATGTTGGAGTTAGGGACCCAGGTGAAGGTCCCGAGCTCTGGTGGAGAAGAGTGCTGTGCTTGCTTTCCACCCAGAGGCTGCCCCGAACTCCAGCAGTGATGCAGGAATCTAGAAGGTAGGGCTAGCTGTTCACAGCCTAGTGAGTGCAAAGGGATTTCAATCAAGAGGGCACCTTCTCCTTCTCCACAGGAGGCAAAGATGATGCTGAATGCCAGATACTTGTCTATTCAGAGAGTCAGCATAAGAGGTTAGTAGCGTACATAATGCTTTCCCTTTTGGGCCAAAACGAGAGCTACATTGAGCCTGAATTCAAGAAGGAGATTTTATTGAACCATAAAGGCCTCTGCTAGTGCTTTCAGTCCATGTTAAGACTTTGAAAAGAAATGAGTGGTTTGGGGGCTGTAAAGCCAAGTTGTCTACCTTAGAAAATAATCCTTTATAATTGCTTTGCTAAAATGATCACAAGTACCTTATTTAAAAAACAAACAAACACCAATGGCAACAGAGTCCAGAAGTGCCAATGCCAAATCGTGCTCTTATATTAACCCTGAAATTACAAGTACAGAAAGAAGTTCTGGACTCTCCCACAGGGTATGTTAGATCCAAGCCCACTTCCCCACTGATGGGTTTTGCTCACTTTGGAGAAGTAATGTTGACTTTAGCATAAGAAGTTAATAGGCTCTACAACCAGCCCAAAGCCACTTAGTAAGCTGGACAAGCTCAGGAAATGGGCATGGAAAGGGTACCATAGATCCAGGCACACTGCATCTTCTCCATAAATGGTAACTATTCTTGTTAAAAAGTATGTAGAATAAACACCCCACAAAGGCAAACTATGGGTTGAAAATATTCACCCTATAAATTATTTGGAGGGTGTTTTGTCATGAGGTGATGCTGCCTCAGCCCTTATCCTTCCTGCCCTTCATTTGTGGGCAGGAAGGATAAGGGCTGAGGCAGCATCACCTCATGACAAAAAATTGTCAAGATCCAAACCTCCCTGGAGAGGAGATTTAGGACTGCCCCGGAATCCCAGCCCTTCTTAACATTAATGTAATTACAACTAGGTGAGGACAGTGGTTAGACCCCCCCCCAGAGAAGAATCAGCTGTCGTGGCCACGTCATTTCCCATGTGTGGGTGGTAGACAACAGTAAACCCAAAGTATCCTTCCCCAGCCTTCCAAATGCCCATGTCTTTAACACTCAGCTGGAATAACTGAGATCAAGCTCTACTGACAATAAAATCATTAGAAAACATTTTACATTGAAAGTACAAAATTAAATCCTATGCGGGAAGGAGAACTGGGTTTTCCCTCCCACTCCATCCGGTTCATGACTTCCTATGCTGCAGTGCTGGGACTTTGGGCCCAATGAATAGAGGAGCCAGGCTAGAATGAGAGCTTCTAGAAAATTCCTTAACAGCAGAGTAATACCAGATCCAGCTGGGGAGGACTTGGCTAACCTCTACTAATTCAAGGTGGCATGCTGAAGCTGGATTGGCAATCCAGGTTATTTCCATGAATTTAAATTGTATGGGAATTGAAACTGTTTCTCCTAAAGAGAGAAGGTTCTGCAGCCCCACGCCGTGACTGACCACCTTGGGCTGCTTTCCGGGTGAGGTCTGCTGGCTCACAGGCAGCTCACTGAATCACACTCCTGCTGTCTTATCTTGAAATGTAGAGTTCTCCGGGGCGAGATTAGGTTGTTCAAATTAGAAACTGGGATTAACCGGAGAGAGGCTATCTTCCAGAATTATTTCCTTTTATTTCTGCCAGACCAGACTTACTGACTTCTAAAGCCCTGTCTGAGCAGCTGTAATGATGCCCAGCTTCCCCTCTAAGCGAGAAGTGCATATAATTAATCAGGAAGAATGTACCTTTATCTCAAAGTACAGCTAGATAGCTATTAAAGGCCTCACTCTTAAATTTTCTTCTGAGTAAACAGTCAGTGTGTAAAGCTGTTCAATCTTTCATGAGAACTGGAGCCAGAAACGTGATGGTTTGAGGGACGCTCTCAAGGCAGTTATCTGCCTGGAAACATTTTTGTAATTGGCCCAGTCCATTTCTGTCAGGGGTCACTATCTGTCTATAAAAGGCTTCAGTTTTTGGTTTTATAGGAGCATATGATGGAGGCTTTTGTTGATGGACAAACGCTCTGCTCTGAATTTAACTTTAAGCTAAAGTAGCTATGGGTATTTTGTTTGAAAATTTTGGTTTGAGGCTAGATTTGCCTCCACTTTAAAATATGCCTGAGACTCTTGTTTATACAAACTCCTTCTGCTGACCACCGTTTTGCATTCATGATCGTATTTCTCTCTTCTAAGGAAGGAGGAGGTGATGCTTTTGAATGAAAGCCCTGATGTTGAATGTTCTCCCATTTAAAGGCCACAGCCCTGGAATGCCTCCAACCTGATCTATCAAATGGTTGACCTCAACAAGGTCTTTGAGGTTCCCTCCCTCATTCAGGCTCTTTGGTGAATTCCTGTTGAATATAGCAGAAGAGGTTAATCTGACCTGAGGCGTGGTTGCCAGGGAGCTCCCGATAACTACCACTGGTTGACGGCCATGTGCCTTGAGACAGCCTGTGAACTCTCTTAGGCCAATGTTGTGAACCCAGTTAGCACTCTATAAATGCTTGCTGCTACGGGTACTGATGCGTAGTACAGGACTTGGGAACTCGGGTCACATATGGGAAAGGATCTGGACTAATGTGGGACATCAGAGGCTCCCAAGGATCATGCAGAAATGGACACCCAGTTGTCCTCAGCAGCTATTTTGTGGTAAGTAGAATGACCCAAGGCAGATGGAATGAGAGAGGTTGACATATATCTTTGTCTTCTACATCCAGAAGAAGAGCAGAGCTTCTAGGCATGGCTTCTAACTTATACTTGGAAAGGGAAGCACAGACCATCATGGGCTGAAACATTCTAATCTACATGTAGAAAATGGCATTTGGAATATGAATGGCAGGGTAAGTTTATTATATCTAGTCAGGACAGTGGACAGTAGTAAGAGAAGAGCCTAGCTTATGAGCCAGTCAACTGGTCAACTGATGGCTGATGGCTGCTGAATGCCTCGCTCACCTCTGCTTTTTTTTTTTTTTTAAAGAAAGAAAAGGGTGTTTGCATCACAGTATGGTCCCCAGAGTATTTGACAAATTTTTCCACAATGTGAATTTACAGTCCTCTGTCAGTTAAAGCAAATGATCAAATAGACCCTCCCCATCCCTCTTCTATTCCAGCCTTCGAAATCTATCTGGTCAAGGAGGGCAGAGTACTTTGCTTTCATCCAAGATGTCCCTAGGCCTTCTGGCTCATTCTCAAAGTCAGTCTCGGGTCATTTCCTAGCCTTGCCTTGAGCACATACCAGCTTCTGGTTGGGCCCTAAACCGAATGACCCCCCGCCCCCAGAGCTGGGTGCTCTAGACAAGGGAGGAAATGTGGAAGAGTCAGACCCTGTGAAGTGATCACATCAACTCTGAGACTCACAGCTGTCAGCAACCTGGTGTCTGATAAGCCTTCCTGGACATCAGATAGCTGTGAAATCACATTTTGATGAATTTAGTAAAAAATGAATCACAAACATGTGGAATACATTTTCTTCACTGCACTCAAAATTTAAAATTTATAAGGAAAAGTATGTGGCCACATTTGCCAAACCTAAGAAGCATTTGAAAACAAGCCAGCCAAAGAGGCTTCATGGAGACCAGCTGCATTTACTCAGCTTTGCTCATAAAGAGGGTCCGTAAAGAAATCACTTCAGCCTCTACTCGTGCTGTCAGCCCCTCCTGGAGACCACTTCCTTGAGAATGGAGGGCAAAGCATGTGGTCATCTCTTGCCTACCGGGGCCAAAGGCCAGGAAGATGCCCCTCATGTCCATCAGCTCGTTGTCATAGCCGTGCCACCCGTGCTGCCAGCCTTCCCTCTTGCCGGTGCTGTTCATCCAAAAAGGAAGTGTCTCTCGATTCTGAAACCAAGCAAGGCAGTCACATTACTCTGTGTCCCAACCGTCGTGGTAAGTGAGAATCTGGCCCAAACCACCACCCAATGTGGGGACTTCCTACTCAGCATTCCCCACTGGGGTCCCCCAACCTCAGCTGGATCACGTCCTACTACTCCAGGTAGCTCAGACCTTTGGAGGCAGCCCGTGAAATTGCCAGAGAGCTCTAGTTATAAAGTTATTTTCTTACACTAAGCAGAACTGTACCTCGTAATCAGTTTGAAAGCCACTAAATACATCATGTTAGAGACAGAAGGGATGTTAAAGTGTATCTATGGTCATAGTGAAAAATGTATTTGGCTTTTGTCCCAGGTCCCTGGCCCAGAGCTCTTAAAGCCCTTGGAATTTCTGGAGTGATGGGGTGATGTTTATTATTCACAATGAGCCCCTTTCTCCCCACACCTGAGTGTCTGTTAGTGAGATCGCTGACGGGTGGGGGGCTGGGGAGCTTCAGGAGGTCACCAGAGGGACCGACCACGAGATAGGGACGCCCTCTGACCTCTAAGACTGCATTCAGTCTTGTGGCCAACGACGGAGTCACCTGTGCCTATGCAGTGAAACCCGTGTAAAGACCCCGGAGCAACATGGTTCAGGGAGTTTCTGGATCAATGAACAAACTGATGTGCTCAGAGGCGGGGACCCCAAAGACAGCCTGGGTGCTCTGTGCCCCTCACCCACTGTCCTTTGCTCTATGTCTCTCTTCCATTTGACTCTTCCTGAGCTGTACCCTCTGCAAAAACTAGTCATGAACAGAGCACATTTCTGAGTCCGTGATCCATTCTGGTCATTTATCAAACCTGAAAAGGGTTGTGAGAATCCTCCAAATTGTAGCCAAGTCGGACACTAGTATGGGGAGCCTGGGGACCCAGGACCTGGGGCTGGTGGCTGAAGCGGGGACAGTCGGGTGGGACGGAGCCCCCTAACATGAAGGGCTGCTCCAACTCTGGGGTTCCGTGTCCAAACGGAATTGAATTGTGGGATACCCAGCTGCTGTCAGAGAGTTGTTGGAAAACATGGTGTCTAATTGAATCACCTCGTTTTCCTAGCAAAGCCATCAAAACCCAGAGCCCTTTCCACCGCCGCATCCCACTCCCATCTTTCCTTTTCTCGAGCTCCTCAAGAAGCTCCTCAGGGGCCCCTCTTCTCCATTCAGTCAAACATGTGGAATGGCACGACACTTCCTCTTATCCAAGCTCTTTACATCTTTGTTTCCTCCAACGGTGTTCATTTGGGGTGGGATCCAGAAGCATCACTTCCCTGTCACCTCTTTCCTTCAGAACTCGATTTCCTTAGATGGCAGCTGCGGGCTTGTGTGACAGCCATGGGTCCTGAGGGGGCTGCAGCCAGCGGGACACTTCCCTGCAGATGAACCATTCATACCTGACGTTCCAGGCACCTCTGCTGAGCGGATCTGGGATCACAGACATCTCAGATGGAGGAAGTAAAACTGACTCATCGTCACCAACACAACCAGTCCCAGCAATTTACAGGTCGGCTCAGAAGACAAGTAATAGTACCATCAATTTAGTTCACGAGAGCCTGGGCTGACAGTGGATGATGGTCTTCCCCACTGCACAGCTGGAGGAACTGAGGCCCAGAGAGGTTAAGGGACCCTCTTAAAGCCGCACAGCGATTGAGAGGCAGGGCTGGGATTGGAACCCAGGTGGGCTGTCTCCCGGTCCTCGTGCACCTTCCATGGCCCCACGGCCTGGGGTCACTGCCTATGACCTTGCCTCTTTACTCACCAAGGGGTGTGGCCAGTTCTCAAGTGTATAGAAAAAACATTCTAAAATTGGATTTCACTTTGTTGCCTTCTGTTTCCGCAAGCTGGTTCGGATCCTGGGCAAGCTACTTCTGGGAGCTTGAGTTTCGCTGCTGGATGTGATCTTACCTACCTCACAGAGTCTCTGGAGGAGGACAGGACTGTGTGTGATGTGCCCAGCACAGAATAGATGCTCAGTAAATGGCTGGGGGTGGTCACCAGATGTTGCCGGCTGTAGGGCGAGGTGCGCTCGTCCGCGCAGTGGGGCAGTGATGGTTGTGGGGCCTGAAGTCCCTTTTGCTTATTTAGCTGTCATATTGCATTGCACACCCATCCCGTCTCACCCCATAAATCGCTCCTTCGCTTTCCAAATCACACTATTTCACTGACTCTCCGTTTCCTGAATCTCTATCATCCCTGTCCCTCCTTCTCCAGCTGTAGCTTGTATTTTTCCATGGGAATGATTTTATTAACCTTCTGCATTTCTAACCTGTTAGACCATTTCTGTTCTTTGTCTATGGTGATGATCACAGCACGTCCCAATTTAGCTTTGTCAGCTAATTGGAGGTGTCGCTTCCTCCGTCAGGCTCCTGGGCAGTGCTTCCTGCGGCACCACATAGAACATTCTGTTACTAACGACTTCACCAACTGTGACCCCCGCAGGACACAAGTGCCCCACGACAAAGGCAGAGAGGAAAGGGAGACGAAGACCGATTATACCTGATTTACGAATTCCAGTGTGAATTCCACAAATACAAACGTACAGGCATGAAAACCTCAGCCCGAAGGTAACTGGGGCTTTGTGTGATTGTGGGTGAATGAGCTCATTTTTATTAAAGTGACAAGTGGCTCCAGTCAAACAACTGCTCTTACTGATTTTTAAAGAGTAATGAGGAACTGGCGGCTTCTGTGAGAAGTTAACCGTCTCGGGGGCATGACTGAATGCCTTACGTTATGTTCACAGCCCTACCTTCAAAATGGCGTGTGGACGACGTTCTCTTTCCTTTCCTGGTGGCTTCTGTTTTTGGTGTGTACCCCACATTGTCACCCTAGATGCATAGGGATGAGGTCCTACTGATGAATGCATGTCCCAGATTGCTCATCCTCCAGAGTAGAAACCCCCAGGCCATGGACCCCCCAGCTACTGGGTGAGGAGACCTAACCCTATCCCGACTCTCACAGGCCCAGGGACTGCCACAAATAGCCAGCTGGTGATGTCCAGGGAGGTGCCCAGACCCTCTAGATTTGGTCAAAGCTGAGACAGGGGTAGAGGAGTGGTGTATCCATGGGGAAGGGGCAGGGCAGTACTCCTAAGTCTGGGTCCTTAAGAAAACTGGGCTCATGGTGGTGTTGACAGCCAGTTCCCAGGAAGACCGGGAAGACGTGTCACAGAAAGCCCAAATAAGGGCCCCACCAGGAAGGTATAGTTCCCCCTCATTAATAGGTGAGGGAAGGAATCTAGAAGGAACAGTGTCTTTTTGGGGAGAGGAGCCTCAGCAAGGGTGGGAGATGTCCTTATCTTCCCGTGGGAGAAGGCAGGGATCTAAGAGCCTGTCCATTTTGCTCTGGAGCTCAACAGACATGCACCGAGCTCTGAATCTGCCGGGCTGTCTGCTACACTTTTGGCTGAGAGGCACAGAGGAGGAAGGCATTCCTTGCCCTGAAAGAGCTTATCTTTAGTGAGGAAAGAAGAGGGGTTACGGCTTCTATGGATCCATTCCTGAGCCAACCGGGACAAAGAGTGAGTTACCATGAGGCCCTGGGGAGGCCCGTGGAGAGAATCACTGCCCATGGGGCGGGCGAGTGTGCGTAGTGGGGGGACCCACCATGAGAGGCCACCCAGGAGGCACCCCAGCAGTGGACCCCTGGGAGCTCTGGTTGAGGGGAAGGCCGGGCGCAGAGAAGGCCAGGCCAGGCAGGGGGAGCTAGTGCCACCTCATACAGGAGACGCATGAGAAGGAAGCAGCCACAGCAGAGAGACTGCTGGCGGTGTGAGGGGGAGAGAGGACCTGGAATTCTCTGCTCTTGGTGTCTACCTGAGGTCCTACCAGTCAACAGGGTGACCAACCATCGCGGTCTGCCCAGGACTAAGGGGCTGCCCGGGATGCAAGACTTCGGGACAGTTCTAGGGAAGACCAGCACGTGCTGGCCATGCTCCAGTAAATACCTGGAAATTTAAATAAAATCTTCACCAAGTGTAATTTGTTCAGCATGTTCCAGAGCTTTCAGGACCCTTCCTGTATGCATGGGTAGGTAGTCATGCTGGGAGCTTTCTTTGATGAACCACTGAATTAATTAATCATTTCTAACAGGAAGGAACCAGAGGAGCTCCCCAAGAGCAAACACTGTGAGAAATGGTTATTCTGTTTATATACTTGTGTTCCTCAATTCTGTGCCTGCTTCCCAAATTCAAGCAAGCTGATGGTCGGTATTTCCACATAAGCCTGGGCGTCTTTATGACCTACGGGTTCGAGTGTCCAGACTACATTTTTGTCTCAATCACCCTTAGAATTAAAAAAAAAAAAAGAAAAGAAAAGTCATGTTCACTTTTTACTCCCAAATCCGCAAACCAGTTAATGAAGTTTGTTTAACACAGGCCTGGAGGCATTTCTGGATTTGCCATTTTATGGCGGAGTTAGTCCTTTAATGGTGCCGAGCTGAGAGGTGCAGGGAGCACAGTCAGATGCGGGGTAACGTTGGGGGTGAGGGTAAAGGCAGAAGGAGGGAGAGAAGGACAAGAAGAAGCAAGAGCAGCCTGAATCATCTTGTCTTTGGTTCCTGTTTGCACATGGCCAAGGTACTTGTTTTAGCAAACTCTCATTTTTTTTTTTATTATTGCATTTTGGGGACACATTAGCACATATAGTTCTTGCTTCTCCCTTCCGATTTCCCCTCAGTGCAGACCAGAAAGGTTGCTAAGCTGCAGACAAAAGTACCCCCGAGGAGACGGGAGCGCTGCTGGCTACCAGGACAACATCGGGACTCCAGCTCTGGCTGTGCACCCCAAAATGACATTGTGTGGGGAGGCTCAGGGTGCGGAAGTCCATCCTGCATGGAGGGCCTTGTCTGACTTCTGGTTCAGTCTTCCCCCCACTACTGGGGGCGCTCCTACCTTGAAACTTGGAGCGCTCACTGTCTACACTGCCGGATTCCAGGCCTGGCTGTGCGGAGACTGCCCAGAGTTTATCCTGGACCCGACTTTTGGGTATGTGCATTCAGTAGGTCAGCAGCAGGCAGGGACTCTCCCTGTTTAATCATCTCTCCCTGGCTGATCAGGATAGGGAGTCAGGACTGGAAACCCCTGGAAATTATTCACCTGGTGCCCATCATGCACTGTGTTAAATTATCTGTCCTTTCCAAAGGACACCTCATATTTACACTGGATGGACCATCACCCCTCTGTGCAACCACTAAATGTATAATTCTTCCAGGGAAGTGGGGTCAGGCACCCAAGACTGTCCCCTCCCTCTCTTGATGAGGCCTCTCCCTGAATCTCCAGGGCTTGGGGGAACACAGGGGAAATCTGGTCAGATTAAAATGAATAACATGTGACCACCTATCTAAAATGAAATCTACTTCATCCTCCTAGGACATGGTTATAAGAGAAACCTCCCACGTCCTGGAAAATACAATATAATCTTCTGACATCATCTCAGGCGGAAAGAGGTGCCCGATACCATCCAAGTCGGGGTAGTTTCAGTTCAGACTCATGTGGCACTGATGACAGTTTGGCTGGCTCTGGTGGTTTCGCTGAAAGGGTTAAGTTTGAGCGACGGTTTCTATTACAGACCCCTGTTTCTTCGATTTCCCCCACTGTTCCCTGGAAGGCTTTGTGTTGGTGTAAGTCCTTGGATCCCCATGGGAATGGTGGTCGGGAACACTCTCGTTCAACGAGATGTCTTTCTAACAGTTTCTCTTTCTGTGTCTTAGGAGACTAATTGCTCAGGCCTCGACCTGTCCGACCCTGGAAAGCGCGGTGGCCACACACAGCGTAACCCTCTGAATAGAAAATGCCAGAGAGCAGAATAGCAGGGCTCAGGAGGAACAGAATTCCTCCAAGTTCAGTGAAGGGCTGGAGAGCACTGCGTGGCTTGGCCTCCTTTTTTTTTTTTTTTTTTTTTCTTTTTCCCCTGGGATCATGTTTACCAAGGGAGGATGTGCATATGCTTTCAGACGACCCTAATCACCCCCAGAAAGTCTGCAGCTCCTAGCACTGGACATCTGACTCCCTGAAGCTCAATTCGTCGGGCCTGGCCTCTAGCTGCCATGAAAACTCAGAAGCCACATTTCCCAGATTGTCTTGATTTCCCCAAATATTTTGGGTCCACGCCTAACTGCCACTCAGCCCCAGGCCTTAGAATTGAGCCTGGCATTTCATATCCTTTGCCAGTTTTCAAAATAAATCTTTCCTCTGGAGACAAATATTGGCCTCCGTGAAAAGCGGGGGCCTGGCTCAGCAGCATTTCTCTCCCTCAGACGGGAGAACGGAAGATCAACAACGAACACCATGTTTCACAATCCTTCCCCAGGCCGGGGCCCCATCCTGGCTCTCTGAGCACTGTAGCATGAGGGGGACACCGTCTCGGAGAAGCGACAGGACTTAGCCCCTGAAGCGGAGGGAGGAGGTCCAGGCGAGAGCTGGCGTGTCCCACACCTGGACTCCAGCTGTAGGCTCCCTAGAGCTAGGAGACTTCCCGTCACTGGTTTGAACACCTTCTCCCTGTTGAAATCTCTTCTTGGCTACGGATAATGAGCCCAAAGGAAAGGCTTTCCTGACTCACTTGACCTCTCTGTTTACTTGGTTACTGATTAACAAACCTACAAAGCCAACAGCCTGTGAAAAGTAACCCAGAACCAACTGCCTTAATACGTATTCATTCATTTAGTAATTCACATTCCACAAACATGCACTGAGCCTCTGCCACGTGCCAGGGTCCACAAGGACAACAAAGGCGGAGACACCACGGGGCTGCTGGCCAGGAGTTCCCAGCCCAAGAAGGAAGGCTACAAGAGCAGATGGGTAAAAGTAGCCTGCAGGGCAGTGATTCTGGCTTTCGTGGAAATTCAGGATGGAGGCAATCAGCGAAGAGCTGGGTGTTTCCTGGGCGAGATGGTGATTGAGCTGGGGTGGCTGGGGACGGGTGGGAGTCGAGGAGGAGAGGGCACCCCAGGGGTTCTGACTGACGTTACCAGAGCCCACTGAGTCCAGGCTGATTTTTTTTATGTCCAGGTATCCCCCGCTTTTTGAAAGTTTGAGTGACACCGCTTTGTTTTTACAAAAGAGCTACTGTATTAGTAGCTAACTGAAAGAAATCCGAGGAGGATTTTCACTTCTATGAAAAAAGGTGAAAAGCGAAAATGATGCTCAGCATTGGTTTTTTATAGAGATGGTGCGCAGCCGAGCAGTGGAGGGCCACTGACCAGCTCCTTGCCTGGAGACCACGTTCAGCAGGAAGTCACCAGAACCTGGAACAGTGTGTCCCTGAGCATCTGTGCTTTATCTCAATTTATTTTGTGCATCCATAGCAAGATAGGGACCTAAGGTATCAGATAAGCCTGAGAGGTGATTTTCTGGGTCTGGGAACGCTCAAACAATTGTCCCATATGCAGTAAATGGTAACTGCTTCTTTGCTTTGTGCCATGTCTGCCTATGAAGGGTTTCAGAGGGACATCCTGCTTCTGGATAGAGGGGGCATGTGGCGGGAGCAGGGAGCTGCATATGGGTGGTGGGATGAAGGTAGGGGATGGAAGAATGCACTTGAGTTTGGCAGAAACAACCCTCAGCATTTGCCCCGCTTGCATTTTCCTGTGTTGTCCCTGACTACCCATATATGCCGTGGACCCTCAGTCAGCCACGTGGGGATGAAAGGGTACCCAGCCGCACTGCAGATGCCCCCTGGAGGTGGGAGGCGGGTAGAGCATGAGTGAGTGAAACCTCTGGACAGGACAGAGGAGTGGGGTGGCTGGTGAAGGGTGTGGCCTCTGACCCCTGGCAAACACAAGTGAAGAGGTTCCCACGGGACAGTGACTGGGTCTCTGGGAGACAGAAGGAGTGGGGGAAGCCCTTTGAAGAAAGGAACCTGGCTCGTATGCCAGGCCAGGGCCTGCCCTAGGTGGGTGGCCTGGGTTTTCCCAAGCTTCATGTCTTGTCCGTCCTCTGGGAATATGGACACCTCAGATCACCACCCTTGCAGGAG
Source organism: Spilogale gracilis (assembly GCA_004023965.1). Lineage (NCBI taxonomy): Eukaryota > Metazoa > Chordata > Mammalia > Carnivora > Mephitidae > Spilogale > Spilogale gracilis. Next base: position 154,395 of record PITA01001135.1, read on the forward strand.
GAGTGCCAGGGCTGGCCCTGCGGTGAGTGGCAAGCCAGTCCATATGCTAAACAGGCAGGAGCCCAAGCAAGCTACAGGGAGCCACTGGCCAGGGAGCAGGCTTTTCTGCGGCAGCAACAGCAGCTCCCCGGGGACTTGCACGATTCCAGGTGACGGGTTCAATCTGCTTCCCTGTCTTTATCTTTTTCGGGGACAGCTCTCTAAGTGACAGTTGAAAAACAAACAAAAAACGGACTCAGATAAGTCTCCCAGGTAGAGTAGCAGGCTTAGAGTCTACAAAATGTGAGGTGGTCCCAACAGCTGGTGTATACACGGGACGGCATTGCTGCCAACGACGCCGAATCTGGCCTGCTGTGGACGGAAAGGAAAGGCAGATGGGATTCTGTTTTGTTGGCCCTAACCAGCACCGATTTGTCCTGACTCAGCTGTTTTTCTAATCACATCTAAATCAGAAAAAAAAAGCCTCCTCAGCTGTCCGAACCCAGACCCGGAGAGATTGCTTTAGGGCCTGAGAAGCTGGCTCTTGCTGCAGCCGCCATGTGCGCCTAGCACAGATTCAACACAGCCTTCTTCTTCCACTGGGGAGAGACCCTGCAAATGGCCATGGCGTGGACGACCAGCCCAGCACCAAGCAGGAGCAAAGATGGCGAATGGGGTTGTCTATTCTCTCCAGTCAAGTAAGTATAACGACCAACAGAAAGATGTGAAAGAAAAAAGACCAAGACAACAAGAAAGAAATGAACACCCGTCTCTAGGATTTTTCAGGAGACAAAGAGATAAAACCCCATGTTCTATCAAGGTAGAATCTGAAATGATAATTTTTACCTGTGAGTCTTGAAAAAGAAGTCCATGAATTCAAGGATAGGAGTCAAATGATAAAAGTATTCATTCAGTTGAGGAAACTAAGGTACAAAAAGGAGTGACTGAAAGACAGCTAATCTCTCTTGGGACTCAGGGATACCCGTGATTTCTCAGAGAAACATGTGTGTTTTTATGTGATAGACACTCTAAGTTACTTAATGTAATTGATTGTGTTTCCTTTTTTGAATTGGGTGCTAGGAAGCTCAGAACTATATTTGTGTTTCATTTTATGTTGTGGCGTGTTACTTTTAGGACTAACAACATCCTCCATGCAGCGTCATTGAAAGGAACAGAAATAGTAAAGGGAGGGGTGGAGGGACTTCATTCAAGATAGCTGTTATTATTGGCATTGACTAAAATTTTAAGAAATCTTTACTAATGTATTTATTACCTGCAGAAGGTAAAAATGACTTTATGTTCATGTCATTGAAACTGCGAGGGAGGAGTCTTTCTAAAATTTCTAATGATCCAGGCAAGATCAATGAAGATTTGTTCTCTAACATCCATCATTAGTAATTAAAGTGGGAAGCGAGAACATTGATAGCCCTGATATTTAATGGCCCAACACTAAAATTTCAGAATCTTATTTTTTCATGTCAGTGACAGGTAACCTGACTGACCCTCATCATCTCTTTGTTTTGAAAAAGTCAGTCATTCCACTAGAATTTCTTAAACTGAGAAACTTTCAAGATGCCCCCCCTTTTTTGAAAAGATTTTATTTATTTATTCACGAGTGACAGAGAGAGATTGAGAAGCAGGCTCCCCGCTGAGCAGGGAGCCTGATGAGGGACTTGATCCCAGGATCCCGGGATCAGGACCCAAGCCAAAGGCAGACATCCAACCATCTGAGCCACCCAGGCACCCAAAATGCAAGCCCTTTTGAATGACTTGGGAAAGTTGGTTTTATGGAATATGCCATTGTGTAGGCACCGACCCAGGGAGTGCAACTGACTGCTCATGTGTTCAATGCAAAACTATGAGCAAATCACTGTACATGAAAATTCTGGGATCCTAGAATAATCTCACTTCAGGAAAACATCACGGCACGCTGGAATGAAGAAAGAAATATGAGGAGGCAGAGGGACCATCCTGGAAACTTACAATCACATGGTGTGGAAGCCAAAGTCCGCTGATTTGATGGGCCCAGCTTGGCCTCAGGACTGTGCGGATTGACAGCTCTGACTGGTCTCTTTCCCTGGTGACCAGACGCTCCTCTTTGTGAACACACAGGAATGACTCAATCCTCCTCAGTGACCTGATCTCATATCAAGGAACACTGTTTTTTCCACACCTAGGCCCCTAGACTTCCTTCCACCCATTGGCCTGATCCATCTTTCTGCTGATCATCACCTTCCCTCTCTCTGACAGGTAAACACTAGTTCTAGTCCTTCGACTTCATTGGCGTCGACCAATGGCCCCATGTGCCAACACCTGCCATCCTCTCTCACCCTGTCGGCTGGTCTGTTTGCGAGCCATCTTGAACTCACGTCTATGATAAGGCACATGCTCTCCGTGAACTGATTCTAGATTGGCCTTGACCACACTTCCCCTGAAGGCCGAGGTGGGGCGGGGTGGGGGGATGGTGCCCCTACTGGCCCACAGTCGGAACTTGATCCAAGAGCGTGCTGAGCTTGCCACCGAGACAGGCAGGCTGGAGCTGCTGAAGACACTCGTGGGCGAGGCAATGAGGGTTTGGATCCCAACTCAAGATAATCTCCTCTACAAAAGCAAGTTGGCTAACAGGGGAACCTGGGCCTCTGGAGTTGTGTTTGCCAAATATTTCTCTTAAAGGTGAAAGCAAAGCCGAGCCTGTCCCTGATTTCCACTGCCCTGAAGCGATTGCTTTGGTTCACGGTGATGGTGGCACTTTAAACTGACTAGATTACATTGTAAGCCTGGGTCGCTGAGTTAAGGGCAGTTTGTTAAAATACAGGAGTCTGGAGCCACCAAGTCTAAACGGTGACTCTGGGCCCACGGTGTATCTACAAAGTCATCTGACCAAGGCTCTCAGGTCTTTAAAGATGGAAGCAAGGCCACGAAGGACACTTAAGTGGAAACAAAATCGTTTAAGTGCAAAAGCCGAGTAGTTATTTACCTTTGGGTGTTTGACAGAATTTGTATAATGAACACATTGTCATAATCTTAGAATTACCTCAGTTATGAACCATCCTTCATCAGCCACTAAGGTCAAAGGAGAGACAAATTTCCCTTTCTTGTAATAGAACCTGCTGGGTATGGCTTCTTTCTCGTAGACAGTCATGTGTTCCACGGTTCTTAATTTGTTATATATCTGCAAAGATAACAAGAATCACCAGTTTGGCATTCTCTTTCTTAACTCTATGTGAATATTTATTGCACCTGGAGGAGAGGGAGAACTTTACAGACCAAAGAAATTACCAAAACTACCTGCTAGGTTTGGCTACGTAAGAATGAGGAACTTTTGTATGTCTCAGAAAACAAGGTGGCTTCATCTCGTAAAGCTGAAGATCCACACACCCCCGACCTAGCGAGAACCCTTCACACTTGTGCACCGGGAGACACATAGAGAGACATAAACTGCAGACTGGAACAGCCCAAATACCCAGCAAGAGTGGAAGGGAGAAATGACTCATGAGTTTCTCCGGGAGAATACTATACAGCAACGAAGAGGGATGAATTAGAGCTACATGGAACACCTGCAAGCATTTCAGGGATCTCAGTTTGAGAAGACAGAATAAGCAAGTTGCAGAAGAATACAGACAGGATTATTATTATTATTATTATTATTATTATGTGAAGTTTTAATAACTATAAAATTAAAGAACATATATGGTAAAACTATAAGGAGAATTATGGAAATAATAACTTTATACTTTCCAATATTTTATAATAATCTGTCTACTCTATAGTTAATAAGTCACAAAAGCTTATCTACATCAAAAACTCTATAATAAAATTAAAAGGCAAACAAGGAATTGGTCTGCCTGATGTTCAATGCCACTAAGATCAAAGAAAGAGGATTTGTCCTTAGCCTTGACCTAGAGCATGTCTTACCTACACCTGAATCATAAAAGTATTAGTAATCTATCTG
>PITA01001135.1:158425-212909 GCA_004023965.1 Spilogale gracilis
AGAGAGAAACACAGCGAGAGAGGGAACACAAGCAGGGGGAGTGAGAGAGGGAGAAGCAGGCTTCCCGCCGAGCAGCGAGCCCGATGTGGGGCTCGATCCCGGGTCTCCGGGATCATGACCCGAGCCGAAGGCAGTCGCTTAACCAACTGAGCCACCCAGGCGCCCCAAAATCAAGTTTTTTAACTCACACCTGGAGAATAATTAGCCTGGAGACTTTTTAGTAGAGAGTTTCTGATGACCCCACGAGTGCTGATTTCCTACTTGAGAAAATCCATAGTTCTTAAGGAAAGTGGGACGCATTTGCAGCAAGATTTTGGATACGTGAAAAATCTGATGACACATACCAGGTCCCACAAACTGTTGTGTCCGTCACATGAGGAACCGCCGCCCAAACACAACCCCCCTCTGGAATAATCCACCAACTGCTTCCGGAGGCTTGCACGCCCCTGGCTGGAATGCTGTGCTGCAAGAAGCACTTCCCAGCTCGTAAGCTGCCAAGGCTCAAGTGACCTGGAGGGAGCAGGTCCCCGAGCACCAAGCTGGACATGCAGATGCTTTTCCTTGCCAAGGACACAGAACTTCTTTGCAAGAAGCCATTTTCTGTGGGCCCTGACAATGTGTAGAGCATTCCTCCCAGCTTCATATCGGGGATTTCATGGAGCTGCTGTACAAATGGTCAGCAGCTTGGCTTCCTGACCACAGAACTTGAGAAAAAAAAAAAGGGTCCGCCTAGGGAATGGGACAAAGCTGGGGAGGAGTGGCGCTGTGTTTCTCCACCCCCAAACAGGTAGATGTCAGACTCTGATATGGGCTTGGACAGGAGGAGGTGGAAAGGAGCAGCGGAGAGACCTGGCCACCTGCAGGCAGCGTCCATCCACACCAGTGAGCTTCCGCTGTGAACCACAGCCCTGCCATGAGGCTAGGTGGAGGCGCCAGGCCAATTCCTGCCCCCCTGGGGCTGGCACCGCATAGGCAACAGTCTGAGCCTCCCCTAAGAAAGAGACCCGGTTCCAGGTCCAGAGCAGGAGGTTTTCCCTGGGAGAGGACAGAGCCCCAGAACTTGCCCTAGAATGTGACAAGGCATCATGGGGTGAAGCAGTGGGCTGAGATGCTGCTTATTCCTTGTTTCCTCATCATTTACCAAGTATTGCAGATAATTACGGTTTAGAGAGAGGGGTAAAAAAAGTCTAGCCATCTCAGAGTGCTGAGTAGGGCAGTGACTGTGGGCAGCACCCTCTTGGGAATGCCCCCCTGCAATGGTGATCGTTGTAATAAATGGCACATACGTCATCCTTGAGGTGGGCCTGCATGCTTCCATGGGCTTCCAGCAGCCCAGGAGGGCGGCTAGGACAGCATGACCACCCATGTGGACTCAGAAGAAGCAGAGGGACCGGGTCAGATCTGTGGGTTAGCAGTCCGTGAGTGGGCTGGGATTTGTATCCAAGCAGCGGCCTCCTTAGATAAGGAGCTGACCCATGACGCACACGGCCTCAGCCCTGGTTCGTTCATCACCTTCTTACCTCCAGTTCCCTGATGAAAACAGATCACATGCCCAGCTTTGTTCCCAACAGCATTCTCCATATGCATCTGCTGTCCCCGGGGTTTGCCTGAGAAATGCCCCATTTCGGCCAGAAATAAAACAGCACTACCAAAGGGCTAAGAGCTTAACATGCTAAGCACCCCACATCCTTCATCTTATTTAATTTCCACTACCATCCGTGAAGCACTTTCCATCAAGCCCATTTCCGAGAAGGCGGACACGGGAGGAGGAGCAACTTGGCAGAGGTCACGGGAGCAGCACCGTGGGTCACGTGCCTGGGGGGCCCGGCTCCCCGCACAGCTCTCTCCATCAGCGCTAAAGCCGCAGGGCACAGGATGATGGGCAGGAGGGCGTGTCCCACTCCCTTCCGCTCCCTCACCACACCCACGCGCTCCTTCTCCCGCCCATCACCCCGTTTCTTGCCTCGGAGTGTTTCCCGGCCACTGGCCAGAGGCTCACGACGGGTCCTCGATCCTTCACTTGCTGCAGGTCGTTCAAGCTGATGTACTTATTCAGCTCGATCACTTTGTCCACCCAGGAAATGTCAGTCATGCCGTGGTCGGAGAAGATGATGACATCGAGGAGCTCCTGCAGCTCCCGCTCCTGCGGGCGGACAAAGGCAGACGCGCTAACCCCAGAAGTTCTCGTAAACAAGTGTTTTAAACTCCAAGTTTTGGGGCGGGGATACTTCCTCAGTCATTGACTGAGCCATCTCCTTTTCTGCCCTGATGAGACTGGGTGGACAGCAGCACAGAGACACTCGGAGGGGGACAATGTGAAAGCACCCCGCCCTTTCCAGCAGTGCTAGAAACCTGGCCTGAGCCATTCAAGCTACTTTCTCTGTTCTCCTGTCCTTCTGCTCTTTCAGTACACCTGTGTGGTAAGAGGGGAGCTGTCCCTCACCCATTTTACAATCGTGGAAAATAAAGTCCGGGAAAGCTTTATGTCACTGAGAGTCCACCGGCAAGAGGGTAGCAGGACCAGGGATGGAACCCAGCTCTGGTCTACGGACCCACTTGAACCCAGTTCACAGACTTACTAGGTTTCGTAAAGAACTGGGCCATGCAGCTAGCTAAGCCAGACAGAGTGCAAATCCGGTCATTTCAGTCCTGCTGGGCTGGTTGTAAAACAAAGGATCTCCTGGTATCTGATGAGGGCTTGTGTGAAGAAAAGAGCCCCATCCCAGCCCAGTGCTGGCTTTGTCCACCAGTACCAGGAAGAAGGAAGATGTTGAGGGGTTATGACAGCCAAGGAGGCAGAAAGAAACTGACAAGAGAGAAGATCAGCCTCGTGGTCCTTGTTTTCGGTTACCTGGATCCACTTGGTCATGTACTCGAAGACGGTGTCCACGGCCTTCAGGGCGTCCTTCCGCTGAGGCGAGGAGGGGCCATAGTGGTGGCCTTCCACATCAATGCGTTCATGGTAGATGGCTGCCAGGTCCGCCCGGCCACTCCTGGAGGGAGCAGAGTGAGAGAGACGCAGGTGAGGGAGGAGGGACTCAGCAGTCCTCTGTGAAAACACTGGGGTCCCCAGATCCCTGGTCTGTGTGTCAGGCAAAGCTGACACCTTAAAATGAACATGGTGATCTCCAAGGGAGAAACCTGACCACTGCATGAAGACACGCCAGTCCTCAGCTCCTCGGTGCAATGGTCAGAGAGCCCAGTGATGGGGCATCTCTACTCCGGGCTTAGGTGGCATCACTCATCATGCCCCAAGCGTTGGAAGGGGAAGAGATGGGCAGGGGACAGTTCCCAGAGCTCTATTCTACTACACGCTGTTGTCGTAAGATCAGAACAACTAGGAATCATCATTTAAATCATGGCTGTTGAATTAGTGCTGGACCTGAAGAAGTGTCTAAATACCACAGCATACTGTGTTCAACCCACCGCATAAGAGCAAGTTTCCCAGGGCAGCCCGGAGGAGGCAAACACATTAGTGTCCAGGGACTGCTGTCAGCGGACGCTTGTTCTATGGGGACATTTATTCAATGAAGAGTCAGCTCCAGTGTGGACATAGAGTGAATTCTAACACTGACCACACTTTCATGGTTTCCAGGGAGACCCTGGTTCCAGAAAAACTCTCCCTCTTGGCCAGAGTGCTGATAACACTGATAGTGGCAGAGTCCTAATAATTCAAGCCCTTGACGCTGGGCTAAGAATGACCAGGAACTAGTGATCTCAATTGGAGAAGGGGGCCTGCAGAGTCAGGGAGGGGAGAAAACCTAACCCTCCCTCCTTCACACAGTGCTTTCTACCGTCCCTCCACCCACTCCTTAGCTCCAGCTTTGCCTAGGACTCCCCTCAAAGCACCCAAACAAAACAATGATCATGCTGACGATGCTAACAATGGGAAAAGTTAGAGTAACTGACAAAAGTTGAAGCAATGCAAAAGAAATTAAAGCTAATTCCTTTGCTTGGACTTTACAAGAGCTAATAATTAATAATCCTGGTGGATTGCCTTATTTCTCTATAAAAACTCTGCTTTCGAGGCATACACACAAACGAGATGGCATGGTGTCTCCTGCTGCCCCAACACCTGGAACGCGAGCAGTAGAAGGTGTGTCCTCAGAGCCTGCTGTGCCTTGGGTCTTGCAATCCAGAGGAGGGAAAACTGCCTCCCCGTAGTTCGGAAAGTGTGGTTTGCACAGCCGGGATTAAAAACAGCTCCTGCTCATCCTCCAGGTCTCAGGGGAGATGGTGCTCCAGGAAGTTGGCTCTGATGCCCCAGGCTCAGTCGGGCGGCCCTCCAGGTGCCCCTGCAGCACTCCAGGCTCATCTCCTAGCAATGCCGTTCCATGCTGAGCTGTAGTTGCCTGTTGATGTTTCTTCCCCCTCTCTAAGTGGTGAAGTCCTTTGGAGGAGGTGGCGATTCATCCTCCACTGTAACTCAGTTGTAGCCTACTGTATGTGGCACACAGTTGGTGTTCTATAACAGTTGGAAGTATACTAATAATAAGTGCTCAATAAATGACAGTTGCTCTTGGTCAGGCACTAGGTCGAAGGCTTTTCATTCATTATCTAATCCTCACAGCAACTCTTTAAGATAGGAATGCATTGAACAGAGAGCTCAATACAGTTGCCTGCATCACACAGCCAGTGAGAGATGGAACTAGGACTCAAACCTGTGTTATGCTGACTATAAAACCCTGACCACAGCCACAAAGAACTCAGTGGCCCACACTGATGTGACAGCACTTGGCTTATCCTTCTTGTGGAAAGGTCCTTATTCTCTTATAAGAATCTCACCCTTCTTGGTGGATAGCGCTCCATGTCTGTGGATTGGATGTGTCTCGGATTTCCGAAACTACTGTGTGAAGCGTCCCTACACAAAAGCATTTGTACATTTTGCAGATGGGGAAATAGGCCAGAAACGATTATAGGACTTACTCAAGGCCTTACAGAGACATAGCTAGACCTGGAAATGCGAATCTTCAAGATCAGAACATTCTACCAGCCTGGGTTTTTGAAAGTCCGCATCTACTCCATTCACTATGGTGGAGACGGTTTTCGGACAATACGGTGCCTAGCATCTTCCTTCATTATGGTCATACCTGCCAGGAGGGCGTGCCCTTTAATGAAGCTGTGACATTCTACTGTGTACCCTGAGGGGCACTTCATTTATGTTTTTGAGGGCACATTCGTTTCAAGTCAAGTGAACTTGCTAGTCGAGTGTTTTCTCTTTTTAGAACACAACAAAACCGGCCCTTCTTTAACAAATACCATTACCACCCTCCTCTGCTGGGTTAGGTGTTTTTTAAAAGTGATATTATCATTATTCATACTCGCTAATGTGTGAATGACTCAGCCATCTATAGACGACAGAGAACAAAAAGTCACTGCAGGGACCACTAGGTAATGGCACTTTCATACACATCCCCTAAACTGCTGTCAGACCCATGTTCATTACACTGATAAACTAATGCACACGGTGCAAACGTCCATAAAATCTTTCCCCCAGATGAGCCTCAGCCTTTAGTTGCGTTATGCACTTACATCTGTAGCTTCCCAAATGTGCAGGTTTATGAAGTGTACCCCATGTTCAAGCGTGTGCAGTTCCAGGGTGGGGCTTGCATGGGGGAAACTTGCACAAACAGGCTGGCTGTTGCATTCAAGTTCAATGACATGCCTTTAGGTCACTGCATTGTAGACACTTCCCTTAATGCAGCAGCCCCTTGGCTGGTCTCTTTCAGGCTCTGCACCGTAATCACAAATCTCTGTGTGATCAGGAAGCCAATATCATAGATTCACCTGATGGCTTTCTTTGAAGGAGTTGTTGACCCCAGGTGCCAGGAACACTGGATTTGGGATGCTGGTGATTCAGGGATTTATGCACGTGCCTTTGGAAAAGACTTCCAGGTTGGAGTTTCATTGATCCATTAGGGACCTGAGTCTTCAAGGGCTGAGAGCTCTCGCCTGTTTGGAGTTTAGCAGACAGATTCTTGGTCGCCAGCTGTTTTCCACATGGATCTGGTCTCCATCACAGGTCAGCTCATTTGTAATGGAGCGGTTGGGTGAGGAGCGATGGGTGGAAATGCCTGCAGACCGGTTGTTGGCCATTTATAATTTATAGCTGTAGGGGTCCAGGAACTGAGCCAAAGGACATGTGGCTGTCGGCCCAGTACTTGAGAGCTGGAAAGCGCCCCCAGCCCTGGGGTTTCAGGGACACCCAGGGCCCCCATCATCTTAGGATGTTGTCCAGATCTCTTTTCAGTGTAAAAGTTCATAACCTCACATCCATTTTCCTTACTGAAGTGAATTGGAAAGAGAAGACTTAGAGGGAGAGAAATGGGGGGCAATTCAAAGATGGGTGAAGTCATCAGCAGTTAAGAAAAATGACCCAGAACGTAGAAATTAGGTCCCCAAAACAGCTGCCTGCAGAGCAATGTCTAAGAAACTTATGGGTCACCAGATTTTATGATCAACTTGAGCCTGGACTGTGTAAACTTAGCTGTTAATCTATAGGAAACCAGTAAGATGAAGGTTATTTTTGCCTGAAGGAGAAAGCAGTCTTGAAGATCATGGTCTGATTGTCTTCTAAGTTGTGAAGCATTTCTGCATCTCACGATAATCATATACCATCGTCCTCCACCACTTTTTTGCTTTGCATGTGTGTTTCACATATTCTCCATTTAACCAGCCTGATCATCCCTGGATTCCCTCAGCAATAAAGTAATTTGACTTTGGCATAATTCTCGTATACGTATGTATTGAGTTTAATTTTAAAAATTACACCTCGATAGGGCATTGGAGTTAGGCACATCTGGATTCAAAGATGGGAACCTCACTATCCCAGTGGTCTCAAGAACAGCAGAAATATCTGGAAGCCTCAATGTGCCATGTGAAAAACCTCCACAGAGGGCTACACTGGGTATGAAATGAGCTGATGTCTGTAACGTGCTTGGTACACAGCAATAGGGAGGCAAAGGGAAGGGGATGCCTTCTATTTCTCTCTTCCTTCCAGATGCTTCTGGATGGCTTTAGCCTATGTGCTGAGCCCCCTCCCTCAGAGTCCACGGGGAAGAGGGACAAAGGCCAGGACATCTGCATCAGCTGCTCCGTGGTCTATGGAAAGAACTGTCCCGTCACCCCCCCTATTCCTTTATAAGCACCAGCAGCCACTGACGTTCTGGGATCCTAAAGAAATTCCTTTGGAGCTATTTTCCATAGCCTGGAGCTTGAGAGTGGACACAGCTGTGTCCGCTGCTCCCATGGCCCGGGTGTTACTTGACCAATCCTTTCGAGAGGCTGCATTAGACAGTCGGCTGGGAGCAGCCTCCTGGCCCCACCAGGCACTCAGGGCTCCGTGTGGCTGTCACCACTGTCATGACTGCCTCCCCTGCGCCCTGGCCCCCCAGATGAGCTACTCATGCCCCCTTTCCTGCCCGCCGAAGCATGACTAGCCTGCAAACAGAACTTCCAGGAGGATGGATTAAGTGATGTGATGGCAACCTACTTTCTGTTGCGGCTGTGTGGGCAGGGGAACTGGCCCGCTGGCCCCGAGCACGGGAGCATGGTCTGTCACGTGGGGCTGGGTGCCACCGAACACGCCAAACAGCAGGCAGCCCACAAAGGCTGCCAGCCCTTCTCAGGCCCTTGTGAGTCCCAGGCCCACAGGGGTGACTTGTGAAGGAACCAGCCCCTCATCCTCTCCATCTGATTCAGTTTCAGGACATGTCGGAGGTATGGGTGCGGACCAGGAGGAACGCTGCGAAGTTGACTCTGAAATTGTCCAGGTACTTTTCACTCAGACCTGGGGTCTGGCCCCACCGCCTGCGAGCTGTGTGTGACCCGAGGCAAGTACATAACTGTGGGAGAGTCGGCGGGCTCTTTGTCAGAGGGGGAGGACGACACCTGTGCAATCCAGCAGATGTAACAGCAGAATGGGTCAACGGCAGTAGTACCTTTGACACAATGCTAGCAGGTGTTGAAGACAGGAATTCTCTTTGCCTTCTTCTTTCCTCCCCACCAGAGGCTGTCCAGGTGCCAAGGCAGCACCGGCCGTGAATAGGACTTGGGTCAGTAAAGCTTTATGAGCCCTGGATGGCAATGCCCAGATCAAACATGGAAATCAGACTGGCCCTTCCTATAGAACCATGCAGCTTCTTGGCTGAGCTGGACCTTTTGCTGAAATGCTGTCCATAGGTCACTCTTAACTGCCTTCTGTAAAAACATATTATCCCGCATCCTGTTCTCTCTGCCTCTCAGACCAGGAGCAGAGTGGACAGAGACACTCTGTAAGCAGTACTGATCAGGAGAAACATGAGTGTGTGCCCACCACACGCACATGCCTGTGTTTGCACACTTAGGTAAACTCTAAGCACTCTTCAAATGATAGCTGGGAATTTGAGATAGAGCTGGGCAGAAACCAAGAGGTAAGCTATGGAGCCCAAAACTTTGCTCCTTGTTTTGGGGCCTTCTGATGGAAAGATAAATAATTAATACATCTTTGCCTAAACACACAGCAAAAGAAGTCATAATTCCTTTAAGTCTTGTTCTTACGTGAAGAGCTGCTACATATAAAGTCGTCTTAACTGTATTGGCCCACAAATGTCAACCCTTTATTCTACTTGTGAGAAGGTCATGAGATATGTTCTAAAAATACATAGGTTGGGGTGCTTGGGTGGTTCAGTCAGCTAAGGGTCGGACTCTTGGTTTTGGCTCAAGTTATGATCTGAGGGTCGTGTGATAAAGCCCTGCGTCAGGCTTCATGGAAACTGCTTAAGATTCTCTCTTTCCCTCTCCCCTTCTCTGTCCTTGCTCTAAACCAATCAATCAATCAACCAATCAGTCAATCTGCATAGGTTGCTAAAGGAGGCGCCTTCTTTTTCTTTGCAGAGAGCCTAGATCATCTTACTGCTTTCCACAGGTAATAGATATCATCTGGCCTATTGTTTTTTCTTCCTTTTTCCTCTCTGTCTTATTTCAAGTGCTGACTAGTTTTAGCATGGCAATAGGCTGTAGGGGTAGCCAGCATTTTGGCTACGTGGGAAACAGCATGGTACAGACACAGAGCTAGTCCAGAGTTCTAGCTCTGCTCTTCTGTTGTACGTGTAGTACTCCTCTGCTTTGCACATACTAGTTTGCAACACGATATTCCAGTTCATCATGTGTGTGTGGTTTTCTAGCACTTGTGGGCAAGGAAAAGAAAGCAGAGTAGGTAGGAGGCAGGATCATATAACACACATGATTTACAAACCATATGTTGAAGAATATTTATTCAGTAGTTAATAATATTTATTTAAAGTCCATTCCAGACCCTGTCCCTTCCCTCTTTCCTCCAGAAAAATGATCTAGACTTTTAAATTTGTTACATCTCAGTTTTTAAGTATTTCAAACCTATTTTCTCTCCAATCTGTCAGAACTTGAGCCTTTCTGTGCCTCAAAGACTCATCTTGATAGTTTTCATGGAAGTAGAATTATTCTAAGAAGCAGTGAAGGGAGGGGTGTTGTTTTCTCCTTGTAGAGTTCTGTGGAGGGTACAGACTGTTGCTCCCTGAGATGTTTGGGATGGTGATGGCAAGAATGGGATTCATCATTGGTCAGTTCTGTGTCTGGGGCAATCTTAGCTGCAGGCCAATTCGTGTGGCTACTGCTGGTGAGTTGTACACAGTGCCTAGGATATGGTGGCCCTGGGAGTCTGCCAAGCTTGAAAACAGGCTCTTTCTCCTGGCAGGATAACAGTCCCTGCCTGGTCTCCAGACTGATTACTATGGGTCTTCTGCCTTGGTGCTACCCAGGAGATCCACTCAGCAGTCATGGTGACTGCAAATCCAGTCCTGGAAATGTGAGAGCCCCCAACATCTATAGCCTCTTGCTTGCTGATTATTCAGGTAGACCCCACCTGGCCTTCCATCTTGACTTCCACATATAGCAACTTCTGAGACTGCCTTGAGGCTTTCTCCTGACCTTTCTTGTTGATCAGATTCTCTGACAGACTCTTGTGTGCTATTTAAGACAACATTGATGATTTCTGCATTTTTATATAGTTCTGTGTCATTGTTCCATGTGGGAGGAATAAAAAGTTCTATCTTCTAATATGCTAACATGAGAAGACGGTAGACTAGGCAATTTTTTCAAATTTACTTCACCAAAGATCTACCCTTTTTTACCAGATAATGACATTTTCTCAAATTCAAGCATTCACTAAATCTTAATTAGAGAGATGTTGACGTTCATATTGCTTCTCTGTTGTCTGTCGATGTAAAGAAGAAAGTCTCAAACCCTTGCAGACTTTCTGGCTCTCAGTTCAACATTTACAGAGTACCCCTACCTGAAATGACTCATTCACAATTATTCTCTGGTAGCAGTTAACACTGATCATGCAAGAGATTACCACATCTTTGAGGCATTATTCCACCTGTACCAAGCCTTCTTAATGCACATTGGCTTTCATTACTGGTTCTGGAAACAACGAAGAACAACGATATGGCTAAAACCTTGGGACACTTACTTGAGGGAGTCAAGAGCATCGCTGACTGCATTGGCAAAATTGATATCCGTTGGGACATTTTTATATTCTAGGCAGTAAGTAGGTCTGACCCCAAGAATCTCAACCTCACAGCCTAAGAAGGAAAAAGATGGTAAATGGTTACTTTCTTTAATAATTAAGGTAGGTTTTTGAGCTTGTTTTGAGAAGTGAACACCATTAGTCAAAATAAAATCCTTGTTCATTTTCATGAAATAAAAGAACTTACTGCTGATATGTGGTATATTTAACTGTCATTTTGTTTAACTGGAGTAGAGGTTCTCAAATGTTGCTCTTATGTGACACTGGTGTCCCATGACAAGGACCAGCAAAAATTGGTTAATGTTTGTCTTTCCCATCTTGAAACAAAATTAGTCCATTCACAGAAGGATCTCAATTAGAACTTTTTCCCACAGGTTTTTCATAACTGTTCAGTCTTCTAGTGTGCCTTTTCTTTATTCTAAAATCAAGCATTAGGTAGTATCTGATTAGTTCTGGGAATAATATAATAAGATATTTCAGTAGTCTAACTGGGTTTAGAAATACCACACTAAATTAGGAAGCCTAAAAATCACTGAATTAAAGTGAGGATTCTGAGACATGACTTTGCCTCTTCCAAAATGAACTAAAAGAATTTTTTAAAGATTTTATTTATTTATTTATCTATCTATCTATCTATTTATTTATTTATTTCAGACAGAGAGAAAACATGAGTGGGAGGGTAGAGGGAAGGACGTGTGAAGAGCATGGTGGGGGGGGCACGCAGACTCCATGCTGAGCACAGAGCCAGAGATGGGGCTTGATCCCATGAGCCTAAGATCATGACTTGAGCCGAAATGAAGAGTCAGAGGCCCAACTGACTGAGCCACCCAGGCACCCCAAAATGAAGTAAAAGAATTAAGGGCATTCAGGTGTTAGGAGCTGCTTTGGCTTTAGCTTGGCTGCACCAGACCCCTGGACAAGTAGAAGTAGCAGCTCTGAGGAAGAGACATCCAACCTTGTTATCAAAATATAGGGCAAGAGAGGGATGAGCAACTCTCACGTTTAGGTTAGTTGACTATTACTGGGCACCTAATTTGAACTAGTCACTGTGCTCAGACATAGTGGAAACAAAAATGTGTCAGTCAGGGTCTCTATCCTGAAGCATCCAAGAATCTAGTCTAGTGGGAGGAGACATTTGGGAAAGAAAGATAAGTCTAAAATGAGATGCACACTTACTCAGATGAGGGGCATTTACTGGAGGAATTATCTCTTCCTGGGAGCTTTCCCTGAATTCCTAGGTTGGACTCAGTCTTATGGAGTGCATTTGACCAATGTGTCGGGGGATGGAGGTGGGGAAGGAAGGGACATCCCAAGCAAACAGAGAAGCAGAAGCAAAACCTTGTTGAAAAACAACAAGGTTAGTGTGGGGGAACTACACACATAATAAAGTCCTAGATAAGGAGTATGAGGAGAGACGGGATGGTGAACATTCTTATAGCCCAGGGAAAATGATTTTTCAAGGTAGAGGTAAGTAAAGTGGGAAAAATTGGGACAAGGACGGTCTCTGTCAGGAAATTCATTCACCCCATTCCTGGGCGTATCTGCTACTCTGTTATAGCTCATTTATAAGAAGGTGCGGCAACCTCCAAGAATTCCTTACTCCAGCATCCCACAGCAAATCTGAGGCTCCATGGGAGAGTCCACCTCTTTCTGCCTGGTATCTTGGAAGACCAAACGATAGGCCTAGGGGGCAGGCAGCTCCCCTTCCAAAGTTTGTTGGTTGAATAAGATGATTAAGCTAGATGACCCAAGAGTAAATCCTGCCCATGTGCTCTTGAAAAAGATCATTATGGTGAGAAATGCCAGTGGGATCTTGACCAGTTATAGCACTTTAGATATGTGTTTCATCTGTGGAAGGTTACTTGTGAATGTTTATTGTTCTTGAAAAGCTGTTTATTCAACAATGTATGAAGGCCATTCTTTGTATCTACTCTGTGCTCGGTGTCAGCATTCAGAGGACACCACCTATCCTTCAAAACTTTAATGGCCTTATACAGTGTGATCAGGTATCTGCTTCTGGCATACCTGATACACAGGTAATACGGTTTTGCAAGTAATGGAATTTTGATCATGGTTTTGGTAGATAAAAGGAACTGCACACTTTTCAATGTTTTCACATTAATATCAAATGATAAGTATTTCTGTATAATAAATAAGAATTATGTTTAATATTATCAATCATATATTCTCTTAATTCTTTTTTCTTTATTTGACAGAGAGAAACACAGCTAGAGAGGGAACACAAGCAGGGAAGTGAGAGAGGGAGAGGCAGGCCTCCCAGCTGAGCAGGGAGCCTGATGCGGGGCTCGAGCCCGGGCCTCTGGGGTCATGACCTGAGCCAAAGGCAGATGCTTAATGACTGAGCCACCCAGGCACCCCTCTCTTAATCCTTTTATTGGATTAAAATGAATCTGGACTTAACACTGGCATAGAAATACAGTTCACCTAAGAAATTTGCCCTTCCCTCTAGTTAAAGAAGGATAAAATAACTTTTTATTGATTAGTTACATGTAGAATTCTATAGTAAAGATAGAACAAGTGGCAAAGTAGATCCATTTATTTTTATTTTTTATTCTTAAAAATTACAATGAATTTTAACTCATTCCAGAACCATAGCAGCATCTGCTAAAGGCTAGGGGTAGGACAGGAGAACTGAGAGAAATTTCCCCCAAGTACACAGACCCTCCATTGAGAGTAAGTAAGCAGCTCATCAAAGGCTAGGACAGAACATCAGAGGGGAGAGAGATCTTCAAAGCTGCAGAAAGTTGAGGACAATGCTAGAGAGAAAAGGAACTCAGTGATTCAAAAGTAGGCAACATAAACTTTACAGGTAAAGAACAAAGAGTTCTCCACTGGACAAATTCCAAGGCCTGATAAAAGGATAATCCTTATCTTCCCTCATGACATTTGAAACTAGTGGCAACGTAAATCTAACTAAAGCTTCAAAAACCCCCAGACCCAGCTCAAATGCAGATTAGATTGATTTAGACTCCACCCTACAAGCCTTACATAGGAAGACGCATGACTTTTTCTCAGGGAAAGTATCATTTGCTACATCCTCTACTGTTCTGTTTCACATAATTTTTGGCATATAATAAAAAATAATGAGATGCACTAAGAAGAAGTAAAATGTGCCTCATAATTAAGAAAAAATATTCAACAGGACTAGATCCACAGATGACACAAATGTTGGCAAGAAAAAGTAAACATAAAAGAAATTTCTTTTAGAGATTATTAACTTTTTAAAGCAAAATTTAAAATAATATTCATGGGATTTACAATATATGTATAAGTAAAATAGATGATAATCAGAATATAAGGAACGTATAAGTGGACAAATGGCATTATAAAATTTAAAAACTCTAATGCCATTATGAAGTAATATAATATTAATTCAGGGTAGAACATGAATAAGTTAAGGATGCACTCTGATATGTCTAGAGTAACCATTAGGAAAAATAAAATAAAATCTGAAATCAAGAGAGAAAATTTAATAAGATTCTAAAAGTATTCAATTAATGGAAAATGATACAAAAATGATGAATAAAAACAGTTAAGACAAATTAAAAAATAATACAAAGATGGTAGGCTTAAACCCAACCATACCAATAATTACATTATGTGAAAATGAACTTATTACTTTATTTAAAAGGCAAAGATGGACTGAGCAAAAAATTAAGACCCAAATATGGACTATCTATAAGAGAAAAAAATTTAAAATATAAATATATTGGCCAGTTAAAAAGAAAGTAATGGGGAAAAAAGTTATACCATGCAACAATGCATATAAGCAGTTGATAGGGTTATACGCCAAAATAGACTTTTATAGAATACTAAGTTATAGTGAAGATGATCAACTAGAACTTTCATAATTTTCTGGTGGGAGAATAAAATGATATGGCCACTTTCTAAAACTGTTCACTCGTTTCCTATAAAGTCAAATATACATTGTCTAATGAACCAACAATTTCACCCCCTCAGTATTGACACAAGAGGAATGAAAACATACAAAACATTTGCTTCTGAGGACAGGGAAATGAGGACTGAAAGGAGGAATGACTAAGGAAAAAAATGTTACCTTTATTTGGGTGGTAGTTACAAAGGTGCATGCAATTTTAAAAAGGCACCAGATTATACTCTTATGATCTATCCATTTGACTATATGTAAGTTATACCTCAAAAATTAAAAACTAATACAACTTAATGGAGTACCTTTAATATGCATAACATTGTATTAAGATGTATATAATGTATATAAAGATGGCATTGTACAAAAATTAGTAATAAATAACAGTCTATTATTGACTAACTACTATGTACGAGTGTTAATACATTTTCCTTGGCATGAACCTTATGCATTCTGTAAGCTAATAGTCCCTCCATTTTACACACAAGGAACAGAATCAGAAAAGTAAAGAGATTTCCCTGTTGTTACATGTCAGCATGAGAAAGAGCTGACATTTGAATTTAGTTTTATGTGACTCCCAAACTCCAAAAGTATTATTTTAAAATGGTATCTGGCAATTTCAGACACACAAGGACCAAAATTATGCTTTCTATACCATAACAATTTACTCAAGGTTACTGAGGAATAAGTCAAAATAAAAGACTCCAAGAATGAAGAAGATGCGGTTTTAAAATAAATAGCAGGAAACTATGAAATGGCAAAACATAGTTAAATTAAGTAATAAATATTAATGTAGCTATGTGAAAATATTTTATTGAAAAATGAGGTATATATTTAAAAAAATTTAATGTAACACTCTGGGTCTAAAGTTCCAAAGTATTTCAACAAAAATTGAGGGATAATGCCACGGAAAGAAGGAAAAAAGCATTTTCATTGTTGTTGGAGGAAAGGGATGGCCAACATATGTTTCATTCTAGACATTGATTTAAAGATTGGAATATAAAGATTGGAAGTTGTATATGTGTAACTTACAAATTACTAAAAAAGGAGCATATAAAATTAAACTAATATCAAAGTAGGGAAAAATGAAATAGATTAAAAAAGGAAATATTCAAGAAGCCCTAATACTGAAAACATAATACAAGAGAAAACCAACTATGTTAGTTTCAAAATAAATGTGAATGGGTTAAACTCTGAAAGAATGTGAAGACCGAAACAAACAAAATCCAACTATAAAATACTTTAAAAATTGACACTTGATATAAAATAACACAGAAATTTTAGATATAAAAGAGCGGATGAAACCCACTCCCTGAACCAAAAAAAAAAATCCCAAAGGTAGTCTCAAAAACCTGAAATAGCTATAAATCTACATTAACAGTTTAAAAAAGTGTATGCTTGTTAAGAGGGGAGATCTTAGCAGCGTCTGGGTGGCTCAGTTGGTTAAGCGACTGCCTTGGGCTCAGATCATGATCCCGGAGACCCGGGATCGAGTCCCAAATCAGGCTCCCTGCTTCTCCCTCTCTCAATCCCTCTGCTTGTGTTCCCTCTCTAGCTATGTTTCTCTCTGTCAAATAAATACATAAAATCTTTAAAAAAAAAAAAGAGGGGAGATCTTAAAATTTCTCATAAGAAAGAATAATTTGTAAATATTTGTGGTAGTGGATGCTAACTAGATTTACTGTGATAATTATTTCACCATATATATGCCAAATCATTCTATTGTATACCTGAAATGAATATAATTTAAATATAATTTTATCTCATAAAAATAAAAATAAAAAAGAATGGGTATGATTGTTTATGTATCATTAATATACACAACACACACACAGTAGTCCTGGGAAAATAAAGTGCAAAATTGCAATCTTGGTGGAAGATTTTAATGACAACTTAAGAATAAAGAATAAATGATATATGATATAGTTATATAAAGATATAGAGGATTTGAATTTTTCATTTAAATTCAATTAATTATCATATAATGTATTATTAGTTTCAGAGGTAGAGGTCAGTGATTCATCAGTCCTATTCTATAATACCCAGTGCTCATTATAACACATACCCTCCCCAATGTCCATCACCCAGTTACCCAACCACCATCCTCCTCCCCTTCAGCAGCCCTGTTTGTTTCCTATGATTAAGAGTCTCTTATAGGGTGCCTGGGTGCCTCAGTTGGTTAAGTGACTGCCTTCAGCTCAGGTCATGATCCTGGAGACCCGGGATGGAGTCCCACATCGGGCTCCCTGCTCGGCAGGAAAGCCTGCCTCTCTCTCACTCCTCCTGCTTGTGTTCCCTCTCTGGCTGTGTTTCGCTCTGTCAAATAAATAAAATCTTAAAAAAAAAAAAAAGTCTCTTATAGTTTGTCTCCCTCTCTTATTTCATCTCGTTTTATTTAAAGATATTGGGAGGATTTGAATGTTTGTATCAATAAGCTGCATTCTATAGATATTGAAAATTTTATTTTATTATTATAGAATATTCAAGATTATCAAACTGAAAAGAAAAACTAATTGTATTCCGGTCCACAAAGAAAATCTCAATAACTTTCAAAAAGCAGAAATTTTATAGGCCACTATACATATTATTTGACCTCAGGTAATAAAATTAGGAATTGATCATAACAGGTAACTAAAAATAAATCCAACTCCTTATAAATGAAAAAGAAAACCTTAGGTAACTTGATGTAAAGAGGAAATGAAACTTTCACTCATGCGCTAGATATTAACTACAGGGAAAATTCTACTTTTCAAAACTTCACGGGATGCATGTTCATTTAGGTCGGAAGCAAATCGGGAATGTTGCCATCATTGCTGCAATTTATTACTGTTATAAAACTTCTTATCAAGGCAATTAACAAAAAAGGAAATAAAAAAATGAGTGCTGGAAACCAGAAGGCATGCCTAAAGAGCTCAATTACAGGAACATTTTAAAAACATTTTGTCTGTAACTCGTGGCAAAATACTCCTATTGCTTCATGACACAGTACAGAAACACACATGGCAGACACAAAAATTTCACCAAACTATGAACAATGCAGACTCATATTTTCTTCTTCTACTCTATAGTTTTGTGTGTTTTTAATACTGATTAGCAATTCATAGATTGGTTTTCACTGTCCTCTATGGATCAAGACCTATGTTTGGAAAACACTAATATAAGCCATTTATATAGGTGTGAATTCCTCAGTCCCTCTTGTCCTTTGAGAATAACGTTGTTAGGTGATATTTACACAATTTTTATTGCATACATGCTTCCCATTAGGCAAACCACTTCTAGGAACATATTCTAAGAAAGTTGTGTATGTAAGCATCTTTATTACACTGTTATCTATAATATAAAATAAAGAAGCAACTTAAATGTTTGGTAGAGCAGTATGGTTAAATTAAATGCAGGCATTAAAATCACGTCATTTGTGTTTATTGGCATAATATTGTAGGTGAAAGGCTAGTAAGTAGTATGTAAAGGATGACCTCATTTTTATAAATATTTATTTTTTTATTTTTTAGATTTTATTTATTTATTTACTTGACAGAGAGAAGACAAGCAGGGGGAGAGAGAGAGAAGCCGGCTCTCCGCTGAGCAGGGAGCCCCACATGGGGCTCCATCCTCTGGCCCTGGGATCATGACCTGAGCCAAAGACAGACACTTAACCGACTGAGCCACCCCGGCGTCCCTTCATTTTTATAAATATTTAAAGCATATTTGTGTCCAAAAAAGAGTGTAAATGAATATATCATGTACGTAGGAAATGAATATAAGAAAATGAGTATAAGAAAAGGCAAATTTGATGGCTGGTTTGGTAGACTTTTTTGGATTAATTTGAAGTCATTCTGAACTCCCTTTTCCCTTTTCATCCCTTAGTGTATAAAGAGGAAAGCAATTTTACTTCCTCAGAGTCACTTGTGGCCAGGTCATATGACCTCGTACCAGCATTAAGATCTGCTGAGGAGCTAAGGGTGGGAAGCTTTGCTTCTGTATGAAAGATAAAGTACTTCGCTGGCATTGGCTCTTTGCATCTTTTCCAGCTTGAAATGCAGGTTGTACAGGACCCCTGCACCTTCAACAGCCATCTTCAAACCATGAGGTAAGACATATGAAGATAAAAAGTTAAATATGCTAAAAGGGTATAACAAGCCTGTGTTTTTTTTTTTTGTTTGTTTTTTTTTTTTAAAGATCATTTTTTTTTTTTTTTTAAAGATTTCATTTATTTGACAGCGAGAAACACAGCTAGAGAGGGAACACAAGCAGGGGGAGTGAGAAAGGGAGAAGCAGGCTTCCCGCCGAGCAGGGAGCCCGATGTGGGGCTCGATCCCGGGTCTCCAGGATCATGACCTGAGCCGAAGGCAGTCGCTTAACCAACTGAGCCACCCAGGCGCCCCAGCCTGTGTTTTTAAAATGAATCTGTTGGGGCGCCTGGGTGGCTCAGTCGTTAAGCGTCTGCCTTCAGCTCAGATCATGATTCCAGGGTCCTGGGAGCAAGCCCAGCATCAGGCTCCCTGCTCTGCAGGAAGCCTGCGTCTCCCTCTCACACTCTCCATGCCTGTATTCCCTCTCTCATTGTCACTCTCTCTTTGTCAAATAAATAAATAAAATCTTTTAAAAATAATAAATAAATAAATAAAATGAGGTTATTAAGCAGACGAACCCCATAAAGTATTTCTTCTAACAAGATGCAAATAAATTCCCACGTGTGTATGCATGGTTCACTAATAATTAAATTCTCAATTACTTGCAGCAGACAATTCTGATTCAGAGGGTTTATGGTTGATTTTAATTCTTACTATTGTTTATTGAATCGAACCAACTTTACTAAAATAAACGTCATTTTTGTAATAGGAAACCAAAAAGGTACACAAGTTCTATTATATTACTATCCAGTTGTTTTTAATAATTTTAAATGATGCTGACATAAACATTTTTCTATATGTTCTTTGATGCACTTAGGTATGCCTTTCTGTTGAAATATATGCAGGAACAGAATTGCTAGATTTGGGCTATGCCTATGTTCAACTTCATTAGATAATGCCAGAGTTTTTCAAAGCTGTTTTATTAGTTTTCTCCTACCAGCACTTCGGGAGACTTCCAGTCGCTCCATTCCTGCCATCACTTGGATTTGTCAGTTTTTTAATGAACCATTTTCCATTTTGGTGGGTGTGTAGAGTTATCTCATTGCACTTTTATGGTGCATTTTTCTAATGGACAGTGATGTTGAGTATCTTTACCCATGTTTATTGACCATTGGGATACCCAGTTATATAAAGTGACAGCTCAAATATTCTAGAGCTTTCTGTTGAGTTGACTATTTGTAGGAGTTGTTCATATACTCCAGATACAAACTTCTTTTTGTTATACCTCTGTCCACTCTGTGGACTTCTTTTTGCCCTTGATGATGTCCTTTCAAGAAATTCCCAATTTTCAGAAAGTTCCCCAAAAGTTCTATTTTCTTTGACATTTTTCTATATTGTTATGCTAATTTTTCCAGCTTAAGAAATACTTTTCTTGCCCAAGGTCATGAGAATATGATATTCACCTATGTTTTCATCTAGAAGCTTTATATTCTATATTTTACATCTAGATCTATAGAATTACCTAGAATTTTTATGAATAGTGTTAGGTAAGAGTCTGAATATATGTAAACACACATTCAATAGATGTTTTATGATTTTTTTAAAAACTCATCTCTCATTACTGCTCTAAAGTGTTTCCCTTGTCATAAATTAGGTATTGTAGGTCTTTTTCAAAAATGCACGTGCCTGGGTGGCACAGTTGGTTAAACATCCAACTCTTGGTTTTGGCTCAGGTCCTGATCTCAGTTTTGTGAGATGGGGCCCCAGGTAGGACTCAGTGCTCAGCATGGAGTCTGCTTCAGATTCTCTTTCCCTCTCTCTCTGCCCCTCCTACTCATGCTCTCTCTAATAAATAGATAAATCTTTCTTTAAAAAAAGAGTACCTAAACTTTACTCTTAGTCTATTTGTCTACTTTTGTGTAAATACTATTTTGTGTTCATTTTTGTAGTTTTAAAATGTCTACATTTAATGGGATAAATCTTCCAATTTTATTCATTTTTTTTCCAATTTTATTCATTTGACTCCAGATTGTTTTTGCTATTCTTGAACCTGCATTTCCATACAAATTTTAGAACTGACCTGTAAATTCACACACCACACATACACACAAGCTGCTGAAATTTTGATTGGGGTTACAATGAATCTATGTATCAATTTGGGAAAATTGATATAATATTAAGATTTCTAATTCATTAACATAATATATTCTTCCACTTTTTAAGGTCTTTTTACGTTTCTCTAAATAATTTTCCAAGTAAAGTTCCCAGGCCATTTTTGTTAGATTTATTCCTTTATTTTTTTGTGTGTTTTACTTCTATTGTAAATAACACTGGTTTTACTTTTTTTTAAGATTTTATTTATTTACTTGACACAGAGAGAGAGAACGTGCACAAGCAGAGCGAGCAGCAGGCAGAGGGAGAAGCAGGCTCCCTCCCAAGTAGAGAAACAGACGCGGGGCTTGATCGATCCCAGGACCTTTGGATCATGACCCAAGCTGAAGGCAGACGCTCAAGGGACTGAGCCACCCCGTCACCTCAATGATATTGGTCTTTAAGTTTCATTTTCTAAGTTTTTGTTCCTAGTATATATAAATACAATAGTTTTAAAAATAGTGACCTTACATCAAAAGATTTACCTCATTAACTCTAAACGTGAATTCTTTTGGATTTTTACAGAGTCGTCTAGAATAATGACAATTTTTTCTTCTTTTCATTTTACTTTTACCCCTGCCCTCCCTACCACACCCTCCAACTGGATAGGACCTCTAAATATAAGTTTGAATAAAGAAGTTATGATAGGAGGCAGCCTTATCTCATTTCTGAACCCATTTACTATCAACCATTATGTTTGCTATAGGATTTTTATAGATATTCTTTTTCAGGTTAAGGAGGAAGTTTACTAGTTGCCCAAGTTCATTCTTATAAATTCTAGTTTCATTTACTATGAGTTATTTTTATGAATAGTTGTTGATATTTATCAAATAGTTTTTATATATCTACTGAGATGATAAAATTTGTTTTACTTAATTCTATTGCTGTTGTGAATTACATTGATAGATTTTTAAATGAAATCTTTTATTTCTGTAATAAACCCAATTTGGTTTGCATATATTATCCTAATTATGTATTGATTGATTCAGTTTACAAATACTTTGTTCAGAATTTTTATATCTCTGTTCATGAAAAAGGTTGTCCTATAATTTAACTTTCTTTTGATATTCTTGCCACATTTTAGTACCAAGCTTGCGCTGACCTCATTAGGGATATAATTTATCATAATACATTCTCTGAAAGAGTTTGTGTAAGGTTGGTGTTACTTCTCCCTTACATGTTGAAAACTTCACTAGTGGAGTTATCTAATACTGGGGAATTCTGATTTTATTTATTTATTTATTTATTTATTTATGATTTTATTTATTTATTTGAGAGAGAGAACCAAGTGAGGGGAAGAGCAGAGGGAGAGGGAGAAGCGGGGAGCCTGATGTGGGGCTCGATCCCAGAAACCCAGGATCATAACCTGAGCCAAAGGCAGACACTTAACTGACTAAGCCACCCAGGCACCCTTAGGGAAGGCTTTAAAGATTTAATTTAAAAATAGATATAAAAGGGGGCATCTGGGTGGCTTAGTTGTTAAGCAGCTGCCTTAGCCTCAAGTCATGATCCTGGAGTCCCAGGATTGAGCCCTGCATCGGGCTCCAGGCTCGACAGGAAGCCTGCTTTTCCCTCTTCCACTCCCCCTGCTTGTGTTCCTTCTCCAGCTGTGTTTCTCGTTGTCAAATAAATAAATAAAATCTTTTAAAAATTAAAAAGTTAAGATAGATATAAAAGTATTCCAATTATCTATTTCTTTTTGTTCATTTGGTAATTTTTCTCCAGAAATCTATTTTATTTATCTTTTCAAATTCATTGGCCTAATATTTTTCATATTATTTTACTGGCCTTTTAATGCCTGTAGGTTCCATATTGATGCTCCCTTTTTTTAAAAAAATATTTTATTTATTTATTTGACAGAGAGATCACAAATAGGCAGAGAGGCAGGCAGAGAAAGAGGAGGAAGCAGGCTCCCCACAGACCAGAGAGCCCAATGTGGGACTTGATCCCAGGACCGGAGATCATGACCTGAGCAGAAAGCAGAGGCTTAATCCTCTGAGCCACTCAGGCGCCCCTGATGCTCCCTTTTCCATTTTATTTTATTTTATTTTATTTTATTTTATTTTATTTTATTTTATTTTATTTTATTATTTTATTTTTTACAATGGTTAAAGGAACTTCTTCCCTTTTCCATTTTTTATTGGTTGTGTCTTCCCTTTTATTTCTTGATAAGCCTTGTCAATGTTTCACCCATTTTATTAGTTTTTTAAAAGATTTTATTTACCTATTTATTTATTTTAGAGATAGAAAGAGAGTGCAGACTGAGGGAAGGGACAGAGGGAGAGGGACAAGCAGACTGTGCTGAGAGCTAAGCCCAACCTGGGGCTTGATCCCATGACCCTGAGATCATGACCTGAGCCAAAATCAAGAGTCAAACAACTGACTGAGCCATCCAAGCACCCCTCACTTTTTTCTAATAACAGATGTTATTTGTCATTTTGTCAATCCCCTCTCTCATTTGTTTGCTTTCTACTTCATATCTGTTATTGTTATTATTGCCTTTTTTCCATTTGGTAAAATTTAATTTGCTTTGAGATGAAGACAGATTATTGATTTTCAGCCATTATTTTTATCTACATATGCAAGTATGAGTATTGATTTCCTTTCAGGCACGAGTTTAGTTGCATCCCATTTACCCTGCTACATTCATTATATGTAGTATTTTCACTAACCTTCCATTCAAGATATTTTCTAAATTTCCACAGTATCTTCTTCTCTGAACCATGAATTATTTAGTAGTCTCTGGTTATTTTCCCAATATATGAGGATTTAAAGTTTTCTTTCTATTATTGAGTATACTTTAATTACACTGTGGTTGGAGAACACATTCTGTATGATTTTGCACTTTTCCAATTTGTTGATAAATGCTTTATAATTAACATATGGTCATTTTTTCCAAATGTTCTGTGTGCACTTGAGAATAATGTGTATTCATCAGTTGTTGAGTGCAGTGTTCTAGTAATGTCAATAGGTGAATATGTTAATTATGTTGTATAAATTTTCTGTACCCTTCTAATTTATTTGTTCTCTTATTTTATCAGTTACTGAAAAGAGGTTTTAAAAATCTTCTAATATCATTGTGACTTTACCTATCATTCCTTTAGTTTTGTCAATTTTTGCTTTATTTATTTTAAGGTTGTACAGTTAGGAACATTACAATTTAAAGTGTTACATTTTCTTGGTGGATTGAACCCTATAGCAACGTAAAGTATCCTTCTTTATTTTAAAAATAGTCTGGGTTTTAGTATATACTGATTGATATTCATATAGCTGCACCAGCTCTCCCTTGGTTAATTTCTTATGTATCATATATCTTATTTTAAATGTTATTATTTAAAAATTTTCCACATGTTTATATTTAATGTATGTCTTTTATAAGCAATATATATTAGGTTTTGTTTTTGTCCTGTCTGATGATAATTGTTTTTAATGTAAATGTCTGTTAAAGTTTAACACATACAAAAAAATGAATAGATCATAATTGTACAGGTCAATGAATTCCTATAAAGTGAATGCAGCTGTGTAACCAGCAAACAGATCAGGAGACAGAACATTACTATCATACATAGGCACCTTCTAGACCCTATTCTCCCTAATGTAAACACTATTCTAACAATGTGAATTAATTTCACCTGCTTTTGATCTTTAAACAAGTAGAATAACTCAGAATAATTGAAATAATAAAATATTTAAAAAGTAAACTTTTACATGTAATGTATTTACTGATATCTTTGTGTTTCAATCAGCTATGTAACTAAATGTCAAGTATTTATCACACATTTGATGGTTTTTCTCTTTTCTTGATTTCTTTTGGATGAAGTATATATTATTGTTTCATTTTCAGCCTTGATTAATTTGTTATTTATATATTTTAATTAATATCTTCTTGGCATAGTGCCCTGAATATGACAAAAATGGAAATATTGATCTACCGAAATCTAATGTAAATTTGTACCTCTGTAACTTTCTAGAAATACAAAGATGTTTGAATACTTTAAATTTTACATTTATCCCATCTTCTGTGCTTCTGTTGTCATGTATTTTAATTCTCTATGGATTTTTAATCCAAACATTATTATTATTACATACTATTATTAATTTACTTTTATGTACATATTTACCCTTTCTGTTGCTTCTCCTTTCCTCCTTCTTTGTGCTTACATCTGTGACCATTTTCTTTCTGCCTAAAGTATTTAGTATTTCCTTCACTCTAAACCTTCAATAAATTGTCTACAAAAAGTCATTTTTTTTTTACATTCATTTCTGAAGGTTATTTTCAATGGACACAGAATTTGGGGTTGATAATTTTTTTAAAATCACTTTGAGGATACCATTCCAATGCCTTTCTGGATTCCAATAGTTCTGCTGGAAAGTCAGCCGTCAGTCTTAATATAGACCTTTTGAAAAGTTTCCTCCAGCTATTTTTAAGATTTTGTCATTATCTGTGGTTTTCAAGAGTCCTGAAATTCACATTATTCTTTCTTGGGTTTCATAGCATTTCTTGAATCTATGATTTGATATCTCATGTCTGTTTTGGAAAGTCTCAGACATTATCTGTGTTGTATTACTTGTGTTTCTAATCTGTCTGTGGACTTTTCACCACACCCAACATGTCTCTTACATTCTTTTCTACCTTTTCCATTCTTTTGCCTCTCCACATTTAAGCTGGATAGCTGTCTTCAGTTCTAGAATTTACTTTTTAAAAAGATTCTAGTTTGTTAGTGCAAGTCTCTATTTTGTCATTTAGTTCTTTTATCATAGCTCCTTAAGGTCCATGTCTGAAATGTGGATCATTAGTGGGTTTAAGTTTGTCATCTGCTTTTTTTTCTCTTGGTTTTTCAATTGAGCCTTATCTGTTTACTTCTCTTGATTTTCCAGTCAAACCTTGTTTTCCTATATTCCAGTTATTTTAAAAATTTGAATGGAGCATATTATATATAAAAACCTGCAGATATCACTTGCCCTTCCCTAGTTGTTACTTTCTTCTAGAGAGCAAATGCTTTGCTTTCAATGGGCACCTAGGCTATGGGAAGACCATCTCAATCCACAGTGGGATTTAAGATGATTTAAAACTCCCAACTCTCTTTATGAAGGCTTCAGTCCTCAAAAAGTCTATACTCTTTGCCCATGTCTAGCTCATTCTTATTGCTACAGTGTTGCCTTTTATCTTCCAACTAAAGGTCTGCGATATTTACTAGATCTTTTCTCCTTGGCAGACTATGAACTCTAATTTTTGTCATTTCTCTCATCCTGTGAGTCTGTTAAAAGCTCAGTTCATCGTATTGGCCTCTCAACTGGTTTTGAGATCAGTATTTCATTGGAGAGGAGACACAGGACCAATTGACAGATATACCTCCTTCTCTAGGTCTTGATATGCCTCTGACCCATTATGCACATACATATGCCTCTTTTCTAGTTGTTGCTGAAGAGAAGAGTTGTTTCAAATACAACTTAGCCTGTCCTTGTACCAACTGAAACACCAAATCTCAATAATTTTTAAACATAAAAAGTTACCGTTTATTAGAAATGCATCCCATGGGGGGCGCCTGGGTGGCTCAGAGGATTAAGTCTCTGCCTTCTGCTGGGTCATGATCTCAGGGTCCTGGGATCAAGTCCCACATCGGGCTCTCTGCTCTCTGGGGAGCCTGCTTCCCCCTCTTTCTCTGCCTGCCTCTCTGCCTATTTTTGATCTCTTTCTCTCTCTCTCTCTCTCTCTCTCTCTCTCTCTGTCAAATAAATAAATAAAATATTTTAAAAAGAAAAAAGAAATGCATCTCATGGGCACCTGAGTGGTTCAGTTGGTTAAGTGTCTGCCTTTGGGGGCACCTGGGTGGCTCAGTTGGTTAAGCTACTGCCTTTGGCTCAGGTCATGATCTTGGAGTCCCGGGATCAAGCCCTGCATCAGGTTCCCTGCTCAGCGAGAAGCCTGCTTCTCCCTCTCTCACTCCCCCTGCTTGTGTTCCTTCTCTAGCTGTGTTTCTCTCTGTCAAACAAATAAATAAAATCTTAAAAAAAAAAAAAAGTGTCTGCCTTTGGCTCAGGTCATGATCCCAGAGTCCCAGGATTGAGTCTCGCATTGCGCTCCCTGCTCGGCAGGGAGTCTGCTTCTCCCTCTGCCCCTCACCCTACTCTTGCTCTCTCTCTCTCAAATAAATAAATAAGAAAAAATACAATAAGAAAGAAATGCATCTCATAATGAAAGGAATGGGAGTGCTTTTAAAAATTAATTCATTGCTTCTCCCTCTCTCACTCCTCCTGCTTGTGTTCCCTCTCTCGCTGTGTTTCTCTCTGTCAAATAAATAAATAAGTAGTAATAATAAAAATCTTTAAAAAGGGGGGGTCGCCTGGGTGGCTCAGTTGGTTAAGTGACTGCCTTCAGCTCAAATCATAATCCGGAGACCCGGGATTGAGCCCCACATTGGGCTCCCTGCTCGGTGGGAAGCCTGCTTCTCCCTCTCTCACATTCCCTGCTTGTTTTCCCTCTCTTTCTGTGTGTCTCTCTGTCAAATAAATAAATAATTTAAAAAATCTTTAAAAATTAATTCATATACCCAGGGTTGAATATGACTGATCTCTAGGATAAGACAAGTTCAGAATCCACTCCATCTCCTTTAAGTCTAAGTGCTAAGAGAGTTGTTCACATAAATAAGTAGATGGAAAGAGAAGTAGTTTGTTGTACCAATGTCATTTAGTTCTTCGAACTGTTTCTTTGAATGCCAACATTCACACAGTGATCTATCATCATAAATTTTTAAATAATATTTCAGCTGACAACCCAATTAAGTTTTTCCTAAATAATTTAAAAGCAAGCAGAGAAAAATAGTTGATTTTTTTTAAGTTTTGTTATTTTATCCCTAGATGTATTCACTTTCTCAACACCTACACCAGTATTTTAAACTGTCCCTTTGTTTCGTACCTAGAGGTTTTCCTATATCAGAGCAATGCACCTTGGTAAGGTTCTGCATGGCTGAAGGGTATTCCTTTCTTATGTAAAGTATGGAAAGGGCTTGTTTTTAGTCAAGACAATAGGTGCAATGTGCATGAAACTTTAGGACCTTAGAACTGATTTCCTTAAAAGTAATTTTACTCTTGTAAATCCCTGGGAGCAACCCAGGTTGAAGATCCCTGGAGTAGAAACCTAGCAGCAGTAGCTTTACTGTATGAGAACTGTAATGTTCAGAAAGCAGTTGGGCATAAAGTGTGGGGAGTTGGAGGTGACATATGACTGATAGTTGTGTAATTTATTCTCCTCTAGGTTGTCCCATAACTGAAGCTCTGTGAGCAAAGGAGAGAAAGAACCTTCATAACACAGCAAATGGGGCATTATAATTTGCTATCTACTGATGATGGAGTGAAAAGATTGTATCTCAACCCATCAGAGATGCCCTAAATCCAAGTCCTGTAAACACAGTTAATTTTGATAGAAAATGTATACCTCCCAGTGTCCCTGAGAAGAGATTCTACTAGTACCCATGTGGACAGAAACTGGGACAAGTGTAATCCTCCTGCTCTGTCCATCCAGAATGGTCTTTCTTTGGTGAGATCTCAAAAAGCAGACACATTTACCAT
The DNA here is from genome assembly GCA_004023965.1 of Spilogale gracilis. NCBI lineage: Eukaryota > Metazoa > Chordata > Mammalia > Carnivora > Mephitidae > Spilogale > Spilogale gracilis. The sequence goes on from PITA01001135.1 coordinate 186,669, forward strand.
AACTCTAATCTTATAACCTATAAGTTGAATAGGTTATATTCAACCTATATATATGACTGGCAAAAGAAATAGCTAGCAAGAGATGAAAACCATAATGCAATGGAACATAAAATTAATGAAACTGGTGGTTTTAGAGAGAGCAAGGCTAATTATTCCTAGGTGAATTAGTGTAGATACTTTGTTTTCTTTAGTCTTTATCTGAGGAAATCAGCAGACTGCTGTGTGTGTGGGGGGGTGTTGTATGGATCCCACGAGATAGTTCTCTCACCAGGAGTCTGTGGGCCCTTTCTGGATCTATCACAGGCCCAATCTGTGAAAGTGGGTGTGTTGCTCAACCTCTGAGTTTGCTGCCTTTGGGCCATTTCCATGTCTTCAGGAAGGGTATGGAATCTGGCCAATGGAGGTCACTGTAGGTCACCTCAACATGACTGAGGAAAATAGGGTTCTTCGATCTCTGCATAGGGATCAGTGGGGAAACAAAGGCAATGGCCTGGATCTCACAGTTTGGAAAACTAACTGGGAACTCTGGAGTAAGATTTTGGCTTCACGAACACCATGAGGGCATATTTTGGCTTTACTTCATCTTGTTTCCTCACTGTTCCAGGAAATTTTAAAAGAATTGTCCTTAATTAGGGTTCATGTTTTAGGACCTCATCTTATCTCTGTCTAGAGTCCACCTTCTTGATGGATATTCCAACCTCACACTGAATCGGTATCTTCTTCTACAACTTAATAAGAATATCCTGAGTAGAAAATTTGGAGTCAGAGGGAACTTAAAGGACAAAGAAGGTCACCACTAAGCCCACACTTGATTTCTTTTTTTTTTAAAGGCATTTCCTTTCAGAAAACACTTAACTACCACCCAACAGAAACTTATTTGAAGACACCTCTTTTGTCACAAAACTTGACTTGCCATGGCCAAAATGTTGTCAAAAGAAATATGCAAATCTATGATGTCTATATTCCTAACGATATTCGCATGGATAAGGCATCTTTGCACAACTCACAGCTCACAGCCCTTCACGAAAGCCTCACATCAAACCTCTTTATTTTACAAAGAAATCAAGGGCCTCAGACGGAAGAAGTGAATGTCCCAAGGTCTCCAGGCCAGCTAGTAATCAGCTCTTCAAGCTGTGGTACTTTTCTACTATGCACTCTGCTTTTCTGAATGATCCTTGCTTCCTGGCAGCTCTCTCCAAGGACCACCAAGTTGAGCCCATAAAAAAATCACATTTCCCCAACTTCCAAGAACACAGGTCTCACCTTCCAAGTGCAGCTCCGCTTGCCAACTTTGACACGTCTTGTAACAATAACCCGTGAGCTGCATTTTATGTGATATGAGGCAGGTGTACAACTGTTCAATACATGTCTCAGGAGAGCTTATTAAAACAGCTAAGCCAATTAACTCTCTTAGAAACATGTAACCTTTTCCAGGAAAATACATCTGAGGCACAGGAACTTGTGGGAACAGGTCCTTCGGGAATGTGTGGACTTTGATCTCTGAGACCCTTTCCCCAGGGTTGTCCTGGCCAGCAGAGCTAGGAGACCTCTGGTGATGGCTCTCTTCTGATGTAGGGAGAGGACTGTGGATTGACTTGAGCACAGGATGTCACTGAAGCCTGGTTTTGTGTGCAGGGGCAGAGAGCAAGCCCAGGAGACTAATGAGATGAGAAACAACTCATCCATTAGAGCAGATTCCAAAAACTCAACTAAAAATGACTCACTGGGCATGAAAAGTGACTAATGGGGAACCAAGGCAAGAAGGAATGTATGCCTAGTCCAAGCTGAGTCTCTGTGTTAGGAAGGAGGTGGTGAAACCACAGCAAGGCATAATAAAGCCAAAGGAGGAGCTTTAGTCTCTGCTTCTGCTGGTTATCTTTCGATGAGGAAGATCTCTGGCCCAGGGTCAAGGACTGCACTCCTCCCAAGTGGGACCAGGTGAGGAATGAATGACCGCTCCTAGAATGATGCCCCTGGGTGCCCCCTCATAGAAAAGCTATCAGCAGTGTCTCTGGGTCAGGGACACCTGCTTCAAGATTATCTAAATCTTCTGTTGATTACATGATTACAGTAATATCATGCTTCCCTCAAGGGAAGCCGTCTTGACTTCTGCCCCACATGGTATTCCCAAAGTCTCTTTCTCTGAGTAGGTCGTTTCTTGTCATTTAGATCACAGCAGACTGGGCTTACTAAGGATGTAAGATGCCGACAAGCCCTTTCCTGCAGAGCTTAGCCCAGTCAGCTAGTTTGCTAGAATTCTAGCACCTGTCAAGGAATCCCTCACCCCCAAACCCCAAATCTGAGCTGTGATTGCCAAGTCATACAAATTGCCCTTCCTCTCCATATAACTGGAGGACCCCAACCTCTGAGGTGGTTCTGAGCCACTACTAGGAACATCTGGGATCAGGACTGAGTGCTTTGTGTGGGCCCTGCAAAGTCACTTCTCTGCAATCTCTAGGCACACAGCCTACGGCCAGTTTAGTGGCCAGCATTAAGTTCTCCCTCTGCATGTGGTCCTGGGCTTGCTGACCTTGACCATGGTTTCTGAGACATCGAACAGGCAGGCTCTGCCCTTTCTTTCTCCGATGACCCAGTGGTCAGCCCCCTCTGTCTGCTCCTTTCCTGGAAACACTCTCCTCCTGTTCCTTACTGGCCTGATGACCTATCCCACAGTTCTCTTAGTGGCTTAAAATAGGGCTTAAAATAGGGCTTAAAATAGGGCAAAATATTGCTCTATGGTGTTTGCTGCAAATGTATATTTGAATTCTTGATGTGACCTTGCGGTTTTATTTTAGGCTAAGAGTGACCTGGATCAGAGGGCTTTCCCTATGTGACTTAAAGTCAAAACAAACTGAAGATCCTTTTTTAGAATCTGGGGGGCAGGAAGTGTATTATGGGGATTAAACATATACTCTGGTCAGATTTTCTACATGTCTTATCTCATGTCATATCCCAACAAGCCTAAGAGGTACATACGGTCACTCCTGTTGGCTAGATGATGAAACTGGAGCACAGATTAAGTGACTGTCCCAGGTCCCACAGCAAGGAAGGAGCTGAATTGGTCTAAAGCCACATTCTGTTTTTTTTAAAAATTTCCCTGAGGTTTCCCAAGTGCTTCAGTGAAGTGCTGGAAACACTGCAGGAAGGACGGGAGGGGACAGAGCTCCCTGCACATGAAAAGCTTGGGTTGGGGGGGGGGTCGGTAAAAGTGCTGCCTCTTTGTCCCAACACAGCAAAATCTCTTTGATGAGCAGCCAGGGGCCCAGCTGCCCACCTGGGGAAGGCACAGCAGTGGTGGCTGGGCCACCTGCCCAGTTGGACGGCTTCAGGGACCAGCAAAGTCTGTGGCACAGACCCTCCTAGGAGGAATGGCTGCAGAACCGTCCTCAGCCACCAAAAACTAAGATTCCAGCATTCTCTACTAAGAACCGGTTTCATACAGGAGTACCAACTTCGTGGCCCTTTCTTCCCTTTGCTAGGCCTCCTGCCCCTGAATCCCAACTTGCTCTGCTCTGGGGAGGTGGGCTGGCAAGCCTGGGAGGGACAGGGGATGCTCCAGTAGCACAAGACCGTCCCCAGCCTTTGCCAAGGCTCAGGTACAAGGGCTGGGGACCTTGCCTGGGACCTTGAGTCAGACAGCCCCAGGGGGCAGTCTAGCTTACTTGCTTCCTGGCTGCATGTTCTCTCTGGAACTTGCATTTCCTGCATGGTAAAGTGGGAATAATAGCAGTCATTTCTCCTGACCATTCTGAGGATTTAATAAAGGGATGTGTGCAAAGTGCCCTGTTCACTTTAAATGCTCAACCCGCCCATGTCTTTTCCTTGTGGGCATCAGAGAAGGTCAAAGTGACCTGATTTCAAACATGCTGGAGCACAGTGACTCCAAAGGGTTCTCTAGCCGTGACTGGGGCAGGTAAAGAGGACTCCCAGGACAGTGTAGCTAGCCTGGGGCCGTGAGAGAGGCCAGAGACCATACATCAGGTCGCAGGCACCAGACATGCGGCTGAGGGTCTTTGGGCGAAGGGTCTCAGCTTTGGCTGCCCAGGAGAATGAACTGGGGGAGCTTCTACAAACTCTGATGCAGAGGCCCTCACTCCAAACCAATCATGATGGAACCGCTGAGCGTGCAGCCTGGGCACTGGCATTTTATAATGGCCTCATGTGGTTCTTACCTGCATCCAGGTGGAGAATCTCTAATATCGAAGGAGAAACAAGGACAGAAATTTAAAAAATAAAATTACTTCTTAACAGACAATAAAGGAGGACCCAGTGGGGATAGAGAGGATTGTTAGAGGCCATCCACAGGAGCTGGTGCTTGAGGTAGGCATCCTACTGGATAAGGAACTCTGCTTTGTAATCTGCTAACCCTAGGAAAGAGCCCTGGACCCTGCCCTGAATGGGAAGGTAAGGGGATCGTAGTGTTTTCCGCGGAGCTCTCTGGTGAGATCTCTGCAGGAGGAAGGGCCCTCGCTGAGGCAACCAAGCCTGCCCAGACAGCCTGAGGTCAGTGCCTGGACTGATGTAGAAAGCAAATGGAGGTGGGGAGGCCCTCAGGGCTTCTGAGCCTCCCACACCAGCCTCAGCTCTGGGCCAGATGGAGCTCTTGGTGGGAATTAACCTTGACCCCAAACAAGCTCTGGAGTGGGCAGAATGCCCAAATCAGCCCAGAGAGAGGCCACTGACTTGACCCTGGAGAATAAAACTTTCTTCCTTCTTGGGTTCCACCCTGAAGGCTATCATTCCCGTATCAGTCAGTTGTTCCTTTAAATTAGCAAGGCACTGTGAGCTGTTAGAATAAAAGACGGTCTGCCCTGAGAGACCCCACCATTAGCCTGAGTTGAAGCCTCTCGATGGGACCAGCGGGCAGCAGGGGCACCGAGGGAATGGAAGGCGGGTGGTACACAGATAGAGTCAGGGCTCAGGGAGTTTTGTGGCTGGCACGTGGCTTGGGAAGCCAGACCAGGTGGAGTGTGGCAGTGAGCCCTGAGCACCCAGGACATGGATGAACACCCAGCACGTCCGAGCCCTGATGATGGCCCGAATCAGAGCCCTGAAAATCCAGTTGCCTTGTTCTGATTTGCTTGTCTCTGGCATGTTGGCCTCCTCACTTAGTCTAACAAATGTTGGGGTAATATCTGTCTCTCACTCTTCCTTTCTTCCTTATCTTCTTTTCCATCATCCCCTCTTCCATTCTGCTTTGGTCTGTTTGGGCTGCAGTAATAAAATACCATCGACTGGACGGTTTAACCAGCAAACATTTATTTCTCACAGTTCTGGGAGTTGGGAAGTTCAAGATCAAGTGCTACCAGATTTGATGTCTGGTGAGGCACCTCTTCCTGGTCTGCAAAGGGTCACCTTCTTACTGCGTGGCTGAGAGAAGGGCCTGGTCTCCTCCTCTTCCTGCAGGGGCACTAAGCCCAGCAGGGAAGCCCTATCCTCAGGACCTCATCTAAATCTAATTGCCTCCCACAGGCTCCACCCCCAAGTACCGTTACACTGGGGATTAGGGCCCCAAGACACAAAATTTGGGGGGGACACAGTTCAGTCCCCAACAGTCTCTGCATCATTATTTGGAGAGTTGACTGCTGGTCAGGTACACCCGTTTTGGACTTTCTGTGGACAAACCAAAAAAATTTCTATAGGGTGAAGCCACTGAGGCTTTGGGCCTTATCTGTTTCTGCAATTGACATTAACTTACAATATGCCCTGCCCCTTGAACTCAAATCCCCTTACATAGTATATAAAGATCTGGCCATTTCAAGTTTTCTATCTCTTCACTCCCACCATAGTCCATCAGCTACCACCTTGTTTTTTTCCTCTGCAGTTCTGCAAAGATGACATGCCCTTGCAAAGATGACTTTGCCTTTGAACCACAGACCTCGATCCTTCCCTCTGCTCGAATGCTCCTAGAAATCCGTCCCACGTGCTCATGCGATACCTGTGTCCAGTATAATAATGGTATCAGCCATGGTGCATGGGAACTGCTGACCTCTCGCCTGCCTCCCGACCCGAGGAAATACGCCTTGTTTCTCGTTAGCATGTATCAACTCTTAATGGCATTCAAAGCAGTTGCTAACCAGGAAAAAAAAAAAAGTGTTGAGTTTTTTTTTTTCTTCATCATCTTCCCCTGTTTAACTGAAAATTATCTTTGTGGGAGAAATCCTACCAAATTTTACTGCTTGTATATTTTGTTTTCTTCAAAACCATTTCTAGATGAAGTATAATAATCATTGTTACTATTAAAATCGAGATTTTCTTGCAATAGATAGAAATTAAAGGGTACCCTGCATTATTAATAATCATTATTAGTCTAAATTAGAAAATGCTAAAGAGAGGAAACTCCTTACAGAGTTCAGAGCTGGCCCATGACGCCTCCAGTAATAAATCCAGGTGCTCTGTGCAGCCCCTGTATATGCCTCAACGGAAGCACTGATGATGGCCAGTCCAGTCCTGAAACCATTTTAATCCTTTGGTTTCTGTAACAAGTGCATGCCGACTGATTTCCACCGGAGTCACTCTCTCAGTGACACCTTTCCCTTGCTCTCTTGGATGAGATCAAGCCCCTTATTAGACGCCTTTATAAAGGGATCTCACTGTTCTTTATTACACACTCCACAACTCTTCCTTTTATAATCCTGCTTCTCCAGCTACTCCTTCTTTCTTTCCTTTGCAGGCTCAGCTCTGTCTGACCATTCATTTCCTCAAGGCTGGCCTGGGACCCCCTCTTCTTTTCAGATCTGTTCCTTTCTTAGGTGAGCTTCTGCACCCGCACAACATCAAGGGCCCCTAACGCCACTGCCACGAAGCACAGCTCAGTACCTCCAGCTCTGTTCCGTGAGCTCCAGGCCTGCCCAGTCCACATGTCTGACTCAACACAGCCCATGTTCTTTTGCCTCCAAAGCATTCCTCTTCCAGCTTCCCCAGTTTAAGAGAAGATTCACCACCCACACAGTTCTGTCAACCAGAAACCAGATGTCACGCCTGTCACTGCTCAATCCCAAATGCAATTCATCACCAGGTCCTGGCGATTTTAATTCCTAAATATGTCCCCGATCATTGCATTTCTCACCATTTCCGTTACCTGGTCTAAGCTATCTTCCCCTCCTTCCTGGGTCTGTATGTACCATAACCTATTCCATCCCCTTGGGGTGCCACATTCCATTCCCCAGGTAGCAGCCAGAGTGGTCTTATCAAAATGCAAGTAAGACATTGTCTCTTTCCTCCTTAAAGCCTTCCAGTGACTTCTTCCTCTCAAGATAAGAACAATACTCCTGCTCAGCCCACAGAACCTGGCCTGGCCTCAGCTTTTCTCCATCTCATTCACACCACGTCTGCCCTCCCCTCTCAGTCTCCTGAGTCTACTGCTTCTCTTATCCCTTCCAAACCTTAAGCCTGCTGTTCCCTCAGCCTGGGTGCCCCTTCCCACTGACTCCCTGACTCACCCAAGGTGTTAGTTCTTGTCATCCTCCTTGAGGAGACCAGATCCCTTATTAGATAATGTCATAATGCAATCTACTTTTCATTATTATAGTTTTAACAAGGGGATTTCTACATTTATCTGGGGAAGTATAAGATTATCATCTGCCTCCTTCATGGGATGGTGAGTTCCCAGAGGGAGGGGGGGTTGGAATGAGGAGAGCCTGTATCTGGTTTTGCTCATACTTGTCTCTTAAGAGCTGATTTCAAGGCCTGGAGTCACACCCTTTTAAGATGTTTTGGGAAGAAACAGATTTGTCATGACTTGTGAAGAATAAAAGTTCATCCCTGGATTTCTCTTTAAGGCTTTCTAATTACCATCATGGGTGCTGCTGAGAAACTGTGAGCTCTTCTGGCCAAGAAGCCAGTCTGAGCAAGGAGACTGCATGTGGTTGGACATCTACGAAAACTTTCCAGCACTGGAGAAATTGTTCCCTCGGCAGTGGTCCAGATAGGCAACGCCCCCTTGATTTCTCTGCAGCAGAGGTTGTTGATGCCTAAAAGTCCTGCAGAACGCTTTGGAAGATCGCTTCTTTGAGACAACCTCCAACTGGAAATGAGAACTCATGGTCTTTTTCTTGCTGACACAGACAGAAACATCAGGGGTGCAGATCTGACCAAAGTTCCTGACAAACAAAGGAAATGACTCAAGGTGGATTCAACCCAAAGAGTCTTAGAGGATTTTGACCCAAGCCCACAGAAAAGATTAATTACAGGAGCTTGAGTTTCACTTGGTCCATTGGTGATTTTTAACACATGTTTGTATCACATTAAAAAAATCAAATCAGTTAGATATAGATTAGATATGTGTGTTGCTATGTCAAAGACTATTTGCCAAGCCTCATCATTGTCGATTCTTATATTACCTGAGCACAAAATTCTGAGTGTTGTATGCATGGGTGTGTTTTTCTTCAAAGGGGATCCATAGTTTTGATTAGCTTCCTAAAGAGATCCTGATTTACAAGTGCAGGAATTAGCAAACTACATAGTAGGGTCTTTTTGGGTTCTAAAATCACATATATCCTAAAGTCTAATGCTAAATTGGTAATATTATTGGAAAATTCAGTGAAACTCTGGATCCCTTGCATTTACAATATCAAATATTTGTCTAAAAAGAAAATTTCAGTTTTTATCCAGATATTTGGAGTCTTGTTCATAGAGTCAAAGAACTGAGACAGTCACAACATTAACTCACACATTTGTATAACTGATGCTGGGCCCCTAATCTTCCTTGTGCCTTAGTGTATACAACCAATTTAAGCCCAGCTAAAGGCTGTCAGGAACCCACCGTGGCAGGAAAGGGGAAGAGGCTTTGAACAATCCATAATTCTTGATTAATAGCCAATGCATATCTCCTTACTTATGCAGGTGAAATCATTTTGCTTGAAACAACCAAAACTTGTTACAAGCTCAGTTAGATACTCACCCCGAAAGTCCCCACCCAGCTTACCTCTGGAAAGTAGGGAAGGGAAGCTAGGTGTGAATGTGTCCTTCCCCACACAGAAGTTGCCCTATTTATCTGAACAACTGCATAGGACAGGAAGCAATTGGTAGAAGAGCCCAGACCCACATCCAGCCCCGTCCAGGGCCGTATGAATGGCTGCTTCCCAGTCCCCCTGAGGGCTTGGCTGTAGGGAGTTCACACAGCAAAATGCATCTGATAAAAGACAGAGAACTCAGAGTCTTCAAACACTCCAAGCAGTCTTAACCAGCAACTCCTAAGAAGTTGCTAATCTTTGTTCGTTTTTGGTATTTCCCATGAGCCATAAGAATGAGCTTTAAAACCATACTGACTCAAACTCTGTTTCTACATATCTGATTTATCCTCCCATTTCCCCCTCATTTTTCCTCCTTCTCCATCCTTCTCTGCTTTGGGTTGCTCTTACTATGAAGTGAATATTGGAGCCTCTTCCTTTTCCCCTCAATAAAATTTCTTTGATCTCAAACCAGAGGGATAGAATGGGGATAAAGTTAGTGAACAACACACGCACACAGCTCTTATCCTTTGCAGGACACGGCTAGACCCCACTGTCCAGCTCCTGGATGCTCTCTTTGGGCTTCCCAAGGAAATACTTGATTCAGGGCCAGGCACCACTTCCCATGGTACACTTCTCCCCGCACAGATCAATGGCACCACTGGGTGGGGTAATAAAGGGTCTGTTTATAATATTAAATTTCTCTAGACTTGAGGTAGGCTATTTTGGACTCTTCACCACTGATGAATTTTTCCATCTGCTGCTTTATCTACCTGACAGGAAAACTTGAACTACTGCCATTTCTAAATTGCACTTCTAAATATTGACTTCACGGCGAGACTCGAAGTGTCATAACACAGCTCACTGGGGCAAAGAAGATTTTCCAGGCCTCATCCAGAGGTCTGTACAATGTCCGGTGGGAAGTGGAGAAGGAAGAGGAGGATTTGAGAAGAAAAATAAAATCAAGTCATGTTTAGAGGAAGCGCCACTGCACTTCACTTAATCTTGAGACAAATGAACACTCATTGGGCTGTTAGCTATGCGGGAGGGCTGGAGGGGACGCAGGTGGAGGGAGAAGGGACAGCAGTGACCATTATCCTTCAGCTGTCAGCCCGTAAGGATGCAGGGTGCAGAGCCCTCCTGGCTGGGTCTGGGGGCAGGGCCTTCAGAGAGCCTTTCTTTGGGTACCCAGCCTAGCAGGACGGGACAGTCTCTGAGAAACTGGAGACTGTTCATTCAATTTCAATCAAGACTTCAACACGGCCAGATCTTTAGCTAATCTTCATTTAGGACACTGAGGAAATCCTACAAGACTTTTTTTTAAGTTTCTTTCCTCCTTTATAGTTAACACTATAAACTGATCATAAGGCACATTTGTCACATCACATTAGCTGTTAAACTGAATCAAAAGAAGCGGTTGGAACTTTCTTGCCCTTAAGGAGCTGTTTTGGAGGAGAATATGGTATTTTATATGCAAATTAGCTTTGAGTTTTTTTTTTTTAAGAGACTCAGAGATCTATAACTCCCAGTTGTTTATTATTCTGAAGGAGCCAGGCCTTCCAGGATGCGCTGGAGAATAAAGTTTTGTAACGCTGCAGGCAGAGGTCCCAAGTACGGTCCTGTCTCCCTTCAGGACCACGCTCCCCCCATGCACACTGGCATCTGCGGCTATCTGAAAGGCCACTGGCAGGAGATCACGGGTAAAGGAAGCAGCACATGGGGAGCGGGGGAGAGATGACAGGGAATGTGCTCTTCAGAGCATGAAAAACTCAAGTTCCAAGACATAGGAAGTTAGATTAACCAGCTCCCACGGGAGTGGGCCCTTACACACTGGGGCCTCATGCATCTTAACGGTCCTTAGATTTGCCTAAAGTGGTCCCTAATGCCACGTGCCCAATCTGTTCCTTCTTTTCAGCCCATGCATGTGGCCCTTGTATTTGTTGATAATGATTTCTGAGAATGACCTCAAATATATATCTTTTGGCTTGAGACCTCATCACATCAGGCTGAACCAAGAGTCTGGCTCCTCTAGCAAGTCTGATTAGCTTGGTGGTGCACTGACTTCTTTTCTTAATCTCATGTCCAACTCTGAACAGTTGAGTCTCCATTTAAGGTAATTAAGACCCCTAAAACCTTCCCTTGCTTGAAAACTTCTCATGTCAACTGAGGTAGTTGCTATGGGCAGAACCCTGGGCGTCTTCTGAAGAAATTCCAGTCTTCTCCCTGAAATTCTATCTGCCAGCAGAGCCGGCCTGTGTCTAATTGTTCTTATGCCCGGTTTCTGACTTACGCAGCCTGCTCCGGCCTTCATGGGCTCATGTATGAACGCTAGTCTCTGCTCTGTGGCAGTTTTCCGGGCACTTACCCCAGCACGGCTGTGGGTCTGTTTTCCATGTTCTCCATCTGTCTGTGTTCCATGCTCCTCCAAGAGCTGGCACGGCCTTGAGTGCCCTGAGCAGCTCTCCATGTGACCACCTCCAACCAGCATCCTCCAAACTCCTGCTGAAGGCCCACACCCTCCATGTGGGCCATCTGTGATTCAGCCTCAGCTTACTCATCCTTCTCTCTGTTCTTCCCGACCCCCACCTATCACCGTCCCCCACAACCCATCATGCTCTCACAATTTTATCAGGCTGCTGCTGTTCTCCAACCCAGGTCAGTGAGCTCCCCCAGTGCCTCTCCCCATCAATCCCTTCATTTCTTCCAGGCGTCCCCTGACATCTTTTTCCATCATGGCAATCAGCAGTATTACACCAATAAGAGTTAAAAAAAAAAAATGCTGACAGTCATGTACATTGGGAAGTCAAATTACCCACTTAAAGAACGAATCCCACCAATGGGAGACAACTGTAAGTTGATTGTTTTGCTATCACTGTAGCCTTTTGTCCTTAGTGCAAGATATTTGACTGCCAAGACGAGAATATTCTAAAGACTTCTCATAGCAGCCAGGGGAGTTTGCATGACTTACCTTGCTGCAGTAAGTAAAGTAATTTAGTTTCTCAAAGACACATCATTTAATACAACACCAAAAAGTTGTAAGTGCTTTAAATTGTTTCGTCTTTTCAACATTGCAAAGGAGCTCAAAATCTACAGAAGCAGGGGTGCCTGGGTGGCTCAGATTGAGCCCCACATCAGGTTCCCTTCTTGGCAGGGGGCCTGCTTCTCCCTCTCTCACTCCCCCTGCTTGTGTTCCCTCTCTAGCTGTATTTCTGTTTGTCAAATATATAAATAAAATAAAATAAGATCCACAGAAGCAGTATGCCAAATTCTTTTGTAAAGCAGAGAAGCAACACAGAATTTATCTCTTTTGGATATCCAAAATTTTGCACATAAAAAAGCACGATCTACTATAGCAATATTGCTGAACCAAAGAAATCAGGAACTAGCATTGTGTCTGGTTTGATGTTAGAGAGCTCAAGACAAAAGTTTAGAAAGCATGCCCATAAGACATATTTCTCATAAAGCTGCCATTTTCCCAAATCTGGCATGGTCTCCAAACATGAAAACTACGTCATTTGTCTTCAGAGACTCCACTGCGTTTGAGATTTAGAAGGCAGGAGGGACCTGGATGTCAACACACTCACCTGGCCAGTAGTACATGTAGACCTTCCTTTTGGCCTTGGTCAAAGTGACCCACAGAGGTTCTGATCCATTCCACCAGAGAGGCATCAGGCTGTCTCTGTTGACTCCGATGTCAAACGACTTGTTGGTGGTGGGGTCCCACATGTAGTTGCCAATCATCTGGTGGACCTCACAATGGCGGCCTACGTTAATGAGAACATAAGGCTGTCAGTTCATTGTTCTGGTCTTTTTATTCTTCATCTTTTTGTAAAAGCCATTTTCTCTTTTCTGTTTATAACAGCCACTCATGCACAGTTAGGAAGTGCAGAACAGCACAAAGATTTACTTTTGATTTTTTTTTAAAATCATAGATGTTTCTTCTCTCTTAGATTGTACCACAAAGATAGTCAAATGAGAAGCCTAATAACTGATTGAGGATGGGATCATTTTGTGTGAAGTTAACTTGCCAATCTATTTTAAGTTATACTGAGGACACTGTGCGTGAAATTTGACCCATTGTTCATGGCTCGAAATCTAAATGTGAATCTGTATGGAAATTATACTTTCCCATGGGGCTTGGATTAGATCTTCACCGCCCCCCAGCACCCCTTTGAAACCTCCTCCCACAAAGTCACAAATCTAGATGCTGTGGAGTTTATTCCCTTGTTTTCCTGGATAAGAGGAGTTATTGCTTCAGCGCAGAACAATGATAGAATCCACGACATTTGGAACAGAATGGTGAGAAATAGATTCAACTTTGAAAAACAAAGCAAGAAAACAGCCCTCCAAATGGAGTGTTACATAGAAATGAAGATTGCTTCTGTTGGGCACAGCTAAGTCCCAGAAGAGAAGCCAGAAGTGAAAGACGCAAGCGCTTGGACTCTTTTGAAACGTTAGGCTTAAATTATTTATTTTGGAGCAATCTGCTACATCTTTAAAGTAAAAATAACACAAACATTGGCAAGTGCATCAAAAATTGCTGCAATTTTCGTGAGCGTCATTTGGCATCAGGATGAAACATGCTTCACTGAGCTCACTAACTATGCTTAATCAAAGTGGCTTTTTTGGTTTGTTTGCTGTTGTTCTTTCTTCTTGAGCACCTCTACTCCACCCCAACACACACAACAAACTTACTTTTAAACAAAAACAAAGAGAAACCAAAGTTTTTGAAAATTTGGAGACCCAAAATATTATAAAGGGAAAAATCTTTTGTTTCATCACAGGAACCCAGACCTTCTACAAATCAGGCTTTGAACTTAAAGCCCAAAGATCCAAACAAAATGGTTTTTACCCAAGGATGCAAAATTTGTTTTTTGACCCTGACCAAAGCTTTAACATGAGGACTGATAAAATGAAAAAATAAAATAAAATAAAAACTTTGAGCAATTTCTCCAATGTTTAAAGAATTTAGTTATATTTATTCCTTCAACTAACAAGTATTTAATTGCTCCTATGGGCTCTAATTGTTTTGACATAGAGCTTCAAAATAAGTAAATGTAGTTCCCATCCTCAAGGGCCTGGTAATATAATATTCAACACAGGTACTTCTGCATAAAAGAGACAGACTTCCTTGGGCTGGGGCTAAGAAGGGGACCAGACTGCCACCTTAACTTGAGACTTGTAGGTATTCTTACCCACTCTTTTGAGGATAATTCCTAGTATGTTCTAACTCATTAAAAGTAGGGACATACTTCTTATTGGTTGATTATGGGTTTTTATTGTTGGGTTTTTGTTGTTGTTGTTGTTGTTGTTTTTTAGCAGATCAGAGTTTAGCAAGATCAAGGTGAACTCTCTCTTGAGTAAAATTTCTTATCTCTACTGCATCCTGTATCTAAGACATTTTTTATTATCCTACTAATGTTCACCCTTTTCACAAGGCAAGATAATGATGGTAATATTCATTGGGAAATGTGTCCTTTTCAGTCTTTCCCTGTAGATGTTCTCTACTGTCCTCCTAAGGGTAGAGGTATCTCATCTGGAGCTGGTGTCACAGACACTGGGCAAGGGTGCAAAATTGGAAAGGGGTGTGGAAAGCATTACCAAAGTCAGTAAACCAAGAAGTTTCTAGATGAATCACAGGAAAGAACTGGAAGGGCTAGGATAATGGGGAGAGACACCAAGTGGGAGAGGTATAGGAATCTCTGCCTTTATCTGAAACTGTTTTGACTATTTTGGAAGAAATGCCTGTAACTCAATCTAAGCAGGGGTCTCATGTGATTCAGTTTCCACATGGTGCTACTTTCAAAGAAGAATGAAGAAACTGAAAATAATTTTTAAAGTTCTTATAAATTGTGTATCTCGGAAATCCCACAATATCATTTAATAACATGTTTTTCTTCTTTTCAACACTCACACTCAACCGTCTAGACCCTTGAGGGTGCAAACTCTCTCACCCTCATTTGTTCTTTAGCTAAAAAATTACAAGAAGCCTCTTGTGGATTGTAGAGCTGTCTTATGACTGGATTGGGGGAGGTGTGTGTGTGTGTGTGTGTGTGTGAGAGAGAGAGAGAGAGAGAGAGAGAGAGAGAGAGAGAGAGAACATTCTTCCAGAGAATTTCTGTTAAAGTAAATTCTCCATATCTTCCACATAATTTTTTGGAAATATCCATAAGGCCTCACTGAGAAGAGACAGGGTCTATATGTGCAATTAACACACAGTTCTGGCATATTTTAAAATTCCAAATTATGAAGTCTTGTTTCCTATGGTTATCTGAGTCCCTTAGCTTCCTATGGTTATCTGAGTCCCTTAGCTTTTTTCATGATGGCTCTTCTCTCCTCCCCATTACATAAGAGATAGCATTAGCCTTCATACTCCCTTTACACACCAATTGAATCCATGGTGTCTGCTGACTCAAGTGAGCTCTGATAACTTTAATTATGACATTGTTTAGGGAAGGATCTTTAAGACAAGGACTCAAGGGTGGTTTTGGTTTCTGTTCCCTTCTAGCATGCCGATTGGTCTAGGCTGGCCCAGAGTGGCTCATCCATTCTAAAGGAAATGCAGACATATGGAGATCAACACTTGTCCAAAGGCTGGAAGTGATTTACTAGAATAGAGAGGTTCCTGCTCACTTCCTGTGAGTAAATGATACCTAAAGAAGATCCTGGGACCAGTAGTTCTTTCTACTTGAGTTATAGGGTTTCCAAGTGTAGACTGGAGCTCTTTCAACAAGACCTCAGACCCCTGTTTATAAAGTAAGTTTTATTCTTTTGGTGGATTGGGGCCTTGCGTTAAAATTGGAGGGTGTATTCTTCAAAGGCTTAATAATAGATGTTGTGCTAGTCCCCAGGGGTATCCCTTTGTTCTAGGAAGCACTGCCTTTCATGGAAGCTAGCAGGAGGATGTATGTTCCCCATCTCATGTCTTCTCTGAATCTTCTCTCCCAGATGAGCTGATTTCTTTCCACGAATATATTAAGGCTGGCAGCCTGTGCTTATAACAGTCTGAGTCCGCTCTTACTCAAGCTGGTTTCCGTACCTTCCCTGTCTCTCTCTTGCTCTTTCATTTTTATTGCCTGGGCAAATGCGGTGGTTGTAAAAACAGAACAGAACAAAACACAATGTACTGGCTTCTGCAGCCCACAAGCTCTCATCTCCATATTTCTGCCTGACCCATATCTATTTTTATACATCTGCAACTCTTCTTGATTTTCCTCTGGTTTGGCTTTCCAAACAGAGCTTCGCTCTAGGTTTGATTATTTGAACCCGTTCCTCAAGACTTCAATAGGAACTTTCCTGACACAGACACAAACCACAAATCTCAGGCAGTTTTCAGGTATGGTATGAGGAAGGCCTACTTCTGTTCATCCCCTCCTCCAAAATACAGCCAGGTGGGGCTTTAAAACTTGTTCCAGAAGGTGTACTACTCTGAAAATGGGGACAGCTTCTGGTACAAAATTTCTAAACACAGTTGAATGTTTTTCTCTTTTTTCCTCCTATAGAGTTTATAAATTTGTTAACACAAAATGGGGCAATCAACCTGACACTTGAAGAACTTGTGGACTTTTTTTTTAATGAGTTTCAGAGGAAGAATTTAGTGATTGATCAGTTGCATATAACACCCAACCTCATTCTATCAAGAGCCCTTTAAAGGATCTGTGGACCCTTGAAGCCTGTCCACAGATGCCACCTCAGTTTAGGAGCTGCTGCACTTGCCTGGGGGCTGCTAGTGGCTACTCTGGCCAGCTACTGCCTACTCTTCTCAAAGGATGCTCATGGAATAGCTTCCACACCTAAAACTACTGTACAAAAGGAGAAGGATAGGAAACCTTCATTCTTCTTTCCCCAAAGTTTTTGGCAAGTGTGTTGTGATGTAATGACCAATACCAGGAGTTTCTTAGCAAATACCCATAATCCTCTGCATCTGTTCTATGTTTCCAAACATCTCAGAAATGGCTGGTCTTCAGATCAAATTAGATGACTGCAGATCTGTCCATTTTCTCTATAACTTATGGACATCTATAAGGTTGCTGCTACTTAGTCTTCAATCAGTCTTAATTTTTTCTCATTGTTTTCTAATAGTAAATGTTAATTCCTGCTATGGTTTCTTATTTCATTTTTTTATTTTTTTGTTCATTCAATGTGTATTTTATCAAATGTATACATGCCAGGCATTTAACTATCACAAGCTATGATCCTGTCTTTGAAGTGCTCATAGCATGGTAGGGGTAACATTGTGGTATAATGGTTAGGGGGGCAGGTCTTGGAGGCAGACTGCATAGATGTAAATCCAAGCTCTACTACTTACTATCTGTAAGACCTGGGACAAATAGCTTAGACTCTCTGAAGCATCAATATTCTCATCAGAGTAATGAGGATCGTAATAATTATTGTGATATATACATAAAGAATGCAGTTCTCCCTTCACATGGTAGTGTAGGACCATAAAAATGACCATGCACAAAAATAAAGAGAAATAAAACCAAGTATATCACTAAAGAAAGTCAACACACCCTGAGAGAAGAGAGCAAGAGAAGAAACGAACAAAGAACTACAGAAACAACCATAACAAGATGGCATTAAGTACATACCTATCAATAATTACTTTGAATGTAAATGTACTAAATGTTCCAGTTAAAATACATGGGGTGACAAAATGGATTAAAAAGCAAGATCCGTCTATTTGCTGCCTACAAGATACTCGTTTCAGACCTAAAGACACAGAATGAAAGTGAAAGTGATGGAAAAACATTTATCACGCAAATGGAAGTGAAGAGAAAACTGAGGAAGCAATACTTATCTCAGACAAAATAGACTTTAAAACAAGGACTATAACAAGAGACAAAGAAGGACACTATATAATAAAAAAGGAACTAATTCAACTAGAAGATATAACAATTATAAATATTTATGCATCCAACATGGGAGCACCCAAATACATAAAGCAGCTAACAACAGAGAAAGTAACTGACAGTAATACAATAATAGTAGGGGACTTTAGTACCCCACTCATCAATAGATAGATCATCCAAACAGAAATCAACAAGGAAACAGTGGCTTTGAATGACATATTGAACCAGATGGATCTAACAGATATATTCAGAACATTCTATCCTAAAACAGAAGACTACACATTCGTCTCAGGTGCACATGGAACATTCTCCAGAATAGATCACATGTTAGTCTACAAAACAAGTCTCAACAAATTGAAAAAAATCAAAGTCATACCTATGAATCTTTTCCAACCACAGTGCTATGAAACTAGAAATCAACAAGAAAAAAATCTGTAAAGACCACAAGTACATGGAAGTTAAATAACATGCTACTAAAGAATGAATGGGTCAACCAAGAAATCTTAAAGGAAATTTAAAAAAATACATGGAGACAAATGGAAATGAAAATGCATGGCCCAAAACCTTTGGGATGCAGCAATAGCTGTTCTAAGAGGGAAGTTTATAGCAATACAGAGCTACCTTAAGAAGCAAGAAAAATCTCAAGTAAACAACCTAATCTTACACCTAAAGGAGTTAGAAAAAGAAGAACAAACAAAATCCAAATCCAGTAGAAGGAAGAAAATAATAAAGATTAAGCAGAAATAGATGAAATAGACTCTAAAAAGCCAATACCACAGATTGGAGAAACCAGGATCTGGTTTTGATGAGTCGGACTCATCAAAAAAGGGTGAGGGGACTCAAATAAACAGAATCAGAAATGAAAGAGGAGAAATAACATACACAACAGACATACAAAAGATTATAAGAGAATATCCCCAAAAATTATATGCCAAGAAATGGATAAATTCTTAGAAACACACACTTCCCAAAACTGAATCAAGAAGAAATTGAACATTTGAACAGACAAATTATTGGCAATGAAATTGAATCAGTATTCAAAAAACTCCCAACAAACAAAAGTCCTAAACCAGACAGCTTCAGAGATGAATTCTACTAAACTGTTAATGAAGAGTAAATAATACCTATTATTCTCAAACTATTCCAAAAAATAGAAGAGGAAGGAAAGCTTCTAAATTCATGCTATGAAGCCAGCATTACTCTGATATTAAAACCAGGTAAAGATACTACAAAAGAAAAAAAGAGAACTACAGGCCAGTATCTTTGATGAACACAGATGCAAAAATCCTGAACAAAATACTGAATCTAACAATACATTAAAAAAAAATCACTCACCACTATCAAGTTGTATTTATTCCCAGGATACTTGGATGGTCCAATATTTGCAAATCAACCAACATGATACATCACATTAATAAAAGAAAGGATAGGAACCATATGATCCCTTCAATAGATGCAGAAAAAGCATTTGACAAAGTACAACATCCATTCATGATAAAAAACAAAACAAAACCAAAAAACCCCTTGGGCTCAGTGGGTTAAAGCCTCCGCTTTCAGCTCAGGTCATGATCTCAAGGTCCTGGGATCGAGGCCTGCATCTGGCTCCCTGCTCAGCAGGGTACCTTCTTCCTCCTCTCTCTCTGCCTGCCTCTCTACCTACTTGTGATCACTCTGTCAAATAAATAAATAAATAAGATCTTATTGAAAAAACCCTCAACAAAGTAGGTTTGGAAGGAACATATCTTAACATAATAAAGACTATAGATGACAAAGCCACAGATAACATCATACTTAATGTTAAAACACTAAGAACTTTTCTCCTAAGATCACAAACAAGACAAGGATGTCTACTCTCATCATTTTTATTCAAGGTAATACTGGAAATCCTAACCACAACAATCAGACAACAAAAAGAAATAAAAGGCATCCACATTGGTAAGAAATGGGCACCTGGGTGGCTCAGTCAGTTAAGCATCTGCTTTTGGCTCAGGTCATAATCCTGGAGTCCCAGGACTGAGTCCTCCATCAAGCTCTCTGCTCAGCAGGGAGTCTGCTTTTCCCTTGGCCTCTCCTCCCCCGCCCCTCCCCCCTCCTGTTCTCCCTTTTGTTCTCTCTCTCTCAAATAAATAAATAAATAAAATCTTTTTAAAGATTGGTAAGGAAGAAGTAAAAATTGCAGATGATATAAAAAACACTAGATATAAAAAAAAAACAAACTCGAAACACTCCACCAAGAAACTATTAGAACTGATAAATGAATTCAGTAAGATCACAGGATACAAAATCAATATACAGAAATCCATTGATTTCTATACACCAGTAATGAAGCAGCGGAAAGAGGAGTTAAGAAAATAGTCCCATTCACAATTGCACCAAAAATAATAAAATATCCAGGAATAAACTTAACCAAGGAGGGAGGTCTGAGAACTATAAACAGTGATGAAAGAAACTAAAGACAATACAAACAAATGGAAAGATATCCCATGCTCACGGATTGGAAGGAAAAATATTATTAAAATGTCCATACTACCCAAAGCAATCTAAATATTTAATGCAATCCCTATTAAAAGACGAACAGCATTTCTCACAGAACTAGCACAAACAGTCTTAAGGTTTGTGTGGAACCACAAAAAGATCCTGAATAACCAAAGGAATTTTGAAAAAGGAGAACAAAACTGGAGGTCTCACATTCCAATTTCAAGATATACTACAAAGCTGAGTAATGAAGACAGTATGGTACTGGCACAGAAACACACAGATCAACAGAACAGAATAAAGAGCTTATAAATAAATCCATGATTATATGGTCAATTAATCCTCAACAAAGGAGGAAAGACTATGCAATGGGAAAAAGATAGTCTCTTCTACAAAAGGGGGTTGGGAAAACTGAACAGCTATTGTAAAAGAATGAAAGTAGACCACTTCTTACACTATACACAGAATTAACTCAAAATAAATTAAGGACCTAAATGTGAGACCTAAAACCATAAAACCCTAGAAGACAGCACAAGGCAATAGTTTCTTTGACATTGGCTACAGCAACATTTTTCTAGATATGTCTAGAAGGGAAGGGAATGCAAGGGAAGAGATAAAAGAAGGGAAGGCAAACAAATGCGAAAATAAACTATTGGAACTACATCAAAATTAAAAGCTTCTGGGGCACCTGGGTGGCTCAGTTGGTTAAGCAACTGCCTTCAGCTCAGGTCATGATCCTGGAGTCCCGGGATCGAGCCCCACATCGGGCTTTCCGCTTGGCTAAGCCTGCTTCTCCCTCTCTCACTACCCCCTGCTTGTGTTCCCTCTCTGGCTGTGTTTCTCTCTGTCAAATAAATAAATAAAATCTTAAAAAAAATTAAAAGCTTCTGCACAGCAAAGGAAATAATCAACAAAACAAAGTCAACCTACTGAATGGGAGATCTATGCAAAGGTCATATCCAATAAAGGGTTAGTATCTAAATGTATAACGAACTTCTACAACTCAACACCAAAAAGACAAATAATCTAATTTAAAAATGGGCAGAAGACATGAACAGTCATTCCTCCAAAGAAGACATACAGATGGCCAAGACACATGAAAAGTTGTTCAACATCAATCGTCATCAAGGAAATACAAATCAAACAACAATGAAATGTCACCTCACATCTGTCAGAATGGCTAAGATAAAAAAGACGAAACAATATGTGCACCGTTGGTGGGAATGCAAGCTGGGGCAGCCACTGTGGAAAATAGCATGGAGCTTCTTTCAAAAATTAAAAATAGAACTACCATATGAACTGGTAATTTCACTACTGGGTACTTACCTAAAGAATATGAAAGTACTAATTCAAAAGGATATATGCACTCCTATGTTTATTGCAGCATTATTCACAATAGCCAAACTATGAAAGCAGCCCAAGTGTTATCAATTGATGGATGGATAAAGAAGATGTGATGTACATATATACAATGGAATATTACTCAGCCATAAAAAGAATGAAATTTTGCCTTTTGCAACAACATGGATGGATCTAGAGGGTATAGAGAAATAAGTCAACCAGAGAAAGACAAATACCATATGGTTTCTTTTGAATATGGAATTTAAGAAACAAAACAAATGAACAAAGGAAAAAGAGACAAAAAACCCCACTCTTAACTATGGAGAACAAACAGATGATTATTGGAGGGGGTGAAATAGGTGAAGGGGACTGAAGCACCCTTATGATGAGCACTGAGTAATGTATAGCACTGTTGAATCACTACATTGTACACTGAAACTAACAGAATGCTGTATGTTAACTATCTTGGAATTAATTTTTTTAAATGACTATGCAGTCTGAAACCAGGCAAAATTATCCTAATCATCAGTGAGAAAAAATAAAAATCTTCCATGGCTTTTAGTATTTTGTCAAAATATTAAAAATTCTCTTACTGTAAGTAATAACGGTATAGAGAAATGAAGAAAATAGTAAAATTTTTTACTATAACTTAAAACATAAGAAATATTGACAAAGAGTCTTATTTCTTTGTAAAAATAAAACTTATCAGACTGGTTTGAACAGTGCTTGCCCTCTTCTTCCAAAGATATAACATGATACAAGTAAGCATAATCTCCTTATCTTAGCAAACTCTCCTACCCTTTCTAAGTTTGGATCAGCTTCAAACATTTTATTCTTTGTGCTTTCAATGTCAGGAAATATCTCTGAAATTCTTTTAATGTGAAGATCTTTGCTGCTCTCTCTTTAGGACACCTTTCTCCTTGTCACAACTGCTTTCTTCATTTATGTCAATAAGCTCACCTTTGCTAAGTTCCTCTGGCTATAGTGGGGTCCAGTGGTGCCCAACATCAACATCCTTCCAGATCAACTATTTCCTCCAAGAGTCCATTTACTTTGGGTTCAGAGCCTGCAGTTATTTGCACAAAGCAGTGCATTTCTGCCACATCATACACGTAGTGCTTGCTTCCATGATGCGTGGATGTTTTCAGCTGTGTGTTTAGGTCATATTTCTTCCAAAACTTAGCTAAAGAAACTGCATGGTCTCTCACTGTGGCACCAATAGCCTGGTCAACAGCCCACCTAAGAAAATAGGCTTTTAAGAATTGAAATGCCCATTGATCTATCTGTTAGATTATTGAAAATGTTTTTGTAGAAAAAGCACATTTTCACACTTTTGTTCAAGTGTTGGAGACAATTAGGACAACCTGGAGCATTATGCAGCAGCAGGAGTGCATTCAAGTTAAATTACATGGGTTTATGGCTGGGAGGCAAGGAGGCAACACAGTTACATGTTTTGCTGTCTGTGTGGGGAACTAAGTTACACGTGCAACAACGAATTACCAACAGACTTTGAAAGAAGTGATGCGATTAGTCACTGATCGTGATGCACATTTGTAACTGACATAGTGATCTGTGGACTGAGGAACCAGCCATGAATTATACTTTATGCTATGATAGCTACAATTAAGGTTGTCATATTTATTTTAGTTAATATGGGGTGGCAACTAAAGTTAGAATCCTGTTACTGAAGAACTGGTATTATCTAACTCAACTATGGTAACTGGATTTTGTGCTTACTCAAACTGAACAGAGCGAGGAGTGTGTTTGTGTATACACAGACATATGTGCACACACATACGTACGCACATACGCGTACATATATATACATAGACGTAACACATGGGAAGCACTGTTAACATTAACTTTTATTGTTACTATTAGGGTGGAGAATGACAGAAACAAATATAATCTAGAGATTAGCTGGAGACTCCTTTCTCTTGAGCTCTCCACATGAATGGTTGCAACCCTATTTCTACCAAGATTCTCCCAAATTCTCACGTAATTGGAGGCACCTTCTCTAGATGCCTGCTCCTGGAATATATGACACCTCAGAAATAAATCTCAGTCATTTACTACATTGCATTACATTTCCACGAAGAAACTCCCTCCCCAACAAAATATTCCTCTTTGGCCCCTCACTGTAAAGGTCTCAGCCTTGTCCATCTCACTGATTCACCTCCTCTCCATTCTATGCTCCACAGCACCTACTGGCCAAATTTCTCTCCAGACCTCAGTTTTCTCAAAAGCAATTCAGTCCTCCAGAGCTCCTGCTCAAATCCCAAATTTGCATACTCATACTCGTTAGCTCATTGAATGCTGAAAAACGAAGGAAGGAAGGAAGGGAGAAAGGAAAGAGGAGGAAAAAGAAAAGAAAGTGTTTCTTTACACAGGAGTCACCCACTTTAGAATGCCCTGTTGTTAGAGTTACCAGGTTTATTTTAGGGGGGGGAAAGAGAAAAAGACAGAGATGTACAATTCCCAGTTAAATGTAAATTTCAGGTAACAGTGAATTTTCCCCCCATCAGTGTGTCTCAAGATTCCATGGAACACGCTTCTGCTAAAATATTATTTGTTGTTTATCTAAAATTCAAAAACGGCTGATCACCCTGTGTTTTACCTGGCAGCTCTCACTGCCACGCTGAAAAGCACCCCGTCTTGCTATCTCATAGGAATGATGAAGCATGAGAAGAGGGGTAGGAGGGACACATGGAGCCGGTAAGGAATGCAGAGGGAGGGGAGGCCAACACGGCCTGCAAGAGTCAGGGAAAGCTTCTAGAGGAGCTGGGTTTGAAAGCTAAGGAGGACTTTTCAGGCACAAAGAGTTCTGCACACAGAGGTGAGGGCAAGCACAAAATGAAGAAGAGATAAGAGAGGGGAAATTTCTTATTCAGGTAAAACAGAGTTCCACTTTCCGTCACTCATCCTTCACTTTCCTTAAAGGGCAAGGCGCTCTGAATGATACGCTGTGCTGGTACAATTCAAGATAGTCATGGCTTGATTCGGTCAAGGTCCTCGCATGGTCCACAGATGCTACAGTTTCCCAAGGGAGGCGATTTACAAAGGGGTGAACCAACCAGAGGTGGTAAAGCAACCCAAGACCGATTCTCGGCCTTTTGGCTAAGATCAAGTGTGAAGCGACCTAAGATTCGTGTGGCAGGGAGCCAGCAGCCCTACCCTCCACCCCACTGAGACTTGAAGAGCAAGCAGAGGAGTGTGGCCAGCGCTGAGCCAGGGAGTCAGGACTAGTCTCCTTCAATTTCCTCCCTCGGTCTGCCTAAGGCCATCTAGAAGCTCAGCCTCCCAGAGGTCCAGGAGGGCTAGAGAGATGGAGAAGGGCAAATAGATAAATAGAGAAGACCCAGCATAAAAGAAAACCATAAGGCACAGATATTTCCAAAAAATCACATTGACCTCTTGAGTCGGGTCCTTAACTAAGTATTAGGGACCACCTGAGTCTGATATCACCACCACAGGGCTTTGGGACTGTTTGTGGTCCTACGCACATCCCAGAAATGGAGGGGACTACCGGTGGCCTCCTGGTGGAATCCTCTACCTGTACACTCAGAGGTAAGGAATAACCCTCTGCATTATGTACATATTCGGTGTGAAAGGGTCAAATACCTGCTCAAGGTCACAGTGCTAATAAGTAGTGCATAGGTACAGGGGCAAAGGGAACAAAAGTAGCCTGAACTCTGATCACTTGTCTTTCAATATAACGTTCCTTTGCACTTCACTTTTCATGACTACAATAGAGTCGGTGGTCATATTTGTATTATGGAACATAAATTTATGCTGATCTCAAGAGGAGAACCTCTTGGCTTTTTTGTTTTTAAGAATTTTATTTATTTATTTGACATGGTGAGAGATCACAAGTAGGCAGAGAGGCAGGCAGAGAGAGAGGAGGAAGCAGACTCCCTGCTGAGCAGAGAGCCTGACGTGGCCCTCAATCCCAGGACCCTGAGATCATGACCTGAGCCAAAGGCAGAGGCTTTAACCCACTGAGCCACCCAGGTGCCCTTTTAAAAAATAAATAAATAAATAAAACAAAACATACTTGTGTTGTAAATATGCATGCAGAAAATAACCACATAGCCTATTATATCACTAAAGACTCAGGTTCCACAGCCAATGAGGAACCAAGAGAGGAATTTCTCTACTCTACAAAGGCTTTCTTAATTCTGATGTATAATCACTCTTACAAAGTAATATGAACCTTTAATTTCTAGAGTCGTCTGCTGTATTTTTCTGGGGTCCACAGGTTTTTTTCCATTGGATGAATGGGGCCCTGCCTAATCAATATTAGAACAGCTCATTGAAAAGGGAGAAATGAAGTTACATGTTACACCCATCAGTTTAGTCAAAACATGGTGGTTCTAAAATCCGATGAGGCTCTGGGAAATGATTATTTTATTTTTTTTTTTCTTTTTTTAAATTTTATTATGTTATGTTAGTCACCATACAGTACATCATTAGTTTTAATTTTAAATGGTGTAATTATAAGGCAGATTGCCAGATCCCAAACTCCCAGATCCCAAATTGCCAGATACCTGAGAAAATTCCTTTTTCCATTAGTAAAGATGCTTATAATTGGTTTGCTTCTTGCAAATAATATGGAAAGAGAT
>PITA01001136.1:0-212945 GCA_004023965.1 Spilogale gracilis
CACAGGAGACCACCTGCAGAGGCTGCTAGCCTCCGAAATCAGGAGTAAGCCCTCTGATGTAAGCAAGAAGTACAGAGTCAGTTTTAACATGTCGTACATTTCCGTACAAGCCGCACTACCTGCAGTTTGACCTACCCTACGGGGCTGAGCTATTTCTCACATGAGGTCTGGCAGCTGCGAATATTCAGGAACAAACCCCCTCAGCCCATTTAAAGCAAGTTCGTACTAATTAATTTCATAATTAATGTGTTCTCACATAAGTCTAGTTGGCCTCATGCACCCAAGGGACTACAGAGACGAGGTCACCTGAGAAGTGACAGGGTCTGGATATTTGTTTGAGAACAAAGAGAGTGTTCTTAAAGAAAGAGGACAGGGACTTCTGTGTCGAAGTCTAACAGGTAAGTGCAAAAACAGCGACACAAGCCACTCCTATCCCTGCACACAGGCGTCTCCCGAGTTCTCACGAGAAGGGCCGGCAGCAACTCTCGCTGAGGCTTTGCATGGTTAGCAACAGGGCCTGGCTTTTAAGTGAAAAAGTTCAAAGCCAGCGCGGTAGGCAGGAGTAAAAGCACGTACACACAAGGGGACACGCTCTCAGCTCCTCTGAGCTCCGCGGGGCTGTTTCAGCTATTCGCAACCAAAGTCACAAGGACGAGCCACGGACCTCCCCACACGAGACACACAGATGTTTTAGGCTAAGCATTCTGAAGTGAGGACGAGACAGGGAAAGGCCATCACCTTGATGGGGTGCATTTGTTTTGAAGCAGCATGTCGTCTTTTATCTCATACCGTCTTATGAGGTGAAAGTACTGTATCTGCATTCCTCCTAGGGAGAGACCTTCCGAGCGAACTCACAAGAAATAATTCTACAAGTTGTTCTTCAGCTATTTATACCTTGTGCCCAGAAATTACATAAAACAGCACAGAGACCTGGCTCTCAGAGGGCACCTGTTATTCACTTCCAGAATTCTATCTGTCCCGACAATGGAGGTGCGAGGGGACCCACCCGATTCCCAGGAGCAGGGGATGCTGCAGCCCCATTTCTTTGCAAGAGGCCCCTGCAAAGCAGCCTGAGCGTTGATGATGGATGCACTTACTGCTGTTGGTGGCTGCATCTGGGGCTCTCAGCTCAGCCCCACAAAGGAGATAGCCCTGGGAGGCGGAGGGAAGGTTGAAATGTGCAAAAACATGAAACTGAGTGCCGCGACGGAGAGGCAGATGTAAGCCTGCAAGCATCATGTGTGCGGCCATGCCTGAGCAGGCACCGCCAGGAGGGATGGAAAGGGGCTGGACAAGAGCCCCCGCTTTCAATGGCCCTGTCTTTTAGGGAGGAAAATATACACAAGTGCAGCCAATGCAGAGCAAAAGGGAGGGGATGGTCCAGGATAAACTTTTTTTCCCCAGGATTTTTATTTATTTGTTAGAGAGACACAGAGAGAGCACAAGCAGGCAGAGTGGCAGGCAGAGGCTGAGGGAGAAGCAGGCTCCCCACTGAGCAAGGAGCCCCATTTGGGACTCGATCCCAGGATCCTGAGATCACGAACCAAGCCGAAGGCAGCTGCTTAACCAACTGAGCCACCCAGATATCCCAAAGACAAACTTTTTAATCAAAATGCTACCTGAGGGAGAAGAGTAGGGAATCAGAATTACCTGCCCCAGAGGCTGTTGAGACAGAGGGCCGAACACACTCTCCTTTGCCAAGGCAGAGAGGTGGGGAGAACTCCGTGGGAGAAAAGACGGGTCATGGCACCACACTTAGCACACATGGAAACCGGTGGCTCACGGTGGAGATGCTGAGGGGCTGCCAGAGTCCCCGTGCGGTGAAATCTGGGGGATTGCTCACTGGAACCAGGGACCCTGAGGCTAGGAGGGGTCTGCGGTCCTCTCCGGGGGCAGGTGCTACATGGCATTCTCCTTTCAGGGACTGCTCTGCGTGGAACTCACATGGACAAGAATCAAGAGGAAGTCTCTGGGAAGGATCAGTAAAACCGGAGATACCTCGCTCCAAAGTCTGTGTAAGTGAACAGCCCCAGAAATACTGTATTGTAGCTACGGAAGTCTGAAAATGGGGTGATTTATGTATTAGGCTGAATCATACAAAATGTCTGGATCTTGACCTATAAAAATGGAAATTTCACATGGTCACTGATCCCTCTGGAAGGCCCAAAGGCCATGTAAGTTCCCTGAGTTGGCGTGGGCCACAGCCCTCCTTGTTGGTGCTGCTTCTTCCCTCTCAGGTCACGGGCCCCGGGCTCACCAGGGAGCTGGATGGCCTCCAGCGCACAGTGCTCTCCGAACCCCTGAACCACCCCACAAAGTCACCTCAGGGCTGCTAAACCCCCCAATGCCTCCATGTCTTACTGAACCAATTCCGGACATTCATGGGTAGGTCTGCATGAGTTTTCTGAAGAGATCTTACTTAGTCTGTTTGCAAGCATGGCCCCTATGAAGCCGAACAACTTAATAAGAGATCTTTCCTAGCTCCGAGATGATATGTACTTATTTCCTCTTGCAACGCTGTTCCTAACATGAAGGCAGAATGAACTGGTGGCCGATGGAGGTATACTCAAGTGTTGCAATAAGTGGGTAATGGGGCAAAGCATCCCTGCCCAGGGCACAGAGGTACACACACAGCAGCATGGCAGCCGAGGGCACGGCTGAGCAGCCAGACACCAGGATGGCTCGCAAAGACTACAGCCCTCTGACCGTATTGACTCTGCCGCCATGAGCAGTTACCCCCCATGTCCTGACAGCCATGAGAGTCTGTGCGTGAGAGGGGAGCCAGGCAGGGCCCTGCCACAGGCCAGAGAGGTCCTGGGCAGCTCATGGGAGGTTCCGGGTTCCGAATGCTGCCTGCAGGACCTTGGCAAGGGCTCCCCTTCCTGAAACCCCTGTTGCTTCCACAAAGAGAGCGTATTATAGAACCCAGTTGTTAATTTATGTATACTATATAATTTGTATAATGTTCCATTAGCTAATGCTGGTTATTGTTATTAAACAGACGCTTACCCTCTGCAAATGGGGAAATTAAGTCAGACTAGTGCGCACCAATAGCCCTGACTGTCCCAAAGACCTGGCGACTCAGGACAGCCACGACTCCACCCCCTTTCGCACGCCACATCCCAGCTGGTAGCAAATCCAAGTCTAGACCCTGTCCACTTGTCTGCACTGCATGCCACCCCAGAGCCGAGCCATCGTCTCTCTGTCCCTGGATTATGGCTGCAGCCCCCCCGCCCCGCTCTGCCAGCCTCTCTGCACCCAGCAGCAGAGGTCATCACGGGTGAGGCAGAAAAAGTGAAGTCCTATGGCAGTGGGTGAGGCCCTGCCCTGTCGGGCCCTCGCCACCAATCACTGGGACCTCTCTGTCTTCTGCCTTTCCCAGCCCCCCCCTTGCTTTCTTGGGAGGCACTCCGATCCAGTCCCTTCTCTCTCCTGCACACTCCTCACACCCTACGGTGCTCTGCACCTTCATGATTCGTCCTGCTGGCTATGTGCCTCCCCCCACTAGACAGAAGCTGCAGAAGGGCAGGCACTGTGGGCTGTCTTAGGGTTTTGTCCCAGGCAGTGCCTGACTCTGGCTTTCTGCCCTGCCCCAGTTCAGAGCATCCAGATGAGGCCTGAGTGAGGAGGAGTCTACTTCCATTGTGCTTGTGAATCCTTAAAGGGGGGGGGGTCTTAATCTACGTCTATGGACAGACCCCAGGGATCTCTTTCAGGTGATGATCAGAATCCAAGGAGACCTTGGATTTCTATGGTACAAACCGCATTCTTTTTTTTTTTATGCAGTCATCTTTATTATAATTCATAAATACATTATAAACACACCTGCATCATTAGTAAGACACACTTAGGATCTGATAGGCTTCTGTTCTCCATCAGTTATGTAGTATCTTAATTTTCTTAAGATAAGTTCTCTCCCCATAGGCATTCTGGAATCTTTGGGCATTGTGGGTCAGAGGACCAGACTCTTAACAGACATGCCCATATTCAGTGCTGTCTGCATTCCTCAAATTTCACTGGGCACCTGCCCCATAGAACATTCAACTTTTCCCCCAATAAAGGGCAGTCTGAAAAATAGGTCAAATATGCCCAAGCTTTCAAGCTTATCTGATAAAACAGCATTTACTGTTCATTTTACCAACTCTCCCCACCAAATAAAGGACCCAAAGGGTTAACTGCCAATGTTAGGTAAGGCTCCTCTTCTCTCCTCAAATCAATTGATTTGGAGTCCGGAGCGATCGCAGCTAACTTGACCGTCCGGCCACCACCACCTCTCCGAAAAGCATAAACCGCATCCTTATTTTCACTTTCCTCTGACTGCAATTAAGCAATTCTTTCCATTATGAACATGGACAACGAACCAGGGCAGTACTACCTGTGACTTTATCACCAGCAGAGAGTACATGTATTTTCATATCCTATCACGGTGCTGCCAATGCCTCAAAATATTGGTTTTGCTCATCACTGCTTCAAAATTACAGTAATTACAATGTCTCCTGCTAGAGCTTAGTATTTAATGCATGCATAACAACGGCCATATAGTACTACATATATGCTTGATTTGGAAAGTATTTCATGCCACCTGACTACTTTGTAATCCTACGTCTTCTATTTTCTGCATTTATGAACACTTTGAGAAGGGCAGGATGTCCACAGCACAAAGGAGTTTGAGGGACCCTGCTGGTGGGACAGCCTTTAGTCAAGTTCTAGGGTATATGCCCAAGGTTGAGTCCTCAGAGGGAGTGAGAAGGGGGACAGCCCCTACCACTAACAGTACTGTTCAGTGCTGTTGCATCTGTCCAACCTCCCTATTCATGACTGATAACTGCTCATCTTACAGATGTGGAAACAGCCAGGGAGGGGGTATCGCTGAGGTCCTACTGGGAGCAGGATCCAGATCTAGGTTTCTAGCTCTAGACTCCTACGCCAGTGTCAAGAGTGGCTGCCCATAAGACTCTGCAGTTTGAGCAAAACGAAATGGATGCCCAAGCGTGAGTGGAATACACACACACACACACTTTTTGTCTTCAATATACTTACTCTGTCCTTGCAGAATACTTGTGTAAAATGGAGGCTAAAAAATAAGTTGGGGAAAAAAGGGCATGACCTGGGTCATTTCCCATTGGAAAAGACCCGATGTGTGGGAAAGAGGAAGGGGAGTAAACTATGAAACAGATTCTACTGCACTAATAGCTTTTCACGTACCATTGTATTTGCCATCCCTTTTCACAGATGTGGAAACTGAGCCTAGGAGTAATGACCTAACTCGGCTCAGGTCGCTTTCCCATTTTACAACTAAGTGGCTTGACTGCCATTTGATAAGAAACATCTGAGACCTAACACTTGTCCTTTTTTTTTTTTTTTAGAAAAGATTTCCTTTCTTTATTTGACAGAGAGAGAAAGGGAGGGGGAGAGAGAGTAAGCACAGGCAGGGGGAGCAACAGAGGGAGAGGGAGCAGCAGGAACCCCACCGAGCAGGGAGCCTGACTAATTCTGGGCTCGATCCCAGAACCCTGGGATCATGACCGGAACCAAAGGCAGCCGCTTAACCTACTGTGCCACCCAGTGCTCCCTAACCCCTGTCCTTCTAAGCAATCCTAGTAACCCTTCACAGTTAGTTACTACCGGTCAGACCCAGTGCCGGGGCTGGAAATGTTGTTCCCATTTTGGGTTTTCTAAGGGTAGCTACTGCCCTGGGGGCAGGGGTGGTGTGATTCGCCAAGAGAAAAGCTCCAGGCAACAGTTAGAACCCCTCTGAGTCAACAGCCCCATACCCAGCTTCAGAGCAATACAAAACAGGTAATTTAATTTCATAAAAGGATCTTTCTACAGTTTGTTTTTTTCCTCCCAGCCTATTGAAATGTACACACCACGAGGACAAAGTACAAGGTGCTGTTCGGCTGTAATTTTACTTCTGCACATATTTAATGTGCTGCTGGGGATGAAACATTTCATGGTTCTTGTGCTCAGTAAATGAAATAAATCAATGTGTTTAAGAGAGAGCGATTTTCTTTTTCGCTTTGCTGTTTTGGGGGGGAAGACCTCTTTACTTTTCTATTAGCATGAACTTAACGAACCATTTCACATTCAAAACCCCTTAGAAAGGTCGTAATGCCTATTTCCTAATTAAATTTTTTTAATGTCAAATAATGCTAATTTTCCTTTATATCTCCACATGGGAAGCAGTGCTTTTTAAAGAAAAAAATTACTGGAACAAACAAGAGCACTGAGTGAAGGACTATTTCAGTGAGTTAAAGATCGATGCTTGTAGGGCCTGCTAAAGAAAAACAGACGGAGCAAAGACCTGCCCAGCACTTTACTAAATATAACCAAAGAACCACAGAATTTGGGTTGCCATGGAATTCAGGCCTCAATAAAATTCATCATTCAGCGTCAAATCGGCGTGATGCTTCAAAACGAGCAGCCATAAAGCCGACATGCTTCAAGCAGGAGCGGTCACTCCACGCTCGGGTCTCCTGACCCGAGACCTCAGGGCCCGAACCCAAAACGCCGCGGCATCGTGGGATGCAGAAACAGGTACTTGAGGCTCACTCCTGCTTCGTTCTCAGGCCGGGCTGGTTGTTCCCCCTCCTAATTGCAGCAGACAGCATCCGAGCTTTGTCAGCATTACCTGCTCTGAATAGAAGCACTCTCGGGCCGCCTTGTCAAAGCCCGGGGAAGAAAGCAAGCTCTCGGCTGGCAGCGGTCTTGGATCCTCGCCCCCGGCCATACTGTGCAATCACGCTGTTTATTCCACTGCAACAATCAGACGGCGCGAGCGGAGCACCTGGTCCTCCCGGCCGGGCCTTCCTTGGCAGCTGACGGGCAACCTCGCTGCCAGGTGGTCACGCTTCAATTACATTAGCTAGCCATTCTAGGGTTAACGAGGACCCACTTTCTTCAGAATGCCCCGGGAAAATCAGTTCTTCATAAAGGACAGTATGCCTTTTGTTGATCACTGAACAATGTTGCTGAAAATCCATTAAATTAAATTCTCTTTATTGGACTGCATAATGCAGTCGCGATAGCCCCAGCGAGGACTTTGCACGTTTATTTACCAAATTTCTGAATAATTTATACATGAATCCTGGCTCTTCTTCAGTTAGTGGCCAAATGTTTCTTCGGAATGGAACAGTGCGGCTTTGCCTTCATTTTAATTTGGGTTAATGCTCTCTTGCAAATAAAAAAACAAACAAAAGCAGAACTGAATTGAAAACTGGCCAGAAGAGTCAGTCTCCCTTTCACTCAGAATTCATATTCCAATTTTCTTTTGCAGAAGGACTTTCAAATATATTGGCATGACTTTATGTAATATGCTTTTTCTTTTTCATATGACTATCATTTTTATCACAGAACATGAGAGAGAAGGAAACCGGAATGGGGGCAGAACGGCCGCTGGGCTGTCAGCCGGGGACTGTGGCCGAGGCTCAGGAGGAGATGAGTCTGTGTGGAAGAGCACACACAGTGGCCGAGTTCGAGGTGGAGCCTGGGCACCCTCCCACCCACCAGAGCTGCTCCCTCGGGCCTCAGGCGACAGGCGGGCGGGACAGCAGCAGACGGAGCACCCCTGCCCACTTTTTCCTTTGCTTTTCTCCCCCCAGTATTGACAGGGGGTCCCTGCAGAAGCCGTCCTTTCTTGTTCTGGTGGGTGCTTTAGGTTCCCAGCGATTAGACACCCCGGCCAGCACCCTGGAGCACAGGGCTGAACAGTTAAATGTGTTGGAAGAGCTCGAAGTGGAAGACATGTGAGGTAAATACATGTATATGGAGAGCAAACAGTTGTTTAGATAATATTTTCCTAGGGATTTAGAATTAGCTATTTGGGAGATTTTTTTTTTTTTTTAATTTGGCGGAAGCATTAATAAAAACATCAACAAAAAAGTTAGATATTAGGTACATACTAGGCACCAAAAGAACATAAATCAAGCAAAGACAAATTTTCTATTGAATTTCACTTTCATTTAAGGGAGAGGGGGGAAACCCACCTTTTTTCAGAGATGAGGAAGAGTGTCTGCATAAATTTAGGGAGAAACGTGTAAATTTTCATTGATATGCAAATTACAAGTACTGTGTGAGAATATTTGTAGCATTACTGACCCTGCAGTTGGAGGTGTAAGGCATGAGGGAACACAGCGCTTAGGGGGAGAGCACTGGCCTGAGTGGGAATGCCTTTCCACTTACTGGTGGAGATGCGTGGGCAAACCTCTGAGCTCCTTCCTCCCTCCCTCCCTCCCTCCCTTCCTTCCTTCCTTCTTTTGATTTTATTTACTTATTTGAGAGAGAGAGAGAGAGAGAATGAGTGGGGGAGGAGCAGAGGGAGAGGGAGAAGCGTGGGCAAACCTCTGAGCTCCTTCCTTCCTCCCTCCCTTCCTTCCTTTTTCTTCCTTCCTTCCTTCCTTCTTTCCTTCCTTCCTTCCTTCCTTCTTCCCTCCCTCCCTCTCTTCTTTCTTCCTTCCTTCCTTCGTTTCTTTCTTCTTTTGATTTTATTTACTTATTTGAGAGCGAGAGAGAGAGAGAGAGAGAGAGAGAGAGAGAGAGAGAATGAGTGGGGGAGGAGCAGAGGGAGAGGGAGAAGCAGGCTCCCTGCTGAACAGACAGCCTGATGCAGGGCTCAATCCCAGGACTCCAGGATCAGGGCTCAGTCCTAGGACTCCAGGATCAGGACCTGAGCGGGAGGCAGAAGCTTAACTAAGCCACCCAGGTGCTCCACCAGCACTTCTTCCTGAGCCTCAGTTTCCTCTCACGGAGAACAGGGCAACAACCCCACTTCCTAGTTACGATTAAACGCACACAGAGCAATGTCTGGAGCCTCGCGTAAGGATGACCGGCTAGTAGACGTTTTACTAGAACGTCATCAACTTCCAGTTTGCTGAGACACCTCCACTCGGCCCGATGCAGGCTGGGAGCACACCCCCAGGCCCTGTAATAGATCTCCCTCGCGGTCAAACTTCCAAAGCAAAAGCAAACCAAGCACCGAAGAAGAGCCTTCTGTTAATATTGCTGATGGAGTATCAAGAGCATAGATTACAATCGGACATTCAGAAATAAATGTTTTAGTCTTGCTTCCTGATCATTTTCGATAAATGCTTTGGCTTTGCTTCGGCATTTATCTTCCTGAGGCAGGCTGGTGTCTGGTCACAATGTACGGTTTTAGCAACATTATCTCTGAATTGTAAGATCCACCTTGAACAAGGCTCCCGCACAAAGGTATTAGAATGTGCTGGTGACAAGCAGACGCTCTTTCGCAGCTCAAAAACAATGGCTGACGCTTCTGTATGAATAGACAGAAAGCACATCAAAGGCAGCCTTTTATGGAGAAAAATTGTGTGATGTCCACTTTAATCTCTCTCGAAATCTATGCACAAACTGAACCCAATTTCATTTTTCACATAAATGTTAAGGCTTGATAACAAGGACATCTTTTTCTTTACAGTTAAAAGACGAGGAGACAAAGATATGCTAGCATAGCCTTTGAACTTTTCGAAGCTCTATCAATGGGCCATGATACTTAACCACTGATAGAAGGGCAGGGATTTTACGATAGCTGCATTTAAAGCATTCTGACTAAAACCATTCATTATTATAGATTAAAGAATAGCATTAATATCCACATTTTCTTTAAAGCTGCATGGTTTTTATACTTTTAACCCTTCGATCAATTTCACAAAGGTCTAAGAAGGTACGATGGTACTGTTACAAGGGTTCATAAAAATACAGTGGCATAGGGATATAATTCGAAGGGGGTCACATTCATTTCCCAGATGAGGAAGGATGCAGAAGCAGCATGTTTTGGGACAGAAATGGGGGAGATAGTTCTCTGGTGAACAGATGCCTTGGAATGGAGATAAGCCAAGCTGTGACTCTTCTGACAGAGTTGTTTGGGGAGACGTGGTGGGGGCTAGGAAATAATGTCTTCAGATGCCTCCTCATCTCCACTCTCCTTTCCTTGTACTTCTGGCTCCCTCTTGATCCTTGGGTGACCCATAACAGGTGCCCCAGTTGGTGCTGTCTGTCTTTCACAGTTTCCAGCTCGCATCCCGGAGCCTTCCAACGGTTCTTGCCTGCCAGGCTGTTCCTCGTCTCCTGTGACTCTCGTGGGTGGAGCCCAGGCTTCGCAGTCGGACTGCTGGTGCTCTGAACTCACCGTCACCACGTGTCTGGCTGTGTGCTCATGAGGAAGTCAGTGCACCTCTTTGAGCCTCAGTCTCCTCGTGGGTTAAGAGTGAAAACTGTGACCCTACACAAATTGCCTAGTATGGTGACCAGCACAAGCTAAGCCCCAGAGAGATGTTTGCCACCACCTGCCACTCCCGGCCTGGAAAGAAACCATGAGAGTTGCAGACACCATCTCCCACGAAGCAGCAGCAAGCCTTTCTTCCTACGCCTTGGGAATCCACAAATCCCTGCGACGGGGGCTACTAAAGCTTTATGGCAGCAGCGCCCATTCCCGGCCACACGAGAGACTAATCTGGTGATTAATCCGCACTGATGAAGCCTGCTCCAAACCAAGTCATCACAATCTGTGGAGCAGGTCCCAGGCCTCAGTCTACACTGCACTTCCCCGTGGGATGCCAGGGTGGAGAACCAGGGCTGACGGCAATGAGGCACCATCGTTTCCCCTGGAGTCGTCCCCTCTGCACAGGGGCACAGAATGGGAGGGGAGGAGCTGCAGGGGTCCGGAAATGTATTTGATTCCTTATCTTAAAAACAATGCATATTCCTGGTGTGTGTTTACCTTAATAAAAAATATTGTAAATGATTAAACACCCAGTATTGCTGCTGATCTGCAAAGATGCCTTTGGCTTCTCATGGGACCCAACTGGCTCATCGCCTGGCTTTCCAATGTGAGAAGCTCTAATATAATGTCTGGCTATCCCAGGAGCGTTTGAGTTTCAAGAGGAGGCTCATGAAGACAGAGAAGCCCATCCTATCGAAAGGGCTGAGGTCAGAATGGTGAAGGACTGGCCAGAGGTCGGCTCCGGGTAGCAGGGCCACTGAATGACATTTTCTCTGCTCTAGAGTAGGAGGTTCAGGGGAGGCCTTAACCTCATCCTGGCTTTGGCTGAGCTTGTGGCCTTGACTAGTCTATACCTCCCAGAAAGGGCTGCTCTTGAAAAAAGCTTGTTTTAGAAATCCAAAGCAAAAAAGACCAACCACCAACCCCTCTTCCCCAGCAAGGCTACCTTCCCTGTGGCTACGTGGGGGGGGGGGGGGGCGGCGCACCGAAGAACCTCGCCATGAGCCTCCCTGCCATAGCACCGAAACACTCCCGTCACCTTGAACTATCAAACATGTGTTTAAGACTCACATTTCAGTGGGATTTTAATTATAAACAGATTTTATCAGTTTGCCCAATGCCTTTACCATTCTTAGAACCAGTCCATAAGAAGTATACTCTTGAAAAGAAAAACTGGCAAAATCCAGTAGTGGCTTTGAAAGACGCTCTACGAAGTTCTGAATTTGTAGGTATTTTCCAAAAAGCTGAAATCATGACACAGTTGAAAGTAATGCAGCCTACTAGCCCTGAACAATGTATGTCTATGGGGGGGGGGGATAGAAATATTTTTAATGAGAGTATTTATGAGCGAAGTCTATTTTCTTCTCAGAGCCAAAAGTATTTCTCCTGCAGAAGGACCTTTCCCTCGCTTCGATAAGAGCTGTGGTCAGTAAAATCTGACATTCTTATTTACCTATGTGTTCACAATAGCAATCAAACCCGTAAAGTCTTCTGACTGTTTTATGCACATTCAGGTCTCTAGTTAGCAGGAGTATGCAGGTAAAAATGAGAGTGACAAAACAGCCAAATTTGAGATTTTTGTTTCCTCACAATTTCTCCACTTTGAGGGTTTCGCTTAAAAACCAAGCAAGAACCATTTAGAGAAATGAAAAACAATTCTAAGCTAATTTTACATTCAACACATATGGTGGCAGTTATAAACCTTTTTCTGGAATTGATTTTTAAAGCCCTTATCACAAAACAGGGTTGGAGACACTGCATATAATAACAATAATAAAATAACACTCGTTGGGCACAATGCCCAGAGAAACCAGCCACACAAATACAAGGCAAAAGGAAAAGGATGTTCTCAGAGAGAGACCAAAATGGTTAAAGACACGGCAACGTCGACAGCCATGGCCCCCGCGGAACAAGCACCTTCCCAGACACAGCCCGGGGCTCCAGCAGCTCCTGCTGGGCAGGGAAGCCCTCCTCACAGCCCACCCCACCCCACTCCCCCAAACCGGCGTGCACGCAGATGTCTCTGCACAGTTCATGGAGTTCATATTCATGTATGATACACATTTTGAGAATCCACAAACTTAGCTTGAACTCTATGAAACGCCTATGTGACTAGGCCCCGAGTGGTCAAATACCAGCAGTTTCATTTACTACGAGCCAGTTTAAAGCAGGGAGTGGGGAGTTCCTCCCACAAATTGTCTCTCATTTTTCTACCAATAA
Organism: Spilogale gracilis; assembly: GCA_004023965.1. Lineage (NCBI taxonomy): Eukaryota > Metazoa > Chordata > Mammalia > Carnivora > Mephitidae > Spilogale > Spilogale gracilis. Next base: position 12,458 of record PITA01001136.1, read on the forward strand.
AAAGCTGTTTTCAGGGGCATCTGGGTGGTTCAGTTGGCTAAGCATCTGCCTTCGGTTTAGGTCATGATTCCAGGGTTCTGGGATCGAGCCCGACACTGGGCCCCCTGCTCAGTAGGGAGCCTGCTTCTCCCTCTCCCTCCACCTGCCGCTTCCTCTGCCTGCGCACTTGCTCTCTGTCAAACAGATAAATAAAATCTTAAAAAAAAAAAAAAAGCTGTTTTCAGAGCACCTCTAGAGGGGATAGGGTGGGACAACGGTTCCTCATCAGGCCACATCAACAAGAATCAGAGGATCCCTGCCCCTTACCAACGATATCTCTAGGGAGGGTTCTCAGTTCCTGACTACAGACAACATTCTGGTCAACCAAGGTTCACAGAGGGAGGGTATAAAAGGTGGTGCTCTTCTAAAGGCTCGGTCCCACACGACTACACATGAGCTCCCTGCGACACCATGCTAGCTGCCTTTTGCACAATTATTCTTCTAACTCTTAATCCTTTTTGTTTTTAGGTTTACAGTGCATGGGGTACTTAGTTTGGAATAACTATAATATTGATTTTCAAATTTATTAACTTTATAATTGTTAAATGGGAACACAAATACAGTTTTTCTCCAATTCTGATGGGGTAGGTAAAAATAGTTTTTGAAGAAAGGAATATTCAAACATACATATGTATATTATAGGTAAATGTATATTAAACATATATGTTTATTATAGGTAAATATATATAAAATATATATTTTACCATTATAGGAATAAGAGTTAATATTATGGGGAAGAAATACAAGCTGAATGTGGGACCCTACCTTGTTTTAGGGTAGAAAGAAAGTCTACAACTTGGGAATGCCCAACAGGGTAGAGTGGAGTTTAACTTCCAATATTAAATAGTCTTCAAGAAAAGGCATGAACCATAGGTATTGTTTCTTAAAATCAGGGTTAAACATCCGATCTTAGTTTGCAATAGATTTTTTGAATGAACATGGCTAGATTTACACCATGTGTCATAAAATATCAAATTTGTCAGGTCTTTTAATAGATAATAACAAATCACCTCTACGTCCAGACAGAATTTTACAACACACTAAAAATTAAACAGATAATGGAAGTTTTCAAAATATTTTTCTTGAGTGTTACCATTTTCCCAGAAGAAATAGACTCAATTGTTATTTCGTTACTTTTAATAAAATCTATGCTATAAAATTTCTTGGGCGAGTCCATAACAGTAATGACATTTGATTTTTGACATTCCAGCATTTCTAGGACTTTAATTTCAGAAGAGAGAAGCTCAAACTAACAGGTATATTTTCATGGCATGTAAAGGAAATGTAGCTTTTTAAAAATTTCAATCTTTACTTTCACTTAAAAGAAATGATAAAAACTGATTAATAAGTCGCTTACTTAAGAAGTGGTCAGACTTTGAGTTTATGAATATATAATGAAGGAAAAAGTAAATCTGCTTTCAGGTTAAGATTTGACAGAAGTTTGTTGAGCCCATAATTAGCACCTACCCGGGCGGGCTTTCTAGAATCTCAACAGGGAAAACCTGGAATGCAAGTCCCATTCAACAACCTGAGAAGACGGAGCGCTTTTCACCGGCAAAGAACACATTACGAAGTTCATTAATTAAACAGTGCGGGTGGAGCAGATGGGTGCTACCTACGCTCCAATGACGCTACATCGGGACAGAGGTTTGCAGTCCTTAATGAGGCTCCATAAAATGAATGATTACATAGTGATCACAAGTAAACAAGCCTGGGAGGAGAGCTGGATTATCAGGGCAACAAGTCCTGCAACATGGTAACAAGAAGACCAATGTGAGTGGAAGTATCCAATACACAAAAACGCCTCCGAGGTCATTCAATCCCAGGACCCTTCCAGGGGCTGAGGAAAGCGGTGTGAGGCTACAAAGGGTTAAGCATGAAATGACAGTGGGGCAAGAATATGAAAATCCCTGGCCATGGAAATGAATGGGACAGAAACCTTTTTGTCACATATTAAGTGCATTATTGAGAATGAGACTCTCAAGATTCCTTTTATCTTCACAGAAAAACAGAGATGCAAAATGTCAGGTACTTGGGCTTTTTAAACTAAAAGGCTTAGCAGAAGCAGCTATCCAGAAAACGTGTGCATTAAGATTTTTTTTCTCTTATCACTAATTAAATTTTTACTTTTTCAGCTACGTCAGACCTTTAAGTTTTGGGAGGTGGGGACTCCTCAGCAGCCTTTGTGCACATGGCTTGTACACACACTCAAAAGACATTTTTTAGACTCAGAAATAAAATAGAAACTTATTTTGATATAAAAATTTGCTATGACTGGGTATGGGGCGTAAACAATGAATCTTGGAACACTGAAAAAATAAATATGATGTAATAAAAATTCGCTATGGATATTTGTTGTTCTCTGGAACTTCAAGTTTTGAAAGGAAGACTATACCTCTTTAGAACACTCTGTTATAGTTTCCAGTGTAGGCATAATATAAGCTCCTTCACAGTAATTGAGAACTTTGGAACAAGGGTACCCGGAGAACACAGGGCAGCTCTGTAGTACAGAGTAGCTCAGAGGTCAACAGTAGTTAACAGGGACCCCCTGCTTCTGTCCTATGCCCCCGTTGGGATGCCTCACGTCGATATGTCTGATCTGTATTTTCTTGGCTTTGATTTCCTCAGTATACATGTCCTTTACCATGTTTCTTCAAATCCATTTTTTTTTAAAGATTTTATTTATTTGACAGAGAGAAACACAGCCAGAGAGGGAACACAAACAGGGGGAATGAGAGAGGGAGAAGCAGGCTTCCCGCCGAGCAGGGAGCCCGATGTGGGACTTGATCCTGGGCCTCCGGGATCATGACCTGAGCCAAAGGCAGTCGCTTAACCAACTGAGCCCCTTCAAATCCATTTTTGAAAGAGGGAGAATAAGTAGATTGAACATATACAAATCAGTGTCTTGCTTGCAAAGGTCAGAAACATCACCACGACGGAACTGGGCTCTCAAATATCCACCAAGGCAAAAGCACAAGGAGTCACGCCCATCAGGTCCTGGTTTTGAGTTAGACTCTGTTGTGAGATAGGACATTGAGAATATTTGTACTGAATGTTTTCACTGCTGTTTAATTTGGAAGCCACATGCATTTAGGTATAAGTGACGGACATGTGGAATCAAAATGGAATCCTTTCCATTGCAATTTTCAACAGTTTTGCTTTCATCATTATTTCATAAATCGAGATTTAAATGGCTAAGATCCTCTTGGTAAGAATAATGATAGGATGGGCTAAAATGCAATGGGATTGCCTCACTTTCTCAAAGCTGTATAATTTTGATGGTTTTCCGTTCTCAGGTCAAAAGCATGGACCCGTGAGAAACAGTGGGGTTGGGGGTGGCTCAAAGTCAGGGTTAGCTGGGGCTCCCATCCTAGCCCTGCCCTCGCTATAGGGCCGTGGCTAAGCCCCCTGCTTCCTGGAGCTTCATTCTCTCCATCTGTGATACCCTGCGGCACTGTCACCAAGAGTGGGAATAAAGGACCAATGGCTCTTCTCTTCTGTGTGCCTTTGGCCAGCCTGTGCTTCTCTGCACATTCTCCACCACTGTCCCAAACTGTCTTTTGGATGCCAAGTGTGACCTCTGGTCCACCGGCTAATGAGAGAGTGTTTTATGGCTTACGTGTGGACACTAACTACTGACTGAGTGTTCAATCTCAGTAGTGTCCCCACTTCTGTTCTTTGTGCAATTATCTGGATATCCCCTGCATTCCACGCACGTTTCATAAAAATGAGTGGGAATAGGGTAAAAGGAAAGTACTGACACTAGTAACACACAGAGCTCCCAGCCCCACATTGGTGGTGGCAGAACTGGAAATCCTTTACCTGGTAAACTCGAGTAAGGGATTTTAAAACTTCAGTATCTGTTTAATTTAATTTTAATTTAACTGTCATGGTGAATGTTAAATTGTCTAATGGATTTTCAGGAATATACACCAGCTGACTTCTGGTGGCAAAGCGCAACAGCACTTGAGAACATACTGGAAACACAGCATCAAGCACGAGGATCTGCAAAGTGAGGCACATTTAGGAATTTTACATATTTTGTTTCATTACCTGAAAACAGAACAGCCTTTATAAGAGATTAGATGTACATTTGAATTCATATCTGTTAGTAAGAAAGCAAAAATTCCGGATTTGAATGTAACCAAAATGAAATATTATTGAGAATATGAGTCTCCAGTCCCTTCCCCCAAAGAAATCTTTTGGGGGCACACAAAGTAATCTGTTAAGAAAATATCTATATTATTCTCCTAGGTTGAAGTTCCTTTAAAAATTTCTGTATTCGCCAAAATCTGACTGCAAGAGCTCTCACGTGCCAGACTGACTACAAAACACTCAGTGATTAGGTCCATAGTTAGAGACTAATCATGTTCTGTTGGCAATTCTTGACTCTGAAATGCTTAAATAAAATGTTCAATAAAGGATTATTTATAAAAAGAACCAATATTTTGATCACGAATTCAAAGGGAGGCCTGATTGTACAAACGCAGATAACTACCTTATTTTAGTACATAAAATCTCAGATTGAATTTACATTTATTAGCACAACTGACTCTAAATAATTTAGCAGGGACATTTTTTTAGAGGATCCCCCGTATTTATTTCGCAGTTTGAAAAAAACGTTCATTCGAATGTAAATTTATAATCTAGATTTGTTTGGGCAGAATTTGATTATTTAAATGAGCCAGGCATTTAGTATTCGAGGACAGACTATGCAATATCATATACCACAAAAGAATCAACATTCTTTCATGGCTTTAATATATTCTAATGTGAAGAGCTTCCAGTCTGCAATTGAGCTGATGCACTATCAGGCAGTAGTTTCTATGGAAGTTTTAAAAGAGAGAGCTAGTGTTAAACTCTCCCATTGCAAGAAAGGGACAAAGCGTAAGCTTAAAAATTCCCCTTCTCTGAAGGGGGAAAAAAAAAACGGTTCAGAAATTTAAAATAACTTCAACGCAAAGGAAAGCAAGGCATTTCATATGCTTTCAGTAAGTGTGATGCATTTTATATGAGGACCCAGGAGCCCCTTCCTAGAGCCTTGCAACTGAAGACTTTGTAGCTGGAGGGGTTAAAAGTGTGGGTGTGGAAGTCAGCTTTTGTTTGAAAAATTAGCAATGCTATGAGTCATCATGCATTAGCAGCAGAAGAGTTTTGCATCTTGTACGAATCCAGACACCATATGCCATGCGAAGGCCTATTACTTTATTCGGTGCCACCGCTGACAGGCAGCCACGTGGGTATCCCCAGTGGAAGGGCTGTCTCCTCCCGGCGGCGAGGACAGGAACCCAGTGAGCTGAACACATCCGACATTGTGCGAAGCAGCAGGAACAGCTGGTAAGCTAGCAAGCAGCAACGGCCGAGCGGAGCGCGGATGCTAATGAGCCCGGCGACAATGCTGGCCTTCAGAGGGATGATGGCAACGTCCGCATGTCCCCACAACAGCCTCAAGAGTAGAATCTGCTCGTTCATGCCTTCAGTCTCATTAAAACACAATAGTGGTATTTGCGGTTTATCAAAACCAGTTGTAAGTCACAACTTCTAAATCCACCCAACAGATCGAACATGCTTTAAAAAGTCGCGCTGAAATGTATGTACTATTTCCCAGGTCTTCACCCGTTGCGGGGAGCTGGGGGCAGTGGGGTAAGAGCGCAGCCGGGGCAGCTGCGGCAGGGTCTAGGTCCCAGCTCACCCCTAACATGACTGTGTGGCCTCACGCGGGTTATTTAACCTTCCTGGGAGGCTCTGTGCCCTCGATGCTATTTTTCAAATACAATAAAACACATAATAGGTTATCTTACACAAGACACTGTATGCCTAGCACCCCGATATAGGACGATCGCTGTATCTTCCTGAGAGGACTGCGCCGAGGATCAGAGGAGTGACTATGTGGGAGTTTCACAGTGCCCAGAACGGAGCGAGCGTGGGTGGGAGCTAAGCAGACCATGGGCTCTCCTGGCGCGCGGAGAGTTGAGCTCCGTTACTCCTCCTGGAACTGTGCCGGATGGCAAGTTCCTTAACCTCCTAGCCTTGTTTCCTTCACTGTATAAGACGCAGCACATTTCCTTAGGAGTGAAGGGCTTGCTCCGTGGGGATGGGGCAGAGGACTGGCAGTCACAGTACGACCCGTGGTGATGAGGAAAGCGGGGGTAGGGAGGCCTTTGGAAGCTGGGTGTGATGCCTCACATGGCACCTGCCGTCCCCAGGCCAGAGATCCTTGAAGGTTCCATGTTTAATGAGGGTTTTGTTGTGCTGAAGGGAGCCCCCTTCTCTGAATGCTCCTTGCTTCGATCAAGTCCCTGGGGCCCCTACTGACTCTCTAAATGCCAGGTGGAAGGCCCCTGCTCAGGATGCCTTCTTTTGGGCTCAGGGCTGAGCTTTCCATTATCGCCATTATGAAACTGCAGAGACCTCTCTTTTCCTTATGTTTTCCATACTCAACAAAGGACCCTTTGAGGATGGGGACTGTACCCTCCCTCCATTTGTGTGTCCTCAGCAACAGCATGGTTCCTGGTGTGCAGGAAGTGGCCAATAGATATTTGGTTGAATGAGTAAACTAATGGAAAAAAATGGTTTTTAGATGTGTCATTTTCAGAACTGGTATCTGGGCGTGTGAATGAGATGATCAGAATCTGTTGACCACTTTTTTTGCCAAGATTTTCTTAAAAGCTTTAGGAAAAGGCACTTTATTGAACGATCATCTCCAACAGTGAATGCACTTTCCATCTCCATTTCTGGGGCTGGGTGTGTATAAATACAGTGGGAGAATTGTCTCCTTGAAGTGTTCCTACAAGCTCAGCTCAGCTCAGGGTGTCAACCCGAAGGTGACATCGGTACTTTCTGAAAAATACAAAGCATGCAGTTGCCTGCAGAGTGCAAAGTGATCTCTGCCTCAGAGTCTACAGGGCTAGAAAGATTGACAAAAAGACTACAACCCAAGAGAGATAAACTTGAATTTAAACAAGTGCAATGACAAGCATCCTAAGGAACTTTGTGCAGAATAGTGTGGAATTCACGAGTTCAAGCATGTTTTAATTTGGAAAACTGCGTTCATGGAGGAAATCATCGGTCTCTGGCCAGCAGCTGCTGTGCTCTCACAAGCAGCAGGCATCAGGCCCTCGGCTCTGCTGCCACTGGCTGTCTGCTCCGGGCAGGGTGGCCTTGCACAGCGGTCAGTCCGGACCCTGATTTGAATTTGTTGTTTCCTGTATATTTGCTTTCTTTATCATCAGCTCTCAATTTTCTGTTGCACCCAAAATTCCACAGACAAAATCAGAATGGCTCAGCGTATTAAATGAGGATGGGAAAGCGAGGGGGAGAACGGGAAGGGGCTTTTTCTGACCCCCACCCTGCTTACAGGAGCAGTGTGAGAGCAGACCATCAGGCAGAGCCCGTCCTCCCACCCCCACCCCAAGAGCCAGGCCTCAGAGGTCCTGGAAGAGCCGGGTATTCAGTCCTGAGTCTCTCACAGGTCAAAGCCATCCAAAGAGGAGAGTGACACACAATGCTTAGTATCTTCTACTGATCTTGTGTGGGGAAGCAGTTGCTAGAATGAGAAGGCTCTTTAGTCACTGGGATTTCAAAGAGTTGCATTGATATTTAAAAGATGCCTAGAGTAGAAATACTTGCAGCACAAGGCTCAAGAGTAGACTAAACTGCCCTGGACGCAGTTGTGATCAGGAAGCACAGGACGGAGTTGGCAGATTTTGGGAAGGGGGCAAAGCAGGTGCCTGAAAGTTACACACACACACACACACACACACACGTAGTCCATTTCCTTGAATCAAGCTTCAGAGGAATGGTGATCCATGCGAGAGATGGTAAGAGACACACATTACAAATGGAATGCGCCCCTAGCAAGGGTGCTATGGCTCTGAGCCATGCGGCCGCGGCCTCCTCGGCCCTGTAATGTCACCTAAGCGCTCTGCCTTGCATGGCCTGCCGCAGGCTGCTGCAGATTAGAGCTATTGATCGCTCCCTGCAGAAGGCTCTCGCTGTGGGAAAGGAAGGTAAGCAGCAGAGACAGACAGCTTTGGTATTGATTGGCTCCGGCGGGGGGCTGCGCTTCCGAACGAGGGTCTGCACTCCTTCATGCCACCTAAGAGAGTTTCTGCGATGTGCATCAGGGCGCAGAAGGATAGGGGAGCCCGGCCAAATGCCAGAGTCTCAAGGCCATCTCCTCTCATGTGAGTCAGTCCCAACACCTCTCAGGGAAGCCAAAGAGGCCGCATGAAATCTCAAGCTTAAAAAAAAAAAAAAATCATGGCAGCAGAAGCATAGGATGGGCACTGCTGTTCTCTTCCAAAGGCAGCCGGGCCACTGCCGCAGAGAGCTGCCACAGGCCACGTCAAACAACTGTCAAAGCAACGTGTACGCAGCTTCCAGAATGTCTAATGTCTGAGAGGTCCGCCAAAGCCAGGGCAGCTCTTGTTACAAAAGACAAAAACCTTTCCCCACTATCATTTGACCGCTCCCCCCACTTATGGCTGAATATTGAAAAAAAAAAAAGGCCCAAGCAGATATTCTACATAAAGAAATTTCAATGATATAAGTGATTCTCAAAAGATTTTTTGTGGAGACAAAGCTCTACAGGCACAAAAACATAAACTCATCTCAAAAGTCAAGTAAAATTATGAGATACATCACAGTTCAGGATTCTCAAAGGCATTGTAAAATTAAATAAAGGATTGATGAGGGTAGATTAAAATGAAAATAAGGAACCCAAAGAAATCAAGCTAAGAAATGCACGCTTTAAACGTGTGTTTCTGGAGACACGGAAGCTCAGTGACCTCAACTTTACTGCTTTTGTGATTAAATTCTTTGGCCTAAGCAGTCATTATTTAAATCCTTTCTCTCTTTTTGATATCCATTATAAGTCATTTCCTCTTATGCAGGCATAAAGACATCTTATGGTGTAATTAAATAAATGGTGCTAGAGTCTATTTTCCCTTAATTAGAAATTCCTTAAAATGTTTGCATTTCAGATTTTAATTTAAGTAACCCCTACTGAGTTCTTATTATGTTGGATGTAGGAAGACTGAAAGGCAAGTAAGACAGGTCTTTGCCTTCAAGGAGCTCGCTCTCCAGCTGAGAGAGCAGGTGCGTCAGAATGAGCCCTGCCCTGGGTGGTCAGCACCACACGCACTGTGGAAGACAGCAAAGAGATCCATTGGCCTCCTTCCTTCCCTGCAGATAGGTCCCTGCCCCCCCAGCAGGTGGATCTTGAATCTAGGCTGGTCTTGGGACCTGCCTTGGCCAACAGCTCTGGGACTTTCAAGGTTGAACTGTGAAACGTGGTGCCACCCACCTGGGTCTCTCGGAGCCCAGAGCAGCCACGTATGAAGTACAGTTGCTGTGGGGTTACTTTGCCATGAAAAGACCCAGGCTAGCTCGGTAGTGAGGCTGCTGAAGAGTGAGAGAGGCCTGGGAGCCTGCAGCCACTCTAGCGATGCCAGTGCAGGGGCCACATCCATATGGAAGACCTGAGTGAGAACCACCCAGCGGAGCCCAGTCAACCCACATTCCCACTGGCGGTCCTCTCTACCATCTCTCCTTTAAAAAACCTCTGCACCTGGGGCACCTGGCTGGCACAGCCAGTTGGAGCATCTGACTCTTGGTTTTGGCTTGGGTGATAATCTCCGGGTCATGATCTCAGGGATGGAGCCCTGAGTGGGCTCTGTGCTCAGCAGGGAGTCTGCTTGGGGTTCTCTGCCCCTGCCCCTCCCCCCACTGGAGCTTGCATTCTCTCTTTCTTAAATAAGTAAATAAGTAAATAAAGAGAACTCTGCACAAGTCTTTAGACTTTATCCTGCAGGTTTCCAAAGTGGGAAGTGACAAGACAATGCTCAGATATCTATTCATATGTATTTCTTATATTTAAAATTAAGAAGATTCAGGTTTACTGGGACTTAACACCTAACACCCTTCTTGTTCTTGCTCAGTCATCTATCAGACCACCAGGGATCAGGATCAGTCCCGAGGGTGAGTCGGGGGTGGCGGGGGCTCCCTCCTTCACTCTTATCACCCTGTGATGTGTCATCATTTATGTGACCCTTCATACTGAAGTTTTGATATTTTATTATCTTATAAATGGGATCGCTTTTCAGAATACATCGTACTGAAGCAGGTCACGACCACGAAAATCTTTCGTATCACACAAACATTTGCTCTTGATCTCACAGGAAAGTTCTTATTAAAGCTCTTCAACACACAGATGAATTACTCATCTTTCTTTTTCATAGAAAGACAAATGTTCTAAATTTGGTGACCGCTTCTGTAATGACAAGGGGCTGAATTTATTCATTCATTTGACAAGCATTTATTGGACAAATGTTTACTCTGTGGCAGGTGCTGAGGCTCCAGGGTTGGTATTCACCTGGAAAGCACCAGCCTGGGCAGCATCCTGGCCAATGCCTGCTGCTGCCCTTGTGACGCCCACAGTTAAATATTTCAACTGTCACCTTGGAGCCATCAGGGAACAAAATAGACAAAAAAATCCCCGCCCTTATGCAGGGGGCACAACATGAGTATGATGAGTAAGTGACTATACAGTAACTTAGTGGACGGTAAGGGCTGTGGAGAAAATAAAGGGTGCAGGTGTGCTGCGGGAGGCGGTGGGGAGGTGCGTGCAGGTGTGAGGCTGCTATGCCCCAGGGAGACTGGAGGCACAGGGGAGGGGATGAGGGAACAAGCCCAGTGGACATGTGGGGAATAGTGTTTCAGGCAGCGGGCACAGAGCGCTCGGGCCTCCCCTGCAGGACTCTGGCCTTGCCTGAGTGAGGTGGGGGCTGCTGGAGGCTGCAGCCCGGGCAGCAATGCGGCCTGACCCACGTCTTAGTAGGCTGGCTCTGGTTTCTGGGCTGGCCGTCCTCCTGGGCAGAGGCAGGGTTGGAAGCAGGAGACAAAGCCAGGAGGCTATGGTTGGTCAGCAGTACATCCTCAGCCATTATTCTAGGAAAAATGACCCTCCCCTTCCCTCAAAGTGACATTCGGACACTGGCAGAGCCACTGCTTATAAAGGAGACGCGTCATGGAGAGAAGATCTTGACCAGAAACGCTGGAAAATGCTGCCTTCAGCCTGAGAGTTTACTGTGGAAGATGGTCTGTGTTTCCAGAAAGCTCTCTGATCTGTACCACCAAACACCTCACAATTCTGTAAGCTGTTCCTGACTTTTCCAATGAAGACCTGACTGAATTTTAAATCTCTTTGTTGAAAATTATAATCAACAACTAATATAGCCTCAGAGAAGATGGAAATCTGTCAAATGCCAAGAAGAACTTTCACAGAGTCGGTGGCTAAGACTGAACAGAGCGTCAGAAGGCCAAGACAATGATCCTTTGCTCCCCAAGGCCTATGCATCTTTGCAAATTTTTGTTTTTAGCCATAAAATCAAGTATTAAACTGAGTTTAGAGGAACTCCTTAGAATCCCTGAATCACAGTACTATTATAAAATCAAGTTTATAAAAATAACATTTAACCCCATCTCTCTCATTAAAATACTATCCATATCTTAATAAAAGCAAAACAATTTTATATTATTAAATATAAAATACTTCAAATTATTATTCATTTCATCTTCAGCACATCCTTTCAAATTCTCATTGAGTACACTTTATAATGTCATAAAATATTATAGTAGAACCTGGGCATATTTTAAAATAAATCAATACATGTATGTTTGAATGACATGCTTAAAAGTTTTTTTTCTTTTCTTTCTTTCCTTCCTTCCTTCCCTCCTTGTGTGTGTGTGTGTCTTTTGATGGGGTATGTAGTAAGAGAATGACCGGAGATGACGGAAGGAGGTTCAAGCCACTGAAGGGAGGGCTGTTTGGGCCAAGCACCACCCTTTCCTCCAAGACGACTGAGTAGTAGCTGTCTATGTTGGCAATGAAAGGCAGCTCACCGTGAGCCTCACATACGAAAAACTGCCTCAGCACTTTGGAATAAGGCTACGGGCATGTATGTAATCAATTCTAATTAGCTTATGGTCATCTTTCTGTAAAACAAGCAAAATGAACAAAATTGTGCAATTTCCGGCCTAGAGTTATAGATGGCATACACACAGAGACACGCAAAACTATGTTAACAATTTGAAGATGCAACCAGAAATAAGCTTTTCCCTCAGAGCTCCCATGACCTTCTGATTTTCTCTTTTGAGTTTCAGTGACTCCACAAATGCCCACTGGGCACTAACGGCAGGTCTTTCCTAGAGCAAGGGTCACATTCCAGCCTCTGACACAGTCACGATCCCTGTATTGGCTGGGAAGCCTCTTAAGGGCAAGGCCACTCATCTCTGCGACTTATAGCCCCTGCCCCGGCCACACCACCAGTGTGGGTGGAGGGAGGAACACAAGGTAACCAGGTGCATGCGGCGGTTCAGACCTGACTTGCTCTCCGGGCTGGGCACATGGTTCGGCTGCTTCTGGATGTAAAGAACCTGCGGGTTGCTGGCTCTCCTCCCCTAACTATCTGTACCTAACAGTTTGCTCATGCAACGTGGATGCATTTCTCCCACCAGGTCTCATCCTGGGCTGCAGGTATGGGGGAGATGGCAGAGAACAAAAGAACGTTCCTGCTCTCATGCCCTTTATATACTAGTGGGAGAAAGAGACATTAAGTAAGCGGTAAGTGCTAAGGAGGACACAGGTGAGACTGCCTAGAGGGCTTGCTGACAGAAAACTTTCTGCTGAGTGACTGCTGAGCAGAGACCTAAGGGAAGGGGTGAGCTGTGCAGATGCTGGGGGGAGGAGGGGTAATTTCTCGCACAGCGTACAGTTCCTGAGGTTGGAATATATTTCTGGATCCTTGTAAGGATTCTGGATTTTTCTGTGGGCGAAATAACTGGAGAGTTCTAAGTTTTGGCATGCTCTGATTTCTCTTTCAGAAGGAAAGTTCTGGCTGCTGGAGATTATTCCAGGGAGAGCAGGGAGAAGCAGGGAGACTGCGAGCAGGCTGCAGGAGGGAGGTGCCTGGACCAGGGCAGGTTGATGGGGAGGTAAGAAACAGCTGCACTTCTTAATGACTTAATGACTTCAACATAACAACAGTTATGTTGTGTAGATTAATTACATAATACATATTCATTCCATAAATCCTAATAATAATCTATCTGTGAGGGATTATGATCCTCATTTTAGAGATAAGGAAACAGCCAGAGGTAAAGATACTTGTTCAAAGCCAAAGAACCAGTGATTATTTAAAATAACATTGAAACCACCCAAGGTCTGTCTGAGGCTGGCTACCAAGCATCACCTGCTAATCTGAGCACAAGGACTGCAAGACACACCTTGTAATTTATCAGGCACTTGTAGGAAAACGGCTGCCAAGGAAGGAAGAGAATGTCCTCAGATGCTTCTCAGTGAGAACGGAAGCTTGACCAGAAGGGGCCCCTGCCAGTGTGTCACTGGTAACTGCCTCACAGGAGATCTGCGGAAAGGGTTTAAGGTGCTTTCAAGCGGCTTCTAAGGTTAAAAAAAAAAAAAAAAAAAAGGAAGTTTGCTCTCTTTTATCATCAGCATAAGTTTGGTTAAGCCCCTGGCCAATATGCCAAACCACTGAGTAAATCGGGGGCCCCAGTGCCTGTCATTTGAGCAGCTCTGGGACTCCAAAAGCACAGCTGATCTGCTCCCTTATCTAATCTTTATGGCCTAACATGTGATAACTGGGGCTAATGAATCCAGAGAAAGGAGAAAAGGAGCAATGAAAAGATTAGAAAAATTTATCTCAGAGGAAGCCAATATATTAAAAGGTAAGAATGTCTCATTCTGGTCTGATGTGAGCTAAAATCAACACTTAAGAGAAAGTGGAGTGTTTCTGCACAACTATAGAGACATTTGCTTGACAAAATTATGGTGCATAAATACAGAAATAATCTTGATGCAGATAACTTAAATGCTGGTTTCTGATACAGAGATCTGATGAGCATGTATGTTGTTATATGCAGAGAATGTTTATCCTGTTAGGCCTAAATTCTATTTTCCCAAATTAATGAGAAGACAGTATATCTAAGACAGTCTAAAGAGGCTCTTCTTTATATAAAGGAGCCAAACGCTATGAAAATACCCCTTAAAGTTAAAACGAATTCACATTTCTTCTCGTATTCATATAAAATTGGTTTCTTGGTAGTATTAATTTCAATTCACTTAATTTTAACTCGTTTAATTCTGAATATGTGAACAAACACACATCCTATTTGTTTATCACAGCGAAACTGAACACTCACCAGGAAAACATAACGTGAGGACAATTTTCATCTTCTTCTGGGAGAACGTTATGGTTCTGGGATGTTAAAGGCAGCTCCCCCCATCAATTCCACGCCTTCTTTAAATTCCACTGAGGATGGCAGTTTGGATGGAGACCCCAAAATCTATTCTGTCCATCTGTTTTATTATTCTTAGAACAACTGTCAAAAGTTGCCCAGGGATCAAGTTGCAAACATACTAATTTGCCTTTGAAAAGTAGGCCCTGGGGGAATTCTGGAACTCTGCTTATAAATTCAGAATCCCATCAGCTAGCGAGCCTGCCTACCCTTTGTGGAGGTATGAGGCTGCACCTCCCGGCACACATCTGCCTCAAAGCCAGGATGCAGTGATATACTTACGTCCCACTTCATAGGCAAATGAAGGCAAAACCAAAGGGCTTGGCATTTTAAGGGCTAGCCTGTCCCATGACAAGCAGACCCTGAGTTTTTAGAAGACAGCCCCTTCATTGATCACTCATGGATTAAGACCAAAGCTTTGTATTGGAGAGTTTAAATGAGAGGGCACGGCAGAGGGACGCAGATTCTGTACTCTTGTATGTCTTAGGACCAAATTAGCAAAACTGAAGACTGAACTGTTAGAAGAAATCAGCTGAAGATAAACATCATAAGCCTCCAAGTATGTGTTTCATTTTTGTGACTCTGATGAAAGTGACAAGATTGTCTGTACATACATAATATCGGATGCGGGTTTGTAAGTAATAAGGAGCAGTGTCCAAGGAGGTGTCTGTTTAAAATACTGTGGCATTTTGAAAACATGCCACTCTGCAGGAAACTAAAGCAGGTGTGTACTTCTCAAGCTGGCTATGTTAAAGGCATGTGCAAAATACAACGTAAATATTAAAATGAATCTTCACTCCCTAGTGGCTGGCACGCTGGACACCTGATCGCAGGGGTGGGAGGGGAAGCAAAAGAGAAAAGGGGCAGGCATTAGCACTGACCCTCAGAGCCCCCATCCTTCCTGCACCCGGGCTTGATATATCAAGTCTCAGAGAATAAAGTCAAATGCTTTCAAAGCACAGGACCCCAGGAACATATTTAAAGCACAACATTCGCAGTACCAATTTTAGAATTCGGTAAAACTCTACAGTAGTAAACTAGAAAAAACACCCTTTCGAGGCTAACAATGATGGCATTTGGCTTGTACTCACCCACAGGTTACCAAAAAAGTATTCTGCTTTGATTAAAAAATTTACTTGAGTGTGTTGCAAATTACTCTAGCTTGGAAGCCTGCAGGGAGCTCGCTGCATACACTAAGGAAGACGGGCACAGAAGGGGTCACCATTTGGACTTGCCTGCTTTGTCCTTCTTCGGCTTTGCACAATCTCTTATTATAATAAGGCATGTATTATCCTTTTTGGAGATCTGAATAACAGAAAGTCTCACTTTCAAATATATTGCTTATAATCTCAGCGTCTACTAAATGTTCTACGGATGCAGTTTATGGCATTATGCTCCTTTCAAAATGGGACTGATAATTAGTACACTGAAATTTGATTAATGTTGGATTAAGAGGTTCTGATGTCTCGCTGCAATGTGTTATTTCAGTCTGTGGGCACTGGAAGACACTGTCTTAGGAAACTTGTTTCTTTCTCCTTTCCAGAATGGGAAGATTAATTTAAAACCCTGATTATTATTATTTTTTTTTAAGACTTCAGTTTCATTTAACATTTTGTAATGTAGGATTTTTTTTTTTTCTCACTCTGTTTTGTTTTCTCACTTTGAAGCTGGAGCCAATAATTAACTATTTGAGAGAGAACAAAATAAACTAGAAATAAAAGTCTTCCTCCAAAAATGCCATGGGTGAGCCCTTCCTGGTTATGGCCGGGTAACCTGGTGTGGATAAATGGTTCAGTTTCAGCTCCCACTAGTCAGTACAGAATTTTGAAAATTATGAACTTCTCTGAAAACAAAGGACCTGTTTGGTGTAAATGTCGAAGCTTGTGAAAATGACTAGATAATATTTGAAGGAAAAATTTAAAGTTAATACTGCAATGTGCTCTTTCAAGTTCAGGTTAGGGATACCTCTTTCAGTTTCGACAGGGCTATTGAAAGGCTTGTTAATTTTCAGAAGTTTTCTTGTGCTCCGTGGCCAAAAGACTCCATGTTTCTTCCTCGCCTGTGGTTTTAAATTCATAATCTTGTTTGCCCACTACTGAAGAGTGTGGGAGAATCAGGAATAATGGGCTCCCTTTGAAGCTGTGTCATTCCCAAAGTAACTATCTGAATGCTAAAGAAATATTGTCATTTATGGAATGACCTTTTGCTCTTTGAATATTCAGACATGAACAAATGTTAAATGCCCAGAAATCGTAGTAGCACTATGGAAAAAGGTACGTAGGGTCAGCAAATACCCTCTTGCATGCTTTTGACATGATGACCGTTTCCACTTTTCTAACAGCTTTCTAATAGCAAAATGTATTTGGGAACAACAGTGGAATTTGTGTCATCATGACCAAATGATTACGGTGCAAACCCGAGATTCTTCTGGGGCCCAGCAGGCTTCTGGTCCCTATGGAAACGAAACCTCAGATATTGTCCTGCACTCAGCTGGAGGACGGAGCGAGGGAGGCTTTTGTGCTTGGTGAGATTTCTTCCACAACCTTCCAGCACCAGACCTTAGTGCTTCCTCCTTACTCTTTTCTAATTGAGATGCAAATTAATCTCCCTGGCTGATTACACTTCCCTTAAAGCTGCTAAATGCAGCTGTAGCCAGAGCGTGCGGACTTCCCAACAAGTGACTTAGCTGTCAGTGTCTGCATGCGCAGCAGGGCCCAGCCTGCTCCAGGCCTCAGACCTGCGGAGAGCTTCCCTTATGTAGGGCGGGCGTTTTATTGACGTGTATAAAATTTACATACAATTAAGAATGTAAAAAAACAACAACAACCCTACAACCTCATCCCTAGGATTTGGAAATCGACTCCAACATTATTTAAGGCCTTTCCAGAGGCTTCTTTCTTCCTGGCACTGGAGAGGCACACCTCTCCTGGGAGCCCATGGCTTTCCTAGCACCATTAGCTTTCCTTCTCACTTCCTGCTTGTCTGTAAGTTTTCTGATTTGAACACTCTTTGAATTCAATCTGCCTTTCAAAAACTAACTAAATAAATGTATCACTCTAGGACGGGATGACTTAATTGCCTTTATTTTTCATGGCTCTCAGGAAGATTCTATTAATTTTAAGACCAACTACAAAGTCACCATTGTAACCGTCAGGATTTCCACACAGCTGTCCTTCAATACCTTTTTGGGGTGGTGATGAATGAATTATTATTTTGAATGCAACGGAATATAAAATATGTACAAAACACTATCATTCACTATAAAGAAAAATACACACGGAGTCCAATTTTTCAGTAAAAATCCTAATACTTCTTTTCTCTTGAATACTATCATGTATGTAGTTTTGCCAATACAGTTTGCTCAAAAACTAGTTACTGAGTACCTGTTATGTGCCAGGTGCTCTTCTGAGTGTTGGGAATCTGGGTATAAACTTAAACATCACAGAAGTGGAATAAAAGGGATTTTGAAAATGCATCTACATATACCTACATAGATACATATTTTCTTCGTAGAGACATGGTTCTTGGATAAATGAGGTTTTCAATTATGACAAATTCAGTTTTATAAAATAATGATTTGCTTTTGTCTCTAAGTCTGTTTACCAATTTTTTTTCTTCTATCAAATCAATCTTTCTCCTTCCCTCTCTTTCTTTACCCACACTCATTGTCATAATGTACGAGGAGGTATATTAGACAGGGGTATCAACCAAATGGAGACAAGGCAGCTCGTAGTATAATGGGGAGACAGAAGAGGATAGAGGGAGGCCCCGCCTGGCAGAGAGTGTCAGAGGGCTAGGTGGCTGTTTGTTGCGGCGGGGCAGGGAGAGTTTGAGCGATCTGTGTCACAGGAGAGACGCAACAGGCGTGTTTGGGCTCAGCAGAGCTCACCGGACCCACAGGTCCTGCGGTGGGAAGGAGCACAGGCCTGTGCAGAACTGGCTCTGAGCCACTGTGACCCCACAGCCATGCAGAAAGCTGGGTTGCTGCTATTTTCCTAAGCACGCCGCCACCAGCTGGTTTCTGCACAGATTGTGAAATTTACATTAACTATTCTGGAAGGGATGGTTTTTTTGTCTCATAGTGATAAGTCACTTTATAGCAAGGAAGTACAAAATGGTCTCATGGTCCCACTTCTTGACGACTTTCCCCACACCATGTGCTTCTCCCAGGCCCCATCGGGCATCAAGGGCGGAGGACAGCCCCAACCCCAGGGAGCCATGCCTTCACACTAAGGAGGGCCTGCCACATGTCACTGAGGGAAGACAGTCTCCAGCCTTTACACCTGTGATGGGAAAAAGGAAGTACTTCCAGAGACCCAAGTCCACAACTGGATGGTTCCAGTTCTGACAACAGAGGTTTAAACTCCAAGCTGGTGATGTGATAAAAATCACCAGGGTGACACGTATGGATCTCTCACCAAAGATGAGGCACCATGCTACCTACTTGGCCCATTAGCCCTCTCACCATCCCCAAGAGGGAGGCCAGCTGGGGCCTCAGAGCTGGGCAGTGTATGGCCCCGGGCGAGCTATGGTGATGGGGGAGCACACAGCCTGTAAGGAGGCAGACTGCTGCCAGCAAGAAAGGGGGCCCAGTGGGGTCAGAAGGTCTGATTCTTGAAGAGAAGTCAGAAACCTAGATTTCTGAAAATGCAAAATCTCCTGATTTTTCAATAAGGCCGACAAACTCAATCTTTATGGGTAATACTGGAGGCCAACGGCAGTTCAAACAAAACCCATGTGGGGCTGAATTCAGCGTGCAGGCAGTTGGTTTGTCAGCTCTGATTTCTGAACACCAGCTTTGATTTAGGCTAAAAGCTGCTTCCTGGTTGCCCCTGTTTATTGGTCCCAGTTCTGTAGCCGTGTCTCCTTTTTAAAAAACTCCAGGCTCCTGAAACAGATCCTTCTTGGTTTTAACAGCTCCCTGAGATCTCTAGGTGTGGTGGTCACAGTCTACGTGGACACACTCCAGGTTGGTCAGAGTCTCTCCTCACAGTGTGGGCCCCAGGGCAGTCTGAGGTGGCAGGAGCAGAGGCGTCATGTCTTTGTTTCTGTGACCCGGACCCCAGGTGTCTCAGGCTGTGGTCCGAGAGCATTGGGAGGCCACTGGATCACCTCTGGTCTCTCACCTCAGATCTGTGCTGAACCAAAATCCTCAGACATTCCCAGAGACTGCTGTCATGCCCCGTTATCCCCAGCTGGTACACACACAGCTGATCATCTAAGCCCAGGTGCATGGCATCAGTCTACCCTGCTAAATCTCACCTTGGTTTGGGTCTCCAAGTTTCATCTGTTGATGTATTCCTAGTTTCTGATTTTTACCTTGTGTCTATTGAGTTAACCCTGTTAGCTTTCAGATAAATAGGATTTTGATAAACATGTATTCTAGACCTTTGTGAGTTGCTGATAAAAACGTTGTATGGCAGAGGGGACAGGCAACGTCGTGGTGCACACACAGTATCAGAGACACAAAGGCCCTAGGCATCTGGTGGTCCATGAATTAATGCATTGTACATCTGGCTAGAGTAAAGTCACCCAACTCCCCTGGACCCATAATTCTCTCTCCTATTTGCCAGATGACTATGATACTTTATCTTGTGTTTTACCAAAATTAATATTTTATGTTTAAAATCTTCCCTAGGGGCCCCTGGGTGGCTCAGTTGGTTAAGCATCTTGCCTATGGCTCAGGTCATGATCTCGGGTCTTGGGATTGAGCCCTGTGTCAAGCTCCCTGCTCAGTGGGGAGCTGTCTTCTTCTCCTTCCATCTTGTGCTCTATTTCTGTCTCTCTCTCGAAAAAAAAATGAATCTTAAAATAAATAAAAGCTTTCTATAATCTTCGAAAATAGTAATTTTATCAAACACAATGAGTGTGTTTGGGATATTTTGTTCTTTGTACATTCATTCTTTTCTGAAGGCTCACAGCTATTTAATAATCTAGTCTAATAATTTTACAAGGGGTCCACGCAACATTTCAAAATTCATCCTTATAGTCCTATTTGAAAACAAGAAAAATATTTTCCTGTTTTCGGTTTTGGGTGCATCCTTTATTTTACTTGGTTTCTTAAAAAAAAAAAAAAGTTCTCATGGATCTGAGATCACTATTGGAAATTTGTTCTACAACTAGACATATACTGGCCTCGAAGGCTGGACCTGACTTTCAGGGCCCAGTTCTCTTTTCCCTTTTCCCCCTTTTTTACTGTGTTCTCAGTGACTTGAGTTTTCATTCATACAGTTTTCAGACATTTTTCTGTCCCTTCCCATATGAAGAAGATGAAAGCCAAGGGGGCTTACGAGGAGTTAACAAAGGTTAACATGGCAGCCTTCCCTCAGGGCGGCATGGAAGCCAGTGGAGCCCACGCCGGGCATTACACTGCTACTCTCCCATGCCTCCCCTCTCTTAGAGACAGTTTAAACTTTATAATAAAAAATCCCTCATTTCTTATTCTCTTTTATAGTCTCGACCCACGCATGGGAATGTGCCACTCCTTTTTTTTTTTTTAAAGATTTTATTTATTTATTTGACACAGAGAGAGAGAGAGATCACAAATAGGCAGAGGCAGGCAGAGAAAGAGGGGGAAGCAGGCTCCCCACCGAACAGAGAGCCCAATGCAGACTCCATGCCAGGGCCCTGAGATCACGACCTGAGCCGAAGGCAGAGGCTTAACCCTCTGAGCCACTCGGGCGCCCCAGAATGTGCCACTCCTTGATGTCAGCTCTGCTTTTTGAAACATGCTTCCCAAGTGTCACGGTACAGGTCTACTTGCTCTCCTCCTGTTCTTACATGAGGTCTAGTACAAAGTCATTACCTTCTGCAGCATCCAAAGTCACAAATCCCGTCTTTCAAACTGCTAAGGAATAGATCCAAAATAATAGTTCCCCTCCTTTGCTTCCTCTGTCTTCTGAGAACCGGATATTGCTTGCCTGCCAAAAACTTATCAGCTGCTTGCTGCCTTAAGTAGAATGTATGTGGGGCTGCTATCAGGTGGTGCAAATCCCTGTGGCGGTGACATTCTGCCTTCGGGCCTGTTTAGAAGTGTGGATTGGGAAAGCACTATCCACGCCTGCCCAGCTGGAGCACAATTCTATTTTTAAATCTGGAGTGGCCACTCTTAAATCTGGCCCTCCCCCACGCGTTTCCCATTCTCAAGCACTTCCATTCCACCCAGGAGTGTCTTCTCCTTCTTTGGAGCTGTTATCATCTGATCTGTTTGCTGCTTCCCTGGAAGTCATTCAGTTCCAGGCCCTGTCATACTCAGTGCTCCTGGTGAAGGCGTGACACTGCCGAATCAGCTAGGGTAAGAACCCTCAGGACGGTGTGTCCTGCTTCTCCGTGCTGCTGAAGACAGCCCTTCCCTTCTCTACTCCTCGCTTTTCTGCGACACCATTCTCTCCTTCTCCTCTGCCCCTCCCTCTGCCTCCACCTCCCCCTCCCAAGCCCACTCCTCAAACATGATGCTCTGGCAAAGTCTGTCCCAGGCTGTCTTTTCATCACCCTCCATAGCCCAGCAAATCTACCAGGCTCCATGCTGGCTAGCCTACCTATTTTACGTAGGGATCCAATCCCTCTCCCCCCACTGCCTTAGATCAGGCCCTCCCCTTCTCTCGGCACTCCTCCCACGGCCCCTTCAATACCATCACCTCTGGCCTCACCATGCTTGCCTGTCTATGCTTCCACTCTGCTGCGAGGACGCTGCTGTGGTTCTCAACCGTGATGTGCATTTTTAGAGCTTGGCCCATGAACAAACACTGTCCCATCGCTTGGAATATCTTATTCACATTTCTACTCCTAGTGGCGAGGATAGCGCCTAGCAGAAGGCAGGGACACAGTAAGTGTTGACAGATGCATACTGCTTCTGCATGGCACAATATGCTAGATGGTACTGTCTGACTCCTTCTCCTATACTTTTCTTAAGCGTATAGAAACAAATGGAGGAAAATAAAGATCTTCCCAGGAAAATGAACCAAAGATGCTACCAGAAAAGTCAGAAACAGAACTGTTAACAGCTTTCGGGAGAGAGGCCACTCTTGACGGTGTATAAACTGAGACTAAAACTTAGCAATGATATAAGAAGCCATGAATCTAAGAGAAGCCAGAGTATTATCCACCATATCCATTAATTGAAAATGAAACTAAATTTCACTTACGAAAGAGGTACAAAATTACTTTTCCTTAGGCAGCCCAGTTCTCGCCATCAGATGCTGATAGTCACAGAGAGGAGAGGTGGCAAATACAACTGCGGTTATTGTTCTATTGAAGTGGACGTTGATTTTAAAAAGCCACCATCTGTCTGACTCAGGGCGCGCTCCTCCTAACGGGCGTGCTGCGTGTGCCGCATGTCACGTGGCAAACTTTTCCCTGCAACAGGGGAGCGGAGGAGGAGAACGAGAGAGAGCCGGAGCTCTGGCGATCTGGGGGAGCCTCCACCAGCCGAGCCTGGTTTGATTTTGGAATCTTTAGTTGGCTTGGGGACTGTAAACATAACATGTGGCAGGCTCCCCACGGACAACACTCTCGGCACGGGAACAGGCCCCCTGATTCCCACGAGGGAGAGCAAAAGCAGATGGCAGGTGAGTTGGCCTCGTCACTCGGGAGAGCCGCGGCTGTGGGACGAGGGCTCCACTTGACAGCCTGCATTTAGCCTGCTGAGGAAGTTACCAGAACGCCCAGGAAGGACAAAGGGGCTGGACTGGACTGTTACTGAGAGTGCTTTCCAAACACATGCCTACTGTGCTCACTTTCTCTGGCTCATGCACGACGGTGGTATGTTCTCCAGTCTTCTGTGAGCCTTCGCCACACAGTTCCGACTGTCTCGCCATCTGGCCAAGGGGACCCCAAACAGGAGCTCCCTTGATATTGATTCTAAGCTGGATTTAGTGCTCAGAAAGATCCCACAGACGTAAATCCATTCTAACAATGTACCCACTCCACTGTTTCCAAAGGAATGTTGAATTTTCTTGAACGAACAAACTTGGTACATTTATGACTCCTATTACTACTCATATTTCTACTCCTGGTTAAATACTGAATCACAACGGACACTACTTGAGGCCACTGAAGTGTCAGTCATTAGGTGGGGAGGGCACAAGAGATGCAAACTGACTCCCTCGGCTCTTTTCTTCACTTGTCACCAGGCTCAACGCTTGGCTATCTATGGGCAATATGAAACAAACAAACAAACAAATAAACAAGCACTTCCTCTCTAAAGAACTGAAGGAAGCTCCGAACTAAACAACGTGTCCTTTGTTCATACAACAGTCATTCTGATACCTGAGTGACATTTGGATGCCATGAATAGTTTGGCAATGTTCTACTTAACAACTGTAACCTTAATATTAGAAAGAAAATGGGGACACAAGGTTGCCCATATAATGGCTAGTGTTGACAAATAAATTTTCCACTCTTTGTCAGCACTCATTACTACCCCTAATATCTCAGGGCAATAGGTAACAGCAATGCGTTCTCAGAAATGTGGTCTCTTATAGAAATTGCGTCTTCTAGGGCCATGCATGTAAGCTGCTTCACTCCTTACTGGGTCTTGGTTCAACATAATGAAATGTTGCCAGGGGATATACTATCAGGCTTTAGGAAGGGAATGAAATCTAATAAATTTCACGAGGGAACAGCTCATACTGGGGGTGAGGAGAAGATGTGGAATGGTTCCAGGGAGGGCTTCAGGGGCGTGTGACCTGAGCAGCGGCACAGTGCTTACAACGGGCCCTGCTTGGCTTAATACTCTGCTGTTGCTCTCTTGAAGTTCTTAGTAATTTTATCTTTGACCTTGTCTTTTGCCCTTGAAGTCTGAGGAGACAATGGAGCATGCAGGTGGGTAGAGAAATGCACATAACATGAGCTCTGCTGGTTCCTTGCATGCAAGTCTTCGCAGCACCCCAGGAACAGGACTATGGTGGAGCCACGGTGCCTGGAAGGTCAGAGAGTCTCAGGGAGAGCACACGGGGAAGTATGTTACCACAAGACTGAGTAGGTGGGGAGGCGGACTCTCCTGACAGGCCATACTCTCCACCTGGATCAGAACTTGCTTTGAGCACAGAAAGGAAGCAGTATTGGCCTAAGACACAAAAATAACCAAGAAATCCTACATATCCTTACTTGCGTTGCTTCCCTGCGTTAGCCAACAACTTACTCTGAAAATGATGACAAAGAAGGTGAGGGGAAAAACAGGGGACTCACAGTTCCTTTTCCTGTCAGTCTTTCCTTACTCATCAGTGAACTGAAGGAAGAGTGCTGGTACAATAAGTGCATATGAAGAATGAGATAAAAATAGTACGTTAGTTTTGTGTGGTGTTTTCACTCTTAAGAACAGAACATAACCATGTATGAGTTACAAAATATGAGCTGTGTCATTGTGATTCCATATATGAGCTAAATGCTTCTATATTTGCCTACTAAACAACATAAAGACTGATAAAACTAATGCTAACATTCTACATATTTAGTATTTCTTGACTTAATCAAAGTGACGTTAGATAGCAAATAAAAAACACCATAACAAGTTGAGAGAGAAAAAGCCCAAAATAATGGAAGAAGCTTCATACTGTGGCAGCTTTAAAGGTACTTTCTTTGCTTTTTGAGTGAGGGCCCCACATTTTCATTCTCTTCTGGGACCCCTTGGTCCCAGACCTGGTTTTAAATGTGTCCAAACTGCTACTGATCTTCTCAGCCCGTGGGGGGAACCACAGGGGTTTGGGGTGGTTGCCTCTGGCATCAGGCAGCCTTCACGCTGGGCTGATCTTAGAACTTTGAAGGCGGGCGGTGAGGTGACAGGGTTGGGGAAGCTCGGCTTCCTCAGGCATCACCCAGAAAACCACCTCTGCTGGAAGCCTGGTCCTGTGTCTGTCTGTACTGATGGGCCTGACCATGGATGAAACACTAAAAAGCTCAACTTTCCTACTTAGGGAACTCAGACTCCTGCGCTTGCTATGGCACCCATGTTCTGGAATGCCGTCCCTCCTCCCCGGGGACCGCTTCCCTGCCACCCCTCCCTCAGCCTACGTGCTTTCTCTGCAAACAGCCTTTTCCCTGGCCCTGTTTTACCCACACCCTCTATTTGGTTGTTTTATACAACATTATTAGTTTGTGTGTCTTCCTGGGAGTCGGGGGAAAACCCCTGCTCCACACTGTTTGCTAAATGAGAATGCAAGGAGACACCTGTGATTAGGATGTGTTAGGTTATTCAGTGTTTTTCAAAATTCAGATCTAAGGCTTATCTCAACGAAGCTGCAAATTCTAGACATCAGCTGCCACACAATTATTTAAAAAGTGCAAAAATTAGTAATTAATAATGTTTTAAAGAACAAAAGTACAAAAAAACCCCTCTTTTTTCTACTTTTCTCAACTTTTCTTCTTATGATACTTTGGGTTTCTGGCCTGTATTAGCACTTCTGCAGGCAGAAATTAAATAACAGCGTAGTTCAGTGATTGCAAAGTTTTCCCTACTGATTACAACTTTATAAAAATTATAGATAGTATTTTATTTCTTGTTTCAAGTAATTCATTTGAACAGCATGCACTGAATCTTCTCAAGGTGTAAGATAAAAGAAAAATACTTAAATTTTCACTGTATCAACATGACAGGTTCTGTCACTCTCTCTTACTTAGTTTCTATACCACGCTGTCCTCTAAGATGTCAACCTGGCCATTCTACGGAATACAGCATTTACTCACCCATATCAGCGTCAGTGGCGCTGGCTGGCACCTGCGCCAGTCTAATGTGGCTCACTGAAAAGTTTTCAAGCGGTGCTGAATCTTATCCTTTGAACTTGTGACAATGTTGTTTTCCCTGAACCTGATTATTCTGGTGTTATATTCATTCTTTTTTGAGAAAGCCGTGTTGAACAAAATGACAAAGCATGTACTTCTGTAATGAGAAGTTTGATGAGTGGGAAAGGTGACGTGACAAAAATCACAATGGACTTCTAGAAAGCAGAATTTTCTTGTTTGCAGATGATTTTCCTTGCCTTGGTCCAACATACTTGACTGATGAGTGTCCAGCCCATCCTAGTTGACATGCAAACTGACAAGCCAATCGCTGAATAGGTCTTTCTCATTTCTGCCAAGAACCTCTTTGAAGCATTTGTGAAATAAAACCCCCCATGCCAAAGGCTGAATTGATACCAGCTCTAAGAGTAAGTCTAGAGTGTTGTAGACATCACTTTGAAGAATGCCAAACGTGCACCAGCGGCCTGGACAAAGCACGAGGACGCGCGGAAGGGAATAATGCGGTCCTGGCCCCCAGGGAGGGACCAGATGGGACCTAATAGCTCTTTTCTACTACTAATTTCTATGATAATTCCAAGTTGCCACATGGCATATGTATTTTTTTTGATGTAAAGACAGAATATCCGTCAATGCAGTGACCAGGACTTTAATGAAAGGTGTTTTTCATGAACTGTATCTATTCACACATGGCATTTCTCACCCACCCTCTCCCCACCCTTTAGCAACACATCACGTACGACTGGAGTGGGAGAAGTATAGAGAGAGGTCAAACAGAGCATGTTTATACTTACTAAAAATATCAACTAGAAACAAAGAGATTCTAAGTGTTTTACTAGGAGATCAGACGCCTTTTGTAGCAATTCTATAAGTCACCTTAATTTCTTTTTCTTATAATCAGACATTATGCCTGGACTTAAAGATTAAAGCATGCCAACTGATGGCTGAGAAAAAAATCACAAAAGTAAAATTTCTTCTGGTTTTAGAAAGAAGATCAAGGGTTGGTGAAGATTTGAGAAAAATTATAAAAGGACTTTTAGCCATTCTCACTGACGAGTTCCAATGCAACTTCACTGACGGTGCCTTCCCCTGTCCCCCCAGCCAGATGCAACTGCCTCCTCCTCTGACCTCTAGGAGGCCACTCAAACTTCTGGTGGCACTTGTCCCATTCTTTGATTGAGTAGAGTTATTTGCTGTTGGTTTTAGGTAGGCACTTGGGTGACCCCACTACAGTTTCCTCAGCATCCCACCTTCGACACACAATAGACCATAACCCACAGGGATGGGTGGCGGGGAAACCGACTTCAGGTAAAACACTGAGAAGGGATGAGCTTAGCACAGACTTACATGACTTCATTACGAAAATAAACTCTTCTGGAGTTTGATGAAGCACAATATTATTATATTTAATAGAAATTAACAGATGGAATGAAGATCACATGATGTTATTCTCGACACGCACTGGAAAAACGCTCTCTCTTCCCTCTTCAACCCAGTGAATACTCACCTCGGTGACAAGCCGCTGGCACTCGGGATGCTGAGAGGGTTAATAGGGTACATACGCAAAGCAAAAAGATACAAGCTCTGGTAGAGCGGGATGAGGCACTTCACGGCCCTGCTGGCATTGATGCAAGTGGCACATATAAGGCTTGGCAGGAGCTTTCTACTCACGATGGCGCCATCAAACAGAGGCCCGAAAAATGGAACCTGTTGATTCAGAACAGAAAAACACTTACTTTTCCAAAGCCAGTAAAAGCAAATCAGACATGAGAATGGCTGGTTGATGTCTCAGACCTGTCATGCCCACCCAGACTGCCACCCACAGAAGTGATGCTAAACTTAGCAGGATATGGGTTGAGGGCTTTCCAATAAAGCAACACAGGTCTGCTCCACAATACTGCGCTACTGTGAACTCTTCAGCAAAATTCTCATGAGAATTATCACCAAGTTATTCTTTTTTTTCTTTGTGTTGTCATTTACAGAAATAGCATTACTCTTTCTAGGTGCCTACACTGTATGGATTACGCACAGTATTCAGCCATGCATATCTCACTGCACACCTCCTAGCCTTGCATCCTCCAGAAACCAGTTTGGAATTGGCAATGTTTCTGCATGGATCCTGATGTTTACTGACTCTTAAAAGGGATGATGACTATCATGTTAATTGCTACAAGGTCCTACTTACAGTCTTCATTCTTGAATCTTCTTTCCTCTGCTTCTAAGATAATTGCATTACACTCCTTTCTTTCTCCTTCCTTACTAGAGGCTTGGCTTTCCCTCAGTGGACCCACTTTTCCTATTGGGGCAAGCCACAAAGTTCTGATGCCTGTCTTTTCTCACACTCACTCTTTTTTTTCTCCACTCGACTCCATTTATTAATAGAGAGACTGTCAGCTCTGTGAGGTCGACTAGGTCTGCCTTGTAACTCTTGTATTTATTCACTCTCTCACTTGTTTATTCATTTATTCAAAAATATTTATTATATGACAGACATTGTTCTACTCACTAGGGACACAGCAGCAAATAATGAAATTCCTTATTTCATTGAGCTTACAACTTATTTGAGGTGTGACAGAATAAACAGTATAAATACATAAAATATATATTAGGTAGTAAAAGCACTAAGGTGAAAAATAAAGCAAGGAAGAGCAATAGGACTCTTTCTGGTGGGGAAGTCCTCCAAATTTAAAACACATGTCCAGGGAGGGCTTCAAGGAGAAGGCGATATTTCAGTAAAAGCTTGACAGGACTGAGGGAATGAACCTCATATTATGAGGACCCCTGATGGAAGAGCATTCCAGGCCAAGGAACAGCAAATACCCAGCCCTACGGTGGCAGTGGAACTGCTATGGTTAAGAAACAGCAAGCAAGCCAGAGAGGCTAGAGCTGAGCGAGGAAGAAAAAGAACAGAAGGCAAAAAAGTTGAGACAGGTACTAAGAAGGACCTTAAAGGATTCTGGATTTCTGCTCTGAGCAAGATAACAGCCTTCTGGAGGGTTTAGGGAAGTGGGAGATCTGATCTCATCTACATTTTAAAGGTATGTTCTGGCTGTTTGTGTTGGGAAAATTGCAAAAAGCACTATGGAAACCAGTTAGGGAATTGGTGAATGATTAAGGCAAGAAATGATGATGGCTTGGATCAGAATGGCGGCAGAAGTGGTGAGACGTGGTGGGTTTCTGGATATAGTCTGAAGACCAGACAGGATTTGCTGAGGATTACTTATGAAGTGAGAGAGAAAAAGCGGCATGAAGGATGATGCCATGGTTTATGCCCAGCACCTGGAGGTTTGCAGCCATCTTTTCCTGAAGTGGAGAAGACCAAAAGGGAGGGTCACTAGTTCAATTTTAAACATGCTAAGTATGAGATGCCTTGTAGATATTGATGCTGATGTATGGGGGTGGCAGTGGACAGATCAGGCTGGAAGTCAAGGGAGAAGCTCCAGTTGGAGATCCACTAGAGTCATTTATAGATGCTGTTTATAGCTACGAGAGTAGATGATCAGATGAGCAAGAAAAAAGGTTCAAGGATTAATCCTGTGGCCCTCCAACATTAAGAGCTTGGAGACATGAGGAAGAATTGCTGGAGACGGTGGAGAGAAACTGCCACTGTACCTATCACATGGCTGGAAAGCAAATACTGGCTAAGTAGGTGAAATTAATTGATACTTTATTTATTAATTTATTGTTTAAAGATTTTATTTATTTATTTGACAGAGAGATAGAGATTACACAAGTAGGCAGGGTGGCAGGCAGAGGGATAGGGAGAAACAGGCTCTCCACTGAGCAGGGAGCCCAATGTGGGGCTCAATCCCAGGACCTTGGGATCATGACCTGAGCCGAAGGCAGCGGCTAACCAACTGAGCCACCCAGGTGCCCCAATTGTTATTTTAAATAATTAAAATTGTTTAATAAATGCTGGTCTCCAGCATAGGTCTTTTAAATTATGTCAAAGACTATTTATTTGTGGAATACCTCTTCTGTGGTTGGCATTGGGAGAGGCGCTGGGGATACAAACAGCAGAATATCTCTGCCCAAAGGAGTGGACATGAGGAGTTGACATAAGAAATCTATGAACTAACATCCCTCAACAAAGATGTAAAAATCCCTTACAAATTTTTGGCAAATTAGATACAGTAATATATAAATAAAAGACACTGTATCTTGATCAAGTGATATTTTGCATTAAAAAAACCAAGCTTGGTCTAATAATCATAAATCCATTAGTGCAGTTTATTACATTAATAAAGAAGAAAAACCATATGACCTTCTTTTTTTCTTTTTTTTTTTTTAAATTTTCTTTATTTATTTGACAGAAAGAGAGAGAGAGATATCACAAGCAGGCAGAGAGACAGGCAGAGAGAGAGGAGGAAGCAGGCTCCCCACTGAGCAGAAAGCCCGACATGTGCCTTGATAGCAGGATCCTGAGATCATGACCTGAGCCGAAGGCAGAGGCTTTAACCCACTGAGCCACCCAGGTGCCCTGACCTTCTTGATAGATACAGAAAAAGCACACATAAAATTTCACTCTCAATCATGAGTAAAAGAAATTCCCAGCAAACTGGGAATAGAAGAGAATGTCCTCAATTTAATGAAATCTTAAAGGGAAAAAAATTGTAACATAATTAAAAGTAAAATATTAAATGTTTTCCACCTAAGATCTGGAAAGGCAAGGATGTCTATGTCATCTTTCCTATTCAATATTTTTAAAGGTCCTAGTTATTACAATAAATAAAAGAAAGGAAGTAAAAAGAACATAAAAATTAAAAACAAGTAAAGTTATTTTTATTTACAGGTAGCATAATTATGTACATGAGAAATCCAAAGGAATTTAACTAGAACTAACTGGATTTTGAAAGGTCACAGGATACAATATACGCTCCAAATCGATTATACTTCTGAATGTTAGCCACCAACAATTGGAAAATGACATTTATAAATACTGTTCATAATAGCATCAAAAACATCAAATGCCTAGGAATGAATTTGACAAAAGACACACACACACATCCCAATATGACTGAGGTAAATTAGAGACAACCTAAAAAAATGGAAAGATGTACAATGTTCATGGATAGGAAGTTTCCATACTGTTAAGATAGCAAGTCTGATGAAATGGTGCAATAGATTCAGCACAAACCAAAGCAAAATTCTACCAAGTTGTTTTTATAGATACATAAAATCTCATTTTAAATTTATATTACAATGAAAAAACTTAAGTTAGCCAAGGCAGTAAGATTTATATTACCTAATTTCAAGGCATACTATAAAACTACAGTAATTAATATATCATAATGTTGATACCAGGATAGACAAATATATCAGCAGAACAGAATATAAGGTGTAAGAATAGATCCCAGGTGATTTGCAATAAAGCAGCACATCAATTTTATAGGGAAAGGAAAGTCCGTTTCAAAAAAGGCACTGAAACAAGGAAATAGCCATTTTTAAAGGTGAACCTTGGCCTCTACCTCATATCACACAGAAAAATTTAAATGGATTATAGATCAAAACAGTGAAGCTAAGGAATGCCTGGGTGGCTCAGTTGGATAAGTGTCTGCCTTTGGTTCAGGTCATGATCCCACAGTCCTGGATCGATTCACACGTTGAGCTCCCTGCTCCATGGGGAGTTTGCTTCTTCCTCTCCCTCTGCCTGCCATTCCTCCTTCTTGTACTCTCTCTTTATTTGACAGAGAGTCAAATAAATAAAAATCTCTAAAAAAATCATAAAGGTAAAACCACAAGGTTTCCAGAAAAAAATATATGAGGAAATCTTCACAATTTGGGGTTAGGCAAGGGTTTCTTAGGGTATAAAAGGCACCAGTCATAAGAGAAAAAAAATTAACTGGACTTCATAAAAATGTAAAACATTCTGCTCATAACAAAAGTGAAAAAGCAAGTCATATATTCATCAAACTGGACATATCCTCAATGTCCATTAATAGGAGAATGAATGAAAAATTTGTCGTGCATTTAACCAACAGAAAATCCCACAGTAATGAAATAAACATACCACAACTACATGTAACATCATGGGAATGACCCAAATGTTATGCTGAGTGAAAGAAACAAACACAAAGAAGTTCACACTATGTAGTTCCATTCATAGGACATTCAAAAGCAGGTAAAACTAATCAACAGTGACAGACATCAGAACAGTGACCACCTTTTCAGGAAATTAGTGATTGGGAGGAGTGTAGGGAGATTTCTGGCAGCTGGCAAGATCCTATGTTTTTATCTGGGAAGCATTAAATCATCTGCTTTGAAAACATCATCAAGCTGCACACTTAAATTTGTGCCCTTTTCTTGATTAATGTTATATTAAAATATTTTTTAAAACATAAGAATATAAAAGATTTGAACACAACAAACTCACCCTGATGGATACACACAAAATATTTCACCCAACAATTGTAGAAGACAATTGTAGAAGACAGCATGCATAGAATATATATATATATATATATATATATATATATATATATATATATATTTTAAAACTGACCATATTTTAGGTCAAGGATCCACAAGTACAGCCTACGGGGTCTGATTACAAGCCTGGTGACTTTTTTGTATGGCTTGTAAACTGAGACTTGTTTTTATTCTTTTAAGTGGTTGAAAAGAATATTTTGTGACATGTAATAATTATATGAAATTCAAAATCAGTCAAAAACTAAAGTTTTACTAGAACAGAGCCACAAACCTTCACTTACATATTGCTTATACCTGTTTCCACACTGTAGAAAGAACTGTAGTAGAAAAGTAGTAAAAAAGAACTGAGTACCTGCGTAGGCCACAAAGCCTAAAAGATTTACTACCTGGTTCTTCACAGAAAAAGTCTGCTAAACCCTATTCTAGGTCATAAAGCAAGTTTCTGAAAATTTCACGGGGTTGAAATCATACTGTGCCCAAAGAGCTATCAAGTTAAAAAAATTCATAACAAAAGGATAATTAGCACAAATCTCTAAGTTTAGAAATTAAGAAACATACTTCTAAATAACTCAGGGGTCAACAAAAATACTTACTTAAAAATATGTTAAGCTAAATAGTTACAAAAAGAGTGGATATTAGATGTTGAAGCAGTACTGAGAGGAAATATGTGGAATTAAATGTTCTTACTAGCAAGGGATAAAAGCCACAACTTAATGAGACACATATCCATCTCAAGAAATATTTAAAATCCAAAAGAATAAAATAAACTCAAAAGAAACTAGAAGGGAAGAAATAGTAAAGACAAGAGTAGGCTTTAATGAAATAGAAGCAAATACACAATAGAGACAACCAAGACCAGAAGTTGGTTCTTAGGAGAAATGCTAATACAATTAATAATCAGAACCTTACCTTGGCATTTCATCCCTGTTAAGCACATGTGTTCACAACAAACTAAAATTCCAGGAAGACTCCTAGCTGGTGTCCCCTGGCATGACAACCAGAGCCTGAGATTAGTAAGGTTTTCTAACCAGTTGCAAGTTAGGAGGTGCATGTGCAGCCCCACCACTAAAAGAAGCACAAATCTAGAAAGTGCAGCCCAAATGGTTTTCTCCTTATCAGGCCTGGGTGCAGGTTAGGACACTGTCCACACCCAGGTTCTCTGGGCCAGACAGCATGAAAGCAGAGAAAGTTCTTTGTAGAGGAGGGACAGCACTGAAGTTCCAGCTGCAGCATTGCTTAGCGTGCCAGCACGAGGAGGCATCCAGCTGTGGGGAGCCAGGGCAGAGGAGAATCCTCGGGACACGGAAAGTTGGCTGAAATCTCCACTTGACTTGTGGGGGTTAATCTTTTATGGACTCGGTCAAGATACCTGGATGCTTCAAAGCAAAGTAATGAATAGTTGAGCTCCATACAAGTTCCTCACAGATAAACCTCTAGCTTCGAGAAATGGAACACTGTCCCATACAGGTCTCCTGAGTTCTAGGTCACACTGAAAGCAATAAATGTAGGGCACAGGTGGCTTGACTTACCCAGTTTGGTCAGTTATGCATCCCTTTTTAAAAACCGGGGTGTGTGTGTGTTCATAGCAAAGATATGACCAAGATTTCTGCACTCAGCTTTTTGGCACTACCTTAATCAAGCAAGACCTAGGTGAGAGTGCAGAGATCCAGCATTCAAGTTTCTGCCGGACTCCACATGTATGGCCGTAAAGTGTACACAGGATATGTGCAGAGAACCACACAAATGTAAACACACGTTCACGAATAAGCACCCACATACTTAAGTGAAGGTGAAAATGAATACCTTTCTACTCCTAAAGAGGTTGAGACTACTGGGATTCAAATTCTGGACTTGGTTCAGCTGCCAAGAAACCAAGACCCCATGGATATATTTGGAGCCCAGGAGTGTGGTATGCCCTACTCTCCTCACAGAGTGGCTGAAACATTCAAATGTTATGTTAATTCCTAAAGTGGGTTGCAAATAGTGCTATCCTAATGAGAGACAAGGTAGAAAAACAATACAATATTGAGATATGGTAAAAGCTTTAAGAGAAACGCTTAAAGATAAGATACGCTTCTGAGAGAGTATTTCTTTCCATATATTTTAATCTTTATATTGTATAGATACATTCTCTAAATAACAGGTTATTTTTGGAAAAATAGATAAAGGACTCTAAAATTTTGTCTGAAAATTTTTAAGACTACATAGAATCCTTTTAGGTCAAAAGGGAAGAGATTTCAGATTTTATCAGTTTAATAGTTATATAATTGCCCGCTTTGATCAAAGCCCCAATAAGGGCTGTAGAGGAATACAGAGGTAAATATGTCAAAACCCTCATGCATAGTAGTTTGCAGGGGAGATAAAATATGTATTCAAGAAGACAGAGAGAGAGAGAGAGAGAGAGAGAAAAGCTTTAGTTTGGGTACAGATATAATGTTCTGGAGCTGCAGAGAGTCCTCTGCTAGCGGAGAGAAGCCATAGAAGTTTTTGTGTTGGAGGTGGGCATGACTATGGATTTCGGCATAGACCTGCAAGAAGAGAGGGGCACTCCAGGCAGATGATATAAGACAAGGAGGAAACAGTGAGGTGACACTGGCTCTCTTTGCTAAGGCAGTGTTCCCACCATGTATACCTTGAGGTGCCAATCTAGCTGAGCATTAGGTGGTGTAACATGCATTACAGGTAAATAAAGAGAAAGACTGTGGCTAGAACAAGGCAAAAGGCTTTACACAGATGCTGAGGGACTTGCTATATCACAATGGGAATCCAGAGATGGGGCCACTAAAGGGAGTAAGGCAGGAGAGGAGGCTGGACTGCGTACTTGGGAGGACTGGAAAGCTCTGCCATACGTATCTAGGGCAATGTGTGCAGCATCATTATCATTCAGAGGTAAATGAAAAAAACTAAAGAACAGCCATGGGGACTGAGCTGACCAGAGCTGGCTTTCCATGTAATAGCCTGTCCTGACCAAGGACATTCCTCTGGAGAGGCCTGATTCTAGCCAGAATTGCCTTCATAAGGGATTCTCATTCAAGAGCCAAGGTGCCCTTCAACAGACGAATGGATAAAGAAGATGTGGCCCATTTATACAATGGAATACTACGCCTCCATCAGAAGGGATGAATACCCAACTTTTGTAGCAACATGGACGGGACTGGAGGAGATTAGGCTGAGTGAAGTAAGTGAAGGAGAGAAAGTCAATTATCATATGGTTTCACTTGCTTGTGGAGCATAAGGAGTAACACAGAGGACATTAACAGTAGGAAAGGAAGTGTGAACTGGGGTAAATCAGAGAAGGAGGCTAAGCATGAGACTTTGGACTCAGAAACAAACTGACGGTTTTGGAAGGGAGGGTGTGGGGGGACGGGTGAGCCCGGTGGTGGGTATTAAGGAGGGCACACATTACATGGAGTACTGGGTGTGGTGCATAAACAATGTTGGAACACTGAAAAAATAAAATAAATTATTAAAAAAAGAGAATTGATCTGTACAAGACCTATGGAGCTGCAGAGCCCATAAGAGTGCTTAGAATTTAGCACATTTTATTTTTATAATATTTTAATAAAATTTTCAGTCTATGGACTCCTCAGTCTTCCTGGCAAATAATATAATTACTATTGCTTTTTTCCAGTAGGAAATTTATTGTACTTCAAAGCAAAATTTAACCGATTCATCTGTCACTCATTTTGACATTTCAAGCATAACTTTATGGGCCCAAATATACTCTTTCAGTTCATGAGTTCACACTACGTAGGATTGTGAACTTCCCAGAGGGAGAAACGGTAGCTGGTCCTGGAATCCTAGATGGCAGAGATAGAAGAGCCCTTAAAGGTCACCTGCTCTGACCTTCCTTAGCACAGATGTGGAAAGGGGAAGGCATGGCAGTGTCTCTAAGGAGGGACCAGCTGGAAAACAGCTCATTGGACTTCGACTAATTTCTTGACAAATAAGTGAGAACACACTTAAACTCTGTTTCGCAGGGCCTGGGGTAGACACAGAAAAAGAATTTCCAAATAAAGAAAAAGTCCTCTTAGGGAACAAACATGGTATCTCCATGAATGTCTTTTAAAGTAGGCTGATAGGTTAACTGAGCCTATAAGGGATTCTCCTTTGACGCCTTTGGAGTCTATCATTCTTAATAACTGAGATGAAAGTAATATGCATAATTAATTGATCTATTTTGGAATTAATGAAGAGGCTATCTTAAGACAGAATAACAAATGACTCATAGAACAAGGTGTTGAAGAGCCCGGGAATATTTGATTTTTGATGATGAGCCCGATGGCCGTGGCTACTGTTACTAAGCTCCCTCTGCTGGGCCAGGTTCTGAGCTCAGTGCTCACAGACTAGAATGTAATTCCCACAGTTCTATAAGGCCGACAATTTATCTCTATTTTATAGAGAAAAATGTGTTGAGACTGCCTGCCTTTATAGACTTATCAAGGTCAGAGTCCTCATCTGGGGCCATGGAAGCTCTCAGCTCCCCCAGTCTTCCTCTTTGCTCTCCCTCCTCCTCTGGCCACATTTTTATGACCCTCATGCCCTCTGTAAGGACTTTTGTCCTCTTTGCTTGATGCTCCTTGAGGGCTGCTCTCCTGCTCCATTTGGGGTCACCTCCTGGGGAGCTTAAACACCACTCCCTGGGGGAGCTTTCTCTGCCCACCTATAATGCCCCTCTTCATTCCTGATCATTTTCCTTGCTCTCAAGTCAGCTTTATCTGGTACTGATACAGTTAATCCGGCTTTCTATTTATTGTGTTAGTGTAGGATACCTTTTTCCACCCCTTTGCTTTTAATTTGTGCCTTTATAATTTAAAGTAGGTTTCTTGTAGACAACATAGTTTTTTTTTTAATCTATTCAGTTTTTTTTTCTTTTAATTGGTGTATTTAGACTGTTGAGATGTAAAGGGATGACTGATATAGTTTCCTATCCACCAGTCTATTAGTGTATTTCACTTGTTCCTCTTGTCATTGCCCATTCTTTTTCTGCTTTCTCTTTTTTTTTTTTTTTTTGAGAGAAAGTGTATATGTGAGCATGAGGAGGGAAGGAGGGAAGGAGGGAGAGAGAGAATCTTAAGCAGGCTGTGCGCCCAGCAGAGCCCAACATGAGGCTCGATCTCACAACCCTGGAATCATGACCTAAGCTGAAACCAAGAGTGGGAAACTTAACTGACTGAGCTACCCAGGCTCCCTCTGTCTTCTCTGATTTTAATTGAACATTTTATATGATTCCAGTTTTTTTCATTTCTTAGCAAATCTACAACTTTTAAAAATTAAAAAAAATTTTTTTTTGGTGAGTGTTCTTGAGTTTGACATATACACATTCGTAACTAATCCAAGTCTTCTTCCAAATGGGACTGTTCTGCTCCACAGGGAGTACAAGTACCTTAAAATAGAGTATTGCCAATTCTTTCCCTCCATCCTCATAACACTGTTGTCATTCATTACTTATCTACTCATTGAATACATGGTTGCTATTATTATTTGGAATTACCTGCTAGATCAATTAGGAATAAGAAAAATAAAAGATTTAATTTACCTACATTTATTTCTTATCTAAAGCTCTTCCTTTTAAAAGTAGATCTGTATTTCTGATCTATATCACTTCCTTTCTCTTTGATGAATTTAACATTTCTTGCAAGGCAGGTCTACTGGCCACAAATTTCCTAAGTTTTATTTGGCTGAGAAAATCTTTATTTTTTCACCTTTGAAGGATACAGAATACTATAATGGTAGGTTTCTTTTT
Source organism: Spilogale gracilis (assembly GCA_004023965.1). Taxonomy (NCBI): domain Eukaryota; kingdom Metazoa; phylum Chordata; class Mammalia; order Carnivora; family Mephitidae; genus Spilogale; species Spilogale gracilis. Next base: position 50,724 of record PITA01001136.1, read on the forward strand.
CTCAACACTTAAATTATTTCTATCCATTTGCTTCTTGCTTTTATGATTTCTGAAGAGAAGTCTACTATAATACTTAACCTTGCTCCTCTATAGTTATTTTTAAATTCTGGTTTCTTTCAAGATTTCCCCTTTGTTTTTGATTTTTGGTATGTCTGTTTGGGCTGCTGTAACAACATGCCATACGCTAGGTAGCTTGTAAACAACAGAAATTTATTTCTCACAGTTGTATTGATAGTGGTGTCTGTTGAGAGCCTGCTTCCTGATTCATAGATGGCTGTCTCTGTGTCCTCACATGGAGGAAGTGGTAATGGAGTGCTCTAGGGTTTCTTTTATAACTAATTCCATTCCTAAGGGCTTTACTCTGATGACCTAATCACCTTCTAAAAGCCCTATCTCCAAATACCATCACACTGGGGGTTAGGTTTCAAAAGATGAATTCTGGGGGCAGGGGCACATTCAGTTTTAATACACAGTTTGAATATGATATATCTAGAATAGGTTTTTTTAGTATTTATCCTACTTGGTATTTTTTTATGCTTTCTGGAGTTGTGGTTTGGTATCTGTCATCAATTTGAAAAATTCTCATGTATATTAAAATTATATATTAAAATATATTATATATTTAATTAAAATTTCAAATATTTTTCTGTTTCTTTCTTTTCCTTTGGTATTCCCATTAGGTATATCTTTTGCCATTGTTTCACAGGTCTTAAATGTTTTGTTCAGGCTTTTTTTTTTTTAAGATTTTATTTATTTGACAGAGAGACAGCGAAAGAGAGCATGAGTGGGGAGAGTGGGGAGAGGGAGAAGCAGGCTCGCCGCTAAGCAGGGATCTGGATGTGGGGCTAGATCCCAGGACTCTGGGATTATGACCTGAGTCAAAGGCAGACACTTAATTGACTGAGCCACCCAGGTGCCCCTGTTTAGGCTTTTTACCCTTTTTTTCCTTTTGCATTTCAGTTTCAAGGCTTTTACTGATTTATCTTCAAGCTAACAGTTCCTTTCCTCAGTTTTCCAGTTGATTAATGAACCCATCACAGGCATTCTTCATTTCTGTTACAGTGGTTTTTTTTTTTTCTAGCATTTACTTTTAATTCTTTCTTGGAGTTTGCATCTCTCTGCTACATTAGTTGTCTCTTCTTGCACGCTGTCTACTTTTTCTATTATAACCCTTAACATATTAGTCGCAGTTACTTTAAATTCCTGGTCTGATAATTTCAATCCCTTTCAAATTGGAGTCTGATTCTGATGTTTGTTTTGTCTTTTTTTTTTTTGACTTTTAGTATGCCTTGTAGTTTTTTTTATTGAAAGCTGAATATCATATACCAGGTAAAAGGAGCTGAAGTAAATAGGCCTCTTGTGTGAGGCTTTATGTGTACCTTTCTTAGAGCTAAGCTGTGTTTATTGTCTGCTGAAGTTGTCAATGATCATGTCAAAGGCTAAAACATCCTTGGATGCTTGCCTTTTGTCTCCCCTGTCGTCTCCCTTAAATAAGGTCTTAGATGTGTGGTTCTTTCATTTGTTACTATACAAAGTCCTTCTGATGTTGTGATAAGGTATGGGGAGAAGTGTTCCACAAACCTATGATCAGATTGCAGTCTTTTATTTTTTATTTTTTAAAAAGATTTTTATTCATTTAGTTGACAGATAGATCACAGGTAGGCAGAGAGGCAGGCAGAGAGAGAGAAGGGGAAGTAGGCTCCCCGCTGAGTAGAGAGCCCAGTACGGGGCTCGATCCCAGGACCCTAAGATCATGACCTGAGCCGAAGGCATAGGCTTTAACCCACTGAGCCACCCAGGTGCCCCTAGATTGCAGTCTTTTAGTGAGCCTGGGTCTCTGGGCTATGACCTTCACAAGTGTTTCTGTTTTTTTGTGCATCCCCTACTTCTCCCTCAGGTGAGACAGCAAACCTAGAGGGAACTTGAGTTGGGTGCTTCCTTTCCCCCAGGCTGGCTAGGTTCTGGTGAAAGCCCAGCAGGTAAGGGCTCTGGTAAAACACTTCCTCTTGAGGATAGGTCTGGTTAAGAAGAACAGAATACTCCAGGTGTATTTCCAAATGGCTTCTCTCCCATCCCTATGCTGAAGCTCAAGGGTTTTTCCCCCCTCCAATCCTCACTGTGAGAAAGTGGCAGGGCTCCTAGAGGGAAAACACACAGAAGTACAGGGATCTTCTAATGACCAGGCTACTCTCGACTCTAACTCACAAATTTGTGTCCATGGAGCGTCCAGCAATTGGTCAACGACAGTGGGCATTTTCCTACCTGGTATTGGTTCCCCAGGGGTTTCTGCTCCTGGGCTCCTGCTATGGCAAGTTATGATTCTCTGAACTGCTTGTCTCTCCGATTTGGGGGGTAGTGTTTTCCTTGTGACTTTAAAACTCTGATGACTCAAAGAACAGCTGCTGCTTTTCAGTCTGTTCAGCTTTCTCATGTTGTTGGGATGGGGTGATGACTTCCAAGCTCCCCACATGCTGAACTGGAAACTAGAATCCCCTCTACCTGAATTAAAGCAGCTTCTTTCTTGCCCATCCTATCACCTTGTTTTATTTTCTTTATAACACCAAAGCTCCTATCTGAAACTTTCTAGTTCAACCATTTACTTATTTATTGACTGTCTCCCTCACTAAAACTGAAATTCCAGGAGCATGAGACCACAAACCCTTGACACAGTATCTGGCATGAGGGAGCCTCAACAGATACATACATTGCCTGAATGAGTGAAAAAAGACCTCCAGCTTCTGAGGCTCTGACCACTGGACAGTAACCAAATCTGTTGAGCCCCGGAACACTTCAAGAATGAGATATGCTGTGACTGGTGTTTTTGCTTCACGGAGATGCCTGAAAGACGAGGATGAATGGGTGACCGGGTGGTCCTAGGGTCCTGAGCAGACTTCCGGTGCTGTACCTCTTCTTCCATTTGGTGGGTTTGAGAAAAGGCTCCACAGCCAAAACATAGTAAAAACTGCAAAGACTGACTAAATCTATTTTGAGATCAGCATAGCGCACAGAAAAACAGTCACACTTGAGGAGACTCAGAAAAGAGCAAAGAGAGATGAAACTGTTAGTTTTACTAATTATGAAAAATAATGAGTGTCTCCCTCTTATGGCAGTGCTCTTGGGGTGTGTGGGGGGGAGTGGGCATCTTAATTCCAAAGAGGAAAATCAAGAAGCTATTCAGTCTAAAATTATTCAGAGTTGTCCAGTCCAGGCAACAATGACAACCAACAAATAAGAAAAATAAGAAAGAATGGCCCTCTCCTCTTATTTTTGGCAACACCACACTTAAGGCAATTTAAAATACATTCCTTAAAACAATAAGTACACTTTTTCCTATGACTTACGCTAGAAGCAGTCCACAATCAGTGAGATATAACTGTGATGGAAGTATGCACGAAGAAAACCACACAACAAAACTCTCACAACAACAAACATCAAACTAATGGATATCAAGGACAAAACAGAAAATACACCCTTAGGGGAAATTCTCAGATTCTGGGGGCACTGGGCCTTGCTTCCTTGTCATAGAGGAGTTTCGGTGTGCTTCTGACACCCTCACGGAATAGTCAGGAGAACACACCCTGTCTCCTGGCCAGGAGGCTCTTCCTCCTGAGGCAGCTCAGAGGGGGGCGGATGAGAACGGTCTTGGTTTCTAACACAAAGCGCGCTCTACTGTTTGCCGCTGGGCATACATTTACACAGGCTGGCTCTGGCTGCCAAGGGAGGGAGGATAAGGCAAAGGAGAGAAAGATGTGTATATCAAAGGCCAACTGTAAAAAAGGGAAAACAATGTCAACTTCTGAGGTGAATCAATGGAAAAAGAATTCTCAATAGCCAAATTGTTGGAAGGATAAAACAGAAGCTAGGAGTCAATAAGCTACAGATTTTTCCATCCTTATTGGGGCTCATCTTATAAATAAATGCTCTTTATTACTCTTTGGCTACTGCTTGTGGGTGACTCAGATAGTCTTTCAAACACCGGACAAAAGAAATAATATAAATCCCTTGTATCCATGGAATTCCTCTCATTAGGAGTGGCAATGAATTAGAGAAGAAATTTGTTTTTGATATAACATCTGCAAATGACAGCTGCCTTTCACGAAGTTCTCAACGCCATTCCTTTACTAAAAAAACTCCAGTAACAATAATAATAAATTCCCCAAACAACACATCATGTTAACAGATTTAATGACATATTTTTTGGGTGCCTGGCTGGCTCAGGCTGGCTCTACTGAGCATGTGATGCTCGATCTCAGGGTTGGAAGCTCAAGCCCCAAGTACAGTGTAGAGATTACATAAAAAAACAGTGTCTTTTAGTAAATTCTGGTTATTCATCATTTTCAGTTATCTTTTAGAATAAATGATTCTTCACATATTCAAAAGTTAATAATTTACTTTCCCTGAAAATTCCCCAGAATATTTTAAGAGATATGCTTTAATCTCAAGAACGTTATTTAGTTGGGGTTGAGATAAATATTTAAGAAAATTGCATAGATGAAACAAAAAGAAATTTCCATAACCATGCTGCAGTCAAACATACTCCATACATAATGAAGCCACATCAGTGGAAGATTTTCTTTCAAACAGAGATGCCAATCTTCACCTTACATATGCAAAAATGCGTTTGTGATTTCTGCTGCATCAGCCTTAACCAGCATTTCTGGGCCCTGGCTCCACGTGAAGGTCCTGGGCTAGCTGTCTTCCTGAAGAGGGACAAGCACACACGCACAAACACACACACACGTGCATAGGCTCACACACTCACAGTAGTTGCTGAGCCTGCAAGGAAAACAAACACCATCTTGACAGCAACCTGGTGGGCTGGGGCAGCTCAGTGAAAGGACAGGCGTCTAGGAACAGGAGGCCCAAACAAGGCCCGTCCCGCCATCTTAGAGGGGCCCTTAGAACCCTCGAGAAGGACTGCAGAGAGAACCTGGCCCCCAACCGGAATGTTATAGCCGAGGAAATAAAAGTTCGAAGAAATTAAGAGGCCTGCCCAAGACCCACAGCCACTCACGGTAGCACAGGAGCTGGAACTCTATGCTCACAGGAACGACGGAATGGAGCGCCCTCTATCCTGGCACTCTTTCCTGCCTGTACTTCTCAGAAACGACTGAATCATCCGTTTTTCTCCCCTGCCCATATCTACCACGGCCAAGTAAGGAAAGTCTGGAGGACATTGACCTGTCCTTCACTAATAAAACTGACATTCTGGGTGAGGTGATAAGGAGGACTCTAAGCTTTTCCAAAGCCTTCTCTTGTCTTAACTGCGCTGGGTCAAGACTGCTTCGGCATGTCAGCCCTCGGGCCGAGCAGTCACTAGCCAGCTGCTAATGCGCAGGAGACCAACATGACAGAAACACTAAAACCTACCTTCACAAATTCATAAAAGCAAATGTTTTGAACACGAAAATTATATTTAGTTGTTGGGGAAAAAAAAAAAGCAACACGGGTTCTCACCGTGATTTGGAGGCTTTATGAATCCCTTTTCTGCAGAATAAATTGGGCATTTAAACAGACCCGTTCAAGCCCTCATGTTCTGCTCTATATGCAAGTCTTCCCTGACTACTGACTTAGTAATAAAAATAGAAATAAAAAGCCCCTAGCAATCTGAAAACAGTACATTTCTTTTCCACAACCAAAGACTACTGTGTCAATATTTACAGAGATGAAGCTACTTTGAAAATAATTTCACAGTGAAACCACGCTCCTGAACACATTGATATTTATTTACTTTTAAAAAGTTCAGTAAGAAGCTCAGGAAGTGAGCAGACCCGCTCCGACGCGAGGGTTTTCTGTACTCCTACAGCACACCCTCACTTCTACATACCGTTTCACAAGTACTGTGTATTATTAAGAGGAGGCGGATTCTGCCAGGCACATAATTTGTATATTTAAGGGAGGTGTATGGAATGAAAAAGCGAAATATGTTAAATTTCAAAGGACTTGGAAGCAATGCTGCCTGTGAGCTTGTATTACAAATAGCCCTACATTATTACATACGCTATTAATGAGGCCGAGTGAATGAAAGTACAATTTGAATATGCATGACTCTATCCAATGAGCAGGACTTTTGTGTACTGATGAGGTTTTTTTTTCCCCTCCTAAAAAAGGATTAAAATTATTCTTAGAGAAGTATGGCTGCCCAGGGACCAGTAAAATAAATGTACTTAGACCAGAGTCATACTATATTCAGATAAAATATACAGGTGCTAAAAGGATGCCTTTGACTCTACCTACAATTCGTGAAACTTGTACATAATTCTGTCTTCCTCCAAAGGAATATTCCTCAACTTCAAGCAGCTGCGTCAAAACAATCTCTAAGCAAAAATAACGATTTTGGTGGAGCTCCCTAAAAGTAGGCAAGGTTAAATAAACCTTTTGAGTACAAAGCCTTCACTTCCACAGTGAGGAGCACTAGTTAAAAGACTGGGGAATGGGTAAATTATTGCACCAAATGGCTGAGAATTAATCTCTGCTGACTAGCTGTAATCTAACGAGGCGTCTGTGTCCCAGGGAGCCCGCAGCATGTCCCTGGCGGTATGTGCAGTGTGTCGAGTCTGCGTGGCACCCTTTGTCCTCGCTCACAGGCGGCCTTTCCCCTCATTGTCCATAATATCCTCATGCATCTGGGACGCGTGGAATGCATTCATACTAACAGACTTACCATTGTTTTCTCTCAGAAGCTTTGTTGAGCAAAGACTGCATCACGGTTACTGATAATTATATTGCTTAATTAATCAAGACAAAAAAAATTTGCAAATCATTGCCTGGTTGCCAAGCAGGGAGATAAAAAATGACAACAATACAAGCTGAAGCAATATAACAAAAGTAACAGCTATCTGATCAGAAATTCTTATATAATGAAGCTATTAATGCTAAATCGGTTAATGTTAACATCGCTCCAGGTGTCTCTACTTAGATGCAAACAAAAAGGCTGACATTATGGGTATAAAAGGCCAAATGTTGCCATGGATTCTGTAACCTGATAGAGAGGACAGCCTTTTCATTTGATTAGGGAATGCAATTTAAATACCAGGGACTGAAGCCAAACAAACAGACTTTCCCTCCACAAGCCTCTTGCATTCACCCTGGGGTCAGCGGTTGGCGGACAAAAGGTCAGCCACACTTGCCCTGGAAATGTCTGGATTAATTTTATTACATTGTAATGGTTTGTACTTTAAATGTGGGGATAACACTAAATTTCCAGTTGGCCATTATTCTCTTCTTCCCTAAAGGGAAGGCTTTTTGAGCTGAAATATTAAGACAGCGATTTGCTCAATTCATCCTGTCAAAATTTATGACCTAATTTATAAAACTTACATATATTTTCTAAAGAAATTTTGAAAAGGTATGTTAATACTTGTTTTCATGTGTTAAAAGTGAAATACCTTTTAAAAAATTACTTTTTAAGAAAGTTAAAAGTGTCACTTTTGACACTGTGAAGTGAACGGAAATACCTTTTATGTTCTTTATTTACCACAAAAAATAAAGGTGACATTTTTAGGATGATAAGTGACATTTTAGAGGGCCATGTTGAAGATGAACTAATAAAGCCAGTCAATCCATACTAAATAATAAAGAATCACGTTTTGCAGATTTGGAAGCTATAGGACACTAAACCTGTTGGTTGTCTAATATCAACATTTTTAGTTTAATTCTTAAAATTAGTGTTCTTCCTGGACAAACACAAACGTTATTAATACTCAGAGCCACTTTCTTATACGAGAGTGAAAACTTTACACACAACGACATGAATCAAAGCTAACACAGTACTTGGTGTGAAGGATCTGTGCATCCTCACTCCCTGAATAGGAAAGAGCGCTCCCTTCATGTCAAGCTTCTCACCAGCCACAGTGGCGTTTTTCTGAATTCAGGAGGTGACCCAAACTGTGTCTCATCCAAAAAATGATTTATTATTTATTCTATTTTCATGGTAGTGACTGCAACCGAAAAATTACGAGCAATGCTAAGAACAGCAAAAACCAACACTTAACTGGCTTTTACTCTGAGCCAGCCACTGCTGGAAGCACCTTTCACTTCTCATTTAATCTGCATGACTTTAACACTTCTGATTATGCTATAAATCCCAGGAAACCTCAGCTACCTATTATTTTAAAGCTCAAAATATAGAGTATGTAGAATGGTAACTTTTTGTTTCTTCAAGAGAACAATTTGGAATGAAAATGAAGATTACACTTAATATCAACCTAGAGCACAAAGTCATTTTCTTGAGAAGTGACTTACCTATGCTAAACGTTTAATTAAAAAGGTAAAAGCAAACCCTTCTATTAATAATTCCAATGCAAAAACAAGTCACTATATAGGGCATCACTAAAATACTACTAAAGGCACGGTGGGGATCGAAACTGCAGCCCATTTAGTACACGGCACACAACCATTGGATTGTTCTAGCCATTCCCACGATCAATACCGATTGATGTGGCTACATTGATTCTGTGGCAATGAGCTTCAATTGCTGAAAAACACCACATGGGCGGGCTGTGCTGGAAAGGCCCAGCCTTCTTCACGGCCATGGTCGCAGTCCTTCAGGACTGACCCCCATCAGCAGCAGCCAGAGGCACGCTGACCAGTGCCTGGTTGTCATGCAAGGTCAAATTCTACACCCACAGCCATCCACAAAATGCCAGATGTGACATGGGGCTCATTCAACTCTTATTATTAATCAGTGTGTCCCAAATTTAAAATTACCATTTAAATTTTTTTTTAAAGAAGATTTTATTTATTTATTTGACAGAGAGAAACACAGCTAGAGAGGGAACACAAGCAGAGCGAGTGAGAGAGGGAGAAGCAGGCTTCCTGCCGAGCTGGGAGCCCGATGCGGGGTTCGATAGCAGGACTCTGGGATCATGACCTGAGCCGAAGGCAGACGCTTAATGACTGAGCCACCCAGGTGCCCCTACCATTTTTTAAAATTAAAAAAAAAATTAAATTCAAAACATTTAAAATACCACCAATGTCTTCATGCTATAATTTCCAAAGAGTCTAGATATAAAAATACAGAATTCTGTGCTCCTGAGGAAAGATACTCTGAAAATCCCAATTTATATGGAATTTCCATATAGCATGTATGATTCAGATATACGTGAGACATTCATTAGTTGGAAAGAAGTCCCCTTTAACATATTTATGTCATTGTTTTTCAAAAACAGTGAATCATATGGCAAAACGCTGTATGAGTCAGAGTGATAACGCAGTGAAAACCTACCTCGGGTTTCTTCGTGATGGTGATAAAGAACATGTGATTCTTCACTGGGTAAATAATGATCGAAACGTCTCCGAAGGCAGTGGGGATAATGCCCCTGCGGTAGTCCCTGGAGTGTTCAGACCAGACGATGTGGACCTCGTCATTTCCCAAGTGACGGAGCTGCAATGGCCAATTGGCTCTTTATTAATCAGAGTGATAACAGCAGTTTATGAGGGGTCGTGGCTTACAAATTGAATTATAATACTCAGAGGCAAGAATATTTCACTACTAAAAAAAAGCTATGACACCACTGTCTTTTATGAGGATTTTAAAAACACAAACACATGAAAATGCTGCTTACTTTCTATGAAATACACTGGCACTGAGATGATGCATATAAGTATGGCAGGTACATTATTGCTAGAAGGGATGGAGACCTTTTCAAGGATTTTTAAAGACTGAATTTTACTCCTGTATTAAAGCCTTATGCTTTATATTGCTGAGCAGTCTTCAAACAATTAATGACATGAGCTTTTTATCCCATATTACAATAGGGCTATATAAAACTCTAAATTCAATGGTTATTAAGAGAAAATATGAATATAAAAGACCAAAAGCTACTATAACACAATTGTTACCAAATGTATAAAAACTAGATTTGTGACAAAGCTTTAAGAAAAAGTACATATAAAATTACCTTGTTTTTTAAAAATATTTTTAAAAATATTATTTATTTATTTATTTGACAGAGAGAGATCACAAGTAGGCAGAGAGGCAGGCAGAGAGAGGAGGAAGCAGGCTCCCTGCTGAGCAGAGAGCCCGATGCGGGCCTCCACCCCAAGACCCTGAGATCATGATCTGAGCTGAAGGCAGAGGCCTAACTCTCTGAGCCACCCAGGCACCTTAAAATTACCTTTGTTTAAGAAACTAATAAGTATTACTTAAATTTAATAACAACACTAATAACTGGCATTCGGAGAATGTGTCTTACTATCCAGAAAGTATGTTCACATGTATTGTTTTGTTAAATCTTCCCACTAAGTCTCTTAGGCCAACGGCATCATCTTTGGACTATCGGACAGGGAGGAGATGGGGCTCAGGAAAACAAAGGTACTACGTGACAAGGAGTGCACATAGTAGGAGAAGAGCAGGCCTGGACATCTGGGTTAGGGCCTCTAACTTGGTGCCATTTCCACTGTTCACAGCCCTCGAAGTCGGCAACACAAGCCGGTTGTACTGTCACTGCTCAAATAGCATAGCCCACTGTTTTTGTCATTTTATAGACAAAGACACCATAACATCCAAAAACAAGTCAGAGACCCCCAGCATCTCTGAGGAGGGCTTAGCATGCCTCCAAGGACGGGACTCGTTGAGACTTCTTCCTGGGCTGAGCATTTCAGCCACAAGAACACCCCTGATGAAGGTCCTGTGTACCGACTACACATCCGGGCTAGAGAAAGCCCTACATGAAATCGTCTGATAAACCTGAGATTGTGACTAAAAGATACTAGATTATAAGGACTAAAATTTTGGCCAAAACTGAAGTTCTACAACCATAAAGGCTGACTGGTGATGGCCCTTTGACAGCTACTGAAAGTCTGAGGTTCGGTTCTCTCACATGCTGCAAAAGAAGGCTATCTATCACCATGGGAAAGTATTGCTTGCTTCCTAACTTATCTAATAGATGAACCCTAAAAATGACTATATTCAGAGGCACTGTTAATAAAACAGTGATGTTGTGCCAAAGGTAATGTAGTGTTGTATTAAAATACAAAAAAAAAGAAAGATGCTCTGGAGTATGATGTATTCAAAACACGTTAGCATAAAGACAATTTTCTTTACAGACTATTTGAGCACAAAAGAAATTCCTGAGGTGACCCCAACATGGCCTAAGGACATTGGTTGGCTGCAATGTTCTCTTATTCTGCACTTGTCCATGCTTCTAGGAATGACTGTGTAAGTCAATTTTTCAAAAAGACTTACACCAGTACCTTTATCCTACAGGGAGGTACCGGTGTGACTGCAGGTAGGCCTGGGGTGAGGGCTACACAATTCAGCTGACTGAGCCTGGGCACTGGGACAGACACAACTGTGGGGGTTGAGCACAAGTCACGATGATCCAGAACAAGGTTAACGGCATCTACAACTCTCTAAACGTAAAATTACTCAGTGCATCTTTCTTCTTCTCCCCTGTCACATATAAAGGCTAAAAGGGTGGCAGGCAGAAAGGGTAGCCAAGCCACTGCCACCCGCAAATAGTTAAAAAAAGGAAAGACACCAAATTCTCACAGTGAAACTGAACGTCTCTCTGTATTCTTCTATTTCCACCTCTCTTTCCTCTTTCCTTTTTAATAAAACATGCTAGGCTCTCACAACACACTCCTGAAATTTAATCATTTTGGAGTGAAAACATAATAGTCCGCAATACCAGCAAAACGATAAAGGCAGGTTTTCAAGGAAAACAGGAATTGTATCAGAGTGAAACTTTGTGTGCGGGGTGGAGTGGGGGGGGGTTAGCCCGGCAGAAGCAAACTGTGGCAGGGGGCTGTCCCCACTCCGTCAGGAGAGGCGAAGTGCAGGTGGTTTTGCTGTGCCCCGTGACACAATGCCCGCACACGGGAACGCTGCACGGGAACACCGCGCCGACTCAACACCTTTCACATGTGGGGCTACCACCTATGGCCGGCACCCGAAAACCTGCGATGGCTTCTTTCAACCTGGAAGCACAAGTTGCTCAAGGCATTAGCTCTGAGATTTTGCAGTTACTCTCCCTTTCCTCAATTAGGTTCCTCAATTATATAATCCACGCAAGTCTCTCCTAATTCTGCTTGGACTGTGTTCTCAGAGCCGTAGCAAGGGAGAATAGTATCACACTGACAGACCCCTCCTTCCAGTGTGACATTTCTGTGATTAAGGAAAAGCTATTTCTGTGTGGTAATGATACAATATTCATCATCTCAAAGCTGCTTCCAACGTCATGGGCTCCAGATCTCTGGACAAGTCACAGTTTAATTGGCTAACTCACAAAACTAAGAGCTAAGGCCACAGGAGCCGCTGGCTGGTAGATCTGGAGCAAAGAGCAAAAACCTCTTCTGCCTCAGCCAAGGGTACACGCAGGTGAAACAAGTAAAAGTAACCCGGCAATGTCAGAATAGGAAGGAATACTCTGGAAGCTTCAACGTACTGCTCAATACAAAGGGGATTTCAGGACAGAGATGTCATTTTGTGAGTTCTGGAGAATTCTGAGCAAACCCCCCCCCCCCCCCCAAATCCACCAGTGAGTTTGCTGCATGCGCACCCATCAGGCTGGTATGACTCATGTGTAATCTGGGAGAGACTGATGAGTCTGGGACAGAGCTGTCACTCACGTCAGCTACCGCTTCAGTCGCACAACAGGCTCCAGAATGCGCGGACGCTTAACAGGCTCGGAACAAATGCTTGCTTCTTCAGTCTTAAAAAATCAACCCGATGTCCTGCCACTTGTCGTTCTGACAGAGTTTCAAAGTCCCTCTGCCTGGAGTATTCTGCCTGCTGCTGCCAGGCGGCGCGCACTGGTGACACTGGTCATGGTGCACACCTAATAGGCTGACCTCCTTTCCCGACTAATTGCATTACATCGCCAGCTGGCTCCAGAAGGAGTCGTCTGTTTGATTGAAGAATTCCTGCTCCTCAGTAGGCCCGGCTGCTACTTTTACTAAGTAACAGTCAGGCCTGACATCCCCATTGTTCAGCTGACAGTGTGCCCATCCTAAAATCTAAGTTTTATTTGTAAATTAACCAAGAAACTTCCTGCCAGAACAGTGCTGCCTAGAGACTGATAATGTGGGCCTTTCATCCCCTTTCACTCGCACTGTATCACTGCCAATTTGTTTTTTATGCGGCTGGCCAGCCTGAGGCTATAAAAGCCTTGTAAGACATAAGTGCAATTACAGTCCTGGAGTCAAATGAATTGGACAAATCCAATAGCACAGCTCTGTCCCCACTCTGCAAACCCCTACAGCAGTTAGATTAGCTGTGAAAAATCTAATCTAGCTAGAGCTAACAAATTTCTGCAGTGAAGGATCAAGAGTTCAGTATGGGGCTGCAGCCGGGTCGTGGAATTGAAAAAGTGCCCCCATGACAGGGGCAGAAGAGAGCATGAATCACTTTAGAATTTTGCAGCTCATTTTTAAGCTGTTAGGGACAATTTAGTTAGAATAAGACAAGGAACTGTGGGCTGCTGTTACTGTGACTGATTTTTAGTCTGGCTGTGAGACATCCTGATAAAGAGAGTTTGTCACTAATGATGCTAAATCTCAGAGCTCCAAAAGGTATCAGCTGAATTTTGATTATTACAGTAGGGAATCTTTCAACTAGGCCAAGTCTTGCAACATTATTTATAGCAAGGCATTTTATCAAGAAAACATGATGTGTTTTTGCAAAAGAAAAAAAAAAGAAGAGAAAAAGGAAGAGAGAGAGAAAAAAATAAAAGAATCCTACCTAGGAAATAATTTTTTAAAATATTTCAAATAAACATCTTAACAAAATAGTTCTCAGCCATAAAGTCATAGAATACGGCAACATACTTGCGAATTAGCAGCAATTTAGAAGGTACTGCAAATAAAAAGAATGCGGAAGCCCTGCCTAAGGTTTTGGTAATCTGAAACAGAGCAGATTCCCCCCACAAGTAAGCATGTGGCCGTCAAGGTGGCCAACGAATGTAAGACACAGAGGTGGCTCCTCCGTGGCCGAGGGGGGCCGCACATGGCTGTTGTGCTCTGCACATCCCGGACACTTAGTCCCTGTGAAAGTTGTCTGTGACTGTGCCGTGACCCAAGTTCTGAGGTTTTATGAATGCCACAGCCCATGTTATAGGTGGTCTAGACATCTGGGGCTATGGTGATGAAAAAGCAAAACTGCAGAGAGAAGAGATGAGGTGGTAACAATGGGGCCCACGGCCAGTATCAGCCACCTCCTAATGGGGCCCACGGCCAGTATCAGTCACCTCCTAATGGGGCCCACGGCCAGTATCAGTCACCTCCTAATGGGGCCCACGGCCAGTATCAGTCACCTCCTAATGGGGCAGAAGAAAAAAGATTCAATTAGACCAGTGGGCAATGATGAGGGTTGATGTTAGAGATCTTATAGCAGGTACCATGCTAAGCAGTTCTCTGGGCATTACCCATTTACTCCACAACAACCCTGACACATAGGCTGTTTTCAATCTCATTTAGTAGATGGGGAAATTGAGGGACAGGCTAGTTACGGTTGAGCCCAGGTCTGCCTGTCTCCAGACCCTGGCTATAACCACTACACTTGATTCTCCAATGGATTTTTTTAGCTCCCAAATGAGCTGTTTTCCCACCCACTCAGGTGTTGTCTGCAGTTTTCTTGCATCCTTGTAGTAAGAGAGTGGGTGTGAGGTAGGGATTCCAGGCTCACTCTGCTACCCTCTAGCAGGCTAGCTACAGTCATTCCTTTCATCTGGGAACTCAGAAAAGTGGGTCAGATTTCTAGGCTTCCTTCCCAGACTAAGATTCCTCTTCTTCTAAGATGCTCCTCACCTCTAATAGAGGGTCACCTGAACTAAACATCTTGCAGGTTTGAAAGTTCAGGGCCATGCCCCTGGGGGGTTCCTCAGAGGTGGAGGAGGTTTCCTCTCAATCCTAGAGAAAACTGCCTCCAGGGCCCAAGTTGGAAGAGAAACAAGGTCAGTGCCAAAGAGGGACCTCTAGGCAGGAGCACACCTGCACTTGTCATTTTCACAGATACTGCCCAATAGCCCCCAATAAGCCTGGGATGTACCTGCTTTCTCAGCAATCTGTCAGTACAGGGTCCTTGCATCTTAAGACTTTTGCCAATCTGAGAGGTCGACAATGTTATTTTCTGTCAGTTAACAATCAAGTGAGGGAAAATCCAAAATTAACAACATTTAAGACTCTTCCTTTTCCTGTATCTTAATCTTAGGATTTAAGACTCAAACTTTTCATTTATTTCTTTATCTAGTTTTGCCAAGCTAGATATTTCAGATGAATTACAATGGGAGCTTGAGAAGAGATACGCTGAGGAAATACGTCTTGGTGCATATTATGCCAAGGCTTTTGATCTGAACTACGAGAGCCTCACCTACAAACCATGGTGGCTAAGAATGGTCCTCAAAGACACTTCTTACCTTTTTGGTGAGTGAATCATCTGAGTCTGATGGCATCCGAGTTGAAACGTGGAAAATCACTTCCACAGTCGAGGTAGCATAGTAAGGGGCGGTCTGCCCCGTGCTGCCATTGCGCTGAAGTCCACCCATGAACCCACAGTGGGATGAGAGATCCACCTGATGCAGGTTACAAAGAGGAAAGAGTGAGGGTCAACCCTAAATTGTTCTCATTCACCAAGCAACAATGTCGTTTCTTTTAAAGAACTCTAATTATTTTCATTTCTATAGCTTTCTGATAACAAACAAATGTAATACTAAATTAGACAAAATCAAAATATTAAAGAAACCTTCACCGTGAAAGTGCTCCAAAATCCTATCATCCTAAGAAAGGCACTGTCATAAATTTGGTGTATGTTTCTCTAGCTTTTTTCCATCTTATACAAAACATACGTATGTGTGTGTGTGTATGTGTTTATTTATGTACACACACACAGAGTTTCCCTATTGATGGATTTATGGGATTTTCTGCTTTCTCAAACAGTGCTGGTATGATCAAATCACAAGGAGAATTCAAAGGAATTTTTGGTAGAATGCTGTATCAAAGATTACAGACGTTTTAAAATTTAACAGCCATTGCTAAACTATCTTTCAAAGGGGTTGTTCTGATTTACACCACTACTCCAAGTCTAGGAGTTATCATTCATTTTTTTTTTAATTCTTTTTCAAGCTATGATGTGAATGCTCACTTCTTAGTCAATGCCCAGGATGCGTCCCCCCTTTTTAGTTTAACTTTTCATGAACTAGTATTCTTTCAGTAAAGCACTTATTGTACCACAACTGAAAAAAAAAAAAGAAATAGAAGAATATCATCTGTGCCAAATATAATCAATAAATACACTAATGTTCTAGTCTTTTCTTAAATCTCCAGTTAAGAATGAATGGTTTAAAAAGTATACTAGTTAAAATCATTAAGTATATTCTACAGTAAATAAGAAGTCACTTTATTAGTAAGAAGGACAATTTATTGGAGTACAGTAACTTTTTCAGATTAAAGTCTGCTTGACATTTTATAAAGTACACGGTCTTGACCTTGAGGCAGGGTTCCCCGTCCCCATCTCCATATAAGTTTCCATGTAACACATAACTCTCAGAGCCAAGTCTTAATTATGCACCTAGAGAGTTTCCCACAGCACAGAGAACCAAGAAACCAAAACAAAAGTACGGAAAAGTAAGAAAACTATTTCAGACATGCTGATTCCCATTATAACTACTCGGAGTTCTTTTAGATTCGGGAAATATATTTTCCTCCAGATTTATGTTCCAAGAGACAGATGTGTGTGTGTGTGGGCACGTGTGTAGGTTCATGTATACGTCTATCTGTCAGAGTATCATTCAGCAGAGGAAAAGCAAATTCTTTCATATCAGTTATCCTGGGATCTCCCTTAGGGAAAGAGGTTCACTGATAAACCATCATGGCTACTCTATTCTATTTTCATGACAATTTTTGACTTCATCCAGCTCTTTCTTCATATTTTTCACCCACCAAGTCACTGATTTCTTCTCCAATCTCCACACTGCAGCTAAAGCCAATGCTTCTCTGCCCATATGTATCTTCTCTTCCCACAAACTGCCTATGGCTGGGTGAGCCAATATGACTACTCAGTTTGGATAAAAAGCTGATGAAATTACATTAAAGAAAAAGTTCAGGGAAACAAAAATTCACGTATGAAGTACTGAAAAGCAACTAACAGAAGATGTCAAATTCAATACATTCATTAACTCCATAATGCTACCCATACTAGATTTGAACGCAAAACCTTGTATAATTGATGTCCAGTTTACATACATCCTTAAATAGTGCTGGTCAGTAAACAGCTCCCAAAGGAAATGAATTACCTCCCATCCAAGTCCGGCAACAAAGTCTTCATATGCTTGGCTTCCTCTTTCATTGGAGAGGATCGAACACTTGTCTTCTTGACCTTCAGCAATGTAAAACACCGCAATTTTGTGCGTTTCACGGCTACAAATTTTTAAGTTTAAAGTAGTTAGAATTCTCATATTTAAAATTTTCTTTCACTACAGCCACCAGCATGACTCCTAATACACAACTTATATTTACAGAGAATTTACTAGGGTCAGTCACCGTTCTAAGAAGTTTCGACACATAGCCTCATTCACTCTTCGCAAGCACTCTAAAGAGACAAGAAATTATCATCACTTCCCTTGTAGAGGTGGTTTAAAGGAGGCACAGAAATTTAAACAAGAAGCTTAAATAGCAAGCAGGAGACCTTGAAGCAAGGCAGTCTGCTTCTTGAGATCACTCTCAGAACATGTGACATATATTTAATAGCATGTTAGAACACACTACTGGACAAACTGTCTACATTTTTAGAGAAAAAAAATATGTGAAAGCATTTTAAATAGATATCAGTTGAGACCAGGTCCATGTGACTGCCTATATTTTACTTAACACACTGAGAGAAGGATATTGGATAGCTCCCTGACTGTAACTGTACCCTTCCTGCATCTGCTTCCTCCATGATGGATTTTGGGTGCTTTGCTTTTAAATCAAGTTAACATGATCTATACTCTGAGGACAGAAGTCTGCCTTTTTGCCTTTTGTACATCTACCCTGGTCCTTGGTATGTAGTAGCTGCTCAGTTAAATCTGTTGATGAGAAACCCAGAACTATATATAAAATATATTAATAACTAATTTCTACAAATTATGCCCTCCAGTAAAGTGCTGAAATAACTAGACTTTTACCTGGCAATTTGGTGATAGTTTAGAGATGAAGACACTGTGCTAATTCAGAGCTTTCATTAAGAACCACTCATTCTGTGGCCCCATGATTCAAGAGTTTTACACTGGACTCTCTTTCTCTCTCTTTTTAAATTTATTTGAGAGAGAGAGAGTGAATGAGAGCGAGCACGAGAGGGGAGAAGGTCAGAGGGAGAAGCATACTCCCCGTGGAGCTGGGAGCCTGATGCAGGACTCGATCCGAGGGCTCCAGGATCATGACCTGAGCCAAAGGCAATGGCTTAACCAACTGAGTTTTTAAAGACCAGGTGCCCCCGGTTTCTATTTTTTAAAGTTTTGGATTGTTGCCTGCAGAGCAGTTCCACCTTCCTTATTATTTTTGCATTGATTCTGAAAAATCTCATAGGAAAAACTATCAAATGTCAAACAATACAGACATGTTTCTATTGTCTTAACTGTTCAATGCCTTAGCATCATAATCTGATTAGACATAGATAGTGGTGGAATTTCGGCTCTATATTTTAACATATTCACAAATATTTCTTTCTGCGGGACTTCCACTTTTACTTAATAAGCAGAATGAAATGAAACTCAGCTAAAAAGTCATAAAAATGAATCAAGGAGGAGAGTACTCTCCTTCTATTTCTGTAGGTAGCTCATTCATTCCCCCCATAGTTTATGTAGAAGTGTACTTAAGAGACAACTTAGACAATACAGAAAGGAAAGAGAAGAATAAAAAATTCACTTATGTTCTTTGCTTCTATGTTGAAATCACAACTCTTACCATTTTAGGATGCACTGTCACATACAAAAGTGAGAAGTTACTATACCCTGTTTTGCAACTGATAATTTTCAAAATATTTGTGAACACTTTATTTATTGTATAAAATATGCGTAACATAAAAGTCACCAGGTAAACCATTTTTGAGTGGGAACACTTTTATACCAGGTATTTGTATGACAAAGTTATTAATGGTTGTGTAACACAGTAGTAAGTGAATACAACTTATCCCAAATCCTTATCATTGGACCTTTAAGTTGCTTCCAGTTTTAAAGACACTAAAACATTATCTTTGACACATCCTTCGAATATATTAATAGAAGAAGAATCTGGGTCACTGCCTGCTGTTAAGACTTCTGATGGGTGCTGTCCTGCTGCCCCTGGAGAAAGTGGGCATCACGAATGTCCTGACTGGCACGGTACGAGCACACAGTTGGGGGCACGTCTCTGAACGGGAAACAACCATTGCTGCAAGAAGAGGGAAGTCTGGTGGTGACAGATCCAGGGGACTGACGCTCTAGAGTAGAGACCATGTGCTCTCAGGATGTCAGAAAACTTTGTCCTCATGTAGGATGGAGCCCTGAAACTGCCATACCATTTACTCCCTGAGTGACAGGCCAGACACACCCACTAGACTCTGACAAGCCTATTCCCAGAGCTATAATAATTTGGGGGCTGAGATGATGATAGAGAACATGACTTATGACCTGAAAGACTGTCTCTTTCAACAAAAGGATAAAAGGTATAGTCACTCAATTCCTTTCTGCAGCTCTCTCTGTATATTCAGAAATCCTCAGCATGTGATTGTTCTCTGTTCTATACGTGTATCAAGACCATCTCAGGTTTATCTGAAACATTTTTGTTGACTCTCCTCAAAGTCCAAGCTTTGTATCTTGTAGCTGTTTGCAGGTCCTTGAGTCCTCATTAACGTAACATGGGAGCAGAAGAGCTAAGCCCCAGTGACTGCCTGACTGATGTAGGTGTAAGGAAAGGTGACCTTTAGCTGTAAACATTCATCAAATTTCACATCCTCCCAAATGTTAGCACCACAGAGAGCCTGCTAGGATCAGACACTGTGTCTGGTCTTATTAGAGCCAGGCTTTTGAAATGATAATTAGCAACAGCACTTCATATCCATAAGCTGCACCACCAATGCATGAAGGAGTAGGTAATTCAGGAACACACGCACAAAAAATCGACAATTTCCTCTTCCTCATTAGAATACATTTTGCTTTCTTTCTAGGAATAGACCAAAATAGCTCCCTTTCCTCGTGCCGTCACATTACAAAGCCAAACAAAGAAACAAACAAAACCCATGATTTTAACTTTCACTTTACCATGTGGTGATAAGAGGTATTAATATTTAAAAGAGGAGCCCCCTGTAATTTGCATGTGTGTTCATCACACCTTTTATATCTTCACTATCTTCACGGTATATAGATGATAGTTGCAAGACAGTCTCCACTTTTCCTAAGTACATGCTAAGCAAGAACTACGCCTTGACAGCAGGGAGATAAACTGGTATCAGAAATAAATAGAGCCACTTTAACTAAAAGTTGAAGGACAAGGTATGCTCTTACCTCCTAACTAACCAATACATGGGACTGTCTAGATTTCCCACACTTAGAGTCCCCAACTTATTTACACTTGTTTTTTTTTTCAAAAAGAACCTCGAACACACCCTGTACTATTAATAAAGTAAGTTGATACCTTTTATAGATATTAAGAAGATAACTAAATCTAGGAGTTGGGGTTTTAAGTGAAGGTTAATCAAGGGACAGAAGATTTGCTGATCAGCTCTCCAAAGCCATATCCTACTGCGACAGCACCCCAGGGAGCTCATCCAATTGTACCTCATGCAACTAAAGTGCATTAACAGCCAACAAATTGGCCACAATGACAAGATACGAATGTATTCACTTAATGCTAGGAAACATGGAATAATTCAGTATATGCTTGAAAAGATGAGTTTGGAGCCCAAGCGACTGCTTGTTTAATACTGGAGGACAAGAGGGAGAGAGGAGTGAACCCCCAAGTCCTTCACAAGAAACCCCTTGCAGAGTTCCCACAGAGAATTTGGTCTCTATTCCTCTAGAGAAAAAGAAGCATAACAACCATTGGGAAACTGAGTATGATGAAGGGCATTGTGAGGAATAATGGCTTCAGGTTTTTCATCTGTAATCAGATACCTAATGATATTCCTTTAGGGAATTAAAGAGGAACAAAAAGCTATTTTTTAGAATATGAGGTTTTTGGCTTTTGTTTCTTTTTTTTAAAACTAAGATTAAATAAGCAGTTTATTCAAGACTTAAATTTTAAGCACCGGTTATGTACCAAGCACTACACTTAACTGTTGCCTGAGATGTTTTTGGGAGCACACATTTCCCCAAATCAAAAACTGGCCCTGAGGTCACCTGTAGAATTGCTTCTAAGATTGTAGAGAGAAGGGGCGGAGCTGAGACCTCACCAGCGTTGAGAAGAAGGCTCACTGCTAAGGAGTTACTAGCTGAAACACGCTGGTTTTAAGCTTGCTCATGCTGTCGAGCAGACTCCAGCCAGGGCCCTGGCACCAGCACAGGTTATGAAGTCAGACTCCCCCGGCTGGAACAACATGCGTACTTGGGAACATAGGTAGGCGTTTGAGCCTGGTGAGCCTCTGTTCCTCACTGGAGAAAGACGTGGCTACAGAGATTAAATGAGAATGAAATGTCCACTTGCTGCCACATGAAAAGGTCCTCAACCAAAGACACAGGTTGGACGGGAGCAATGACCTCTTCTTAGCGTAGCAAGCATACCAGCTTATTCCTCAAGGGGAAGGACACCAAAGGTATGGCGTGTGCAGATGTCACCAGATTCTGATTACAGAATGACCTTGGGGTGTCTCTGTGGGTGTATTCATCCCCGCAGCTCTGTCATCCAAGCGCACACAATCATAGTCAGGAAAAAAGAGTCTCATCTACTTGCACATACCACTGACGGGAGTCCAGATTTTTTAGCTCTCTCAATAGTTTGGAATTTTTCTTCAACAGATGGAAATTTTTTCTATAAGAAAAAGAGATGGAAGAAAAGTTGTATAATCACAGACCAATTCTGCTCTTTTCAGTCAATCAATCAATAAACCTACCTACTCATCCATCCACGCACCCATCCATCCATAACCCTCCTCATTCATGCAAGATTTGTGGCCTGAACCCACAGAATGAACTCCATTCTCCTTAAGACTTTTGAAGGCGTCAAAATTCCACAGCATCCTATCACTACCCATTGACACTGCATGGCTCTGAGTTGAATAAGTGTGTCACAGGTGTGCATGTGTGTGCCTGTCTGTGCTTCTTTTCACTTTCAGCTCTGCTGCAAATTCCTTTTCCCTACCTTTGTCCTTAGAAACCTCACTCTACTGTCAGGGTCCAGCTCAAACCCACCCCTTCCAGTGTCTTCCTCACTGTCCCACACTGGAGTAACTGTTCCTTTTGGACTCCCGTGTCATGCTGTCTTTCATCAGAGTGGTGCCAAGTCTACCTCCTTTACCAGATCTCAGCTGAGATGGTGGCTTATTCATCTCTGTAGTCCATTTGCATCTTTTGTGACAAAAGCAGCAATAATGGACAGAGCAGCAATTAAAACACACACATACATGCACACAGAAAATGTCTGATACTCTTTAAAATATGAGACATGTCTGAAATTCAATCTGTGCATCAATACAGCACAATGAGTTCCACTTGTAGCTTTAACTTAGCAGCAGAAAATACGCTGTAAATGCAGAAAGGAAAATCTCCGTTTCTATTCTCTGCTTCCCAAACCCAAATGGAGAACAAGAACAAAACACAAAAATAATGATAAAATAGGTAAAGATCTAGAGAGGATTGTTACCTTCTGTCCCAAGAATTCATCCCCAAGTCATTGAGCAACAACCTGCAGAAATAAAAGGGTCCTCGTGGCTCTACTGGTGAGGGCTGCTCCTGGCTGGTGACTTTCATGGCCGAGTCAGAGTTACACCTCTGGATATAGTCGTCTTCTTGGGCATTCTGGCGCAAAATGACCTCGATGATTTCCTTCTCCTGGTCATGGTTCATTCCCCGCGGGGGTGGGGAGGGCTCATTTAGATTTAGCTGTGATGGTAAAAGGCATTCGGGACTTGTGTGGCCAATGTTTTCAAGTAATTTGTCAAGGACATCATCTCCTTCCTCAGTTTGAGAAAAATCCTTCTGGGCTCCCAAAGCTTGAGGTTGCCAGCCGGAAATCAGAAATGCAGGATTTCTGCTGCTGGGTGCTAAGAAGCCTTCCAATGGTCCATACAAAACCTTCCCGTCCCAAGAGTACTTCCCTGAGATATCCCGCACAATTACCCTGACGTCTGACAGGGCACCCTGCCTTGAGCCACCTGCTGGCCCTTCTGATGGTGTCTGAAGGTAGGAGATGAGGGTGCTGTCATTCAGCACAAAGAGCTGAAGGTTTGGGCTCCGGAACACCTCAGAGGACAGCTCGGGGGCCTCGGCGTGGGCATTGTCATGGTTCTCACTGACCAGGCTGTGCAGCACGGCAGGGCCCCCATGCAGTGGGAAGTGTCCCAGGTGGTTCACCAGGTGCGCCATCACCATGCGGGCAGTCAGAGGGATCAGCTCCAAACTCCTCCTCTTCCGCTCTGTGAGCCGGGGTAAGGCAACATAGCAATGGGGAAGGAAGGTTAAAATCTGTACTGGGAATGTGGGATTTGTTTTAGTCTGGGCATTTTTTTCCTCTATTTTCTTTTTTGAAACTAATTCTATGTGAATTAAAAGTACAATTTAAATAGCTTGCTAGAAATAAGTAAATCAGACAAAGACAATTATCATATGATCTGATATGTGGTATTTAAGAAACAAGGCAGAGGATCATAGGGAAAGAGAGGAAAAAATAGAACAAGACGAGACCAGACAGGGAGATAAACCATAAGAGACTCTGAATCTTAGGAAACAAACTGAGGAGTGCTGGAGGGGAGGGGGTGGGGGGACGGGGTGGCTGGGAGATGGACACTGGGGAGGGTATGTGCTGTGGTGAGTGCTGTGAATTGTGTAAGACTGATGAATCACAGACCTGTATACCTAAACCAAATAATACATTATACGGTAATTTAAAATACATAAATAAATAAATAAATCGATCGCTCAAAGAACCAACTTCCATGAAGATCTCATTCTGAAAGGGACACTTAAAAATATGTAGATGCAGCAGTAAACCAGAAAGTTCTCTGTCCTGAAAGAGGTGATGGGAGTTCTGGGAGGTGGAACTCAAAGCTGGAGAGGCGGGCTGGAGGGCCAGGTCACAGAGGTCCTCCCACTCTCCCCACAGGGGTAAAGGCAGATGCTGATGAGGAAATGAATCAAGCCCGTGACATCACAGATGGATTCAAAGCAATCTGCTTTAAGATATATTAAGATATATAAATTAAGATATATAAATTGTCACAATTTGTGTTTTGTTGCTTGCGCATTTTAATATTTAATGGAATCTGGTACATTAACTAACTCATGAAGATAGAAGTTGCCTTTTTTTTTTAAGATTTTATTTATTTATTTGACAGAGAGAAACACAGTGAGAGAAGGAACACAAGCAAGGGGAGTGAGAGAGGGAGAAGCAGGCTCCCCGTCGAGCATCTGGGATTATGACCTGAGCCGAAGGCAGTCGCTTAACCAACTGAGCCACCCAGGCGCCCCAAAATAGAAGGTTTTAACTGAATTTGCAGTCATTGATGAAAGACCTAAGAGCAACTGACTTACAAAATTTTTAAGGCTTCAAATGTGTAGAAAGACTGGCACTAGCATGTGAAGGTGGGATGCTGGAGGGTTAAGGGAGAAGCAGAGAAAGAATCTGTAAGCATGGAGAGGAAACAACCACTCAAGCTTCAGAGTGGTCAGGAAAATTGTAATTTGCCAAATTTAGAAAAGAACTGTGTATTAATCCAAGAACAAGTGAAAATGAACTCTTTTAATTTCAATAAAAAATATCACTGGATATTTAAATAAGGTAAGACTTATACTTTGGGCTTATAGGTTTAGGAAATACTTGGTTTCGAAATTCACAATAAAAAACTCAAATACTAATCAAATACACATATGTTTTCTGATGCTAAATACCTTCCCGCTCAGACATAAAAATTCAATGAACTTATCTATGAAATATCAGTTGTATGATGTAAAAATCCTAGCAAGAAACAATCAAATCCCAGAGTGTAGGAACCTCGGTGTGATGACTGATCAACAAGATTGTCCTGACTTTTCTTGAATTTCTTCTTAATTTTTGCTATTCAGTCAACAGGAAATCGCTGTGTTCAGTAATGAAAAATAAAATCTCACATGAAAACTTCAGTTTTTATAAGCAAAGGTCATCTACATCCATCTGACATTCAACTGTCCTTCTTAACCCTTGTGGGGTGTATGATTTCCACATAGCTGAGAAATTTAAACACCTCAACTAATTCTCTTGAAATCTCAGTTACCATTCCTTGTTTTTGTGTCCTTGTTTAACTATTTCAAAATTAGATGCTTTTTTAATGCTTATCATTCCATACGAATATGCGCTCTGTCAGAAATGTTAATGCCCCAAACAACAAAGGCATGGCCTGCTGGGGGTTCAGGACTCTCTGGTGTAAGACAGTGTGTGGGGGTGACTCCACGGAGCATCTACGGAACTGACTACAAAGGTCCAACTTGGTAAAGCCCAACGCAGACAGTTACAACTAGGAAAGCAACAGCTTCCTCTGCTTTTATTTACACAGGTTGTGCTTTCAATTTGAGATACACACAAATTTGTATTTTAAGGAACGTGTTTGAACTCTACAATGGGAAATTAACTGGAGTCGCATTAATCAAGGCATAAACCGTGACATACCCCCCAAAACTCCAAATATCTTTGGTATTGAAAAGTAAGGAAAGGAAATATTTGTGAAGTAAAAATTGTTTTTTCCTGGTAGACGTCAGCTGTATCAACTGCCTGTGGTTCTCTGAAAAATAAAGAGAAAACTAGACTCCACTCATGAGAAAACAATCTTATAAGTTCCACAAACGATGAAAAAATATAATCCAGATATTTATCTTATTTCGCTAAATTTAGAGATGAAATAGAAAAGCAGTAATTTTAGTTTGTCTTTTAACTTTCAGTTTTTAAAGCTCCCCTCTTGCCTCCTTTTTAAAGCAATTAGGTACCAATGATAAGAAATGTGAGCACCTGTGCATACCATCAGTGGCTTTTCCTTGAGCGGGGCCCACAGCCACCTCAGCTGGAGGTAACTGAATGTGTCTCTTGCTTGTAACTATTTGAAAGTGTTTACATCAAATAGTACATAATAGTGAATGAAAGAGTCACTTGAATATAATAGTTAAAAATACAATATTGCTTCCCAGAAACATGAGAGAAAAACAGTTTAGTTATGAATGATGAATCATGACACTGAATGAGGAAAAAAAACTTCCAAATACCAGCACATTTTTGTTTAACCTAAAATACTTCAGCCATCATCTTTAATTTTCCTCTCATTCTTAAGAGGGTGTACCCCCTCCACAAGGGTGTCTGTGCATGCCAATATGTTTTTAAGCTGCTCTGCTTTTCTACTTAGCTAAAGTGTTAGTGAATTTTAGAACTCCCTTGCCACCCAAGTTCAAGCAGTTATTTTTAGTGCCTCAGAACTATGTTAGGACAAGCCTGCATAAGGGCTGAGGTTTTCTGGGGAACAGAGTCAATGAGTGTTGTACTTAAAAGCAAGGTGGTCTCAAAATTTAAATGTGCATATTTAGATTTTTCATTTTTCACTGACCTATCAGTCTCCTGCTATTTTCAAGTGACGGGTCATAATACGTGGTGAACTTCTTTTAGGGATAGCCATGTGAGATGAGTCTAAATCAAGGATGTTCAGAAAAAGTAAGTTACTTTCCTTCGAGGATATGAACCCCATGGTAGGAACCAACAAAAGAAACGGATCAAGGATCACTCTGATTATTTTTTAAAGATAGAGCTTGAATTTATAACCATGGGGGGGAAAACCAAGAAACTAGTGCACTTTATTTATCTGTTTTTAAAAGAGTTCATTTATTTATTTGATAGGACCCTAGGATTACGACTGTAGCTGAAGGCAGACGCTTAACTGAGCAACCTGTAAATGGTGCACTTTAAAAGAACAGCGTAAGTCCAGAAAAAGACAACAAAATGATCAAGCAAATGGAGGTCAACTGGGAGGACAGTGTGAAAATGTGCCAGGTACCGTCTACCAGCACAACTAAACATTAAGTCTTTAGTCTACTCTGTGGAAAAATCTCAGAGTAAATACTGTGATACTTCAGAAACTTGGTCATTACATCTTCAATTCAAATTTTACCTCCCTTACTTCTGACTTACATACCCTTGGGAAAATCCCTTCACCTCAGTTGCTCATCTATAAAATTGAGACTGGACGATTCCCGAGGCTTTGCCCCTCAATAGTGCCCCCACTCCCACCTTACTCACTGTCACCTCACCTGTCCCCTTCCTCCTGTCCTGAACCATACTCCAAACTCTGCAGTCTTGAAAGCATAGCTCTGGACTCTGTGCCCTCACCCGGCTACTGTCCTTCCTTTGCCCACCAAAGGCTCTACAAGAGAATGTCCTGGGGGCCCGCAGAGTCACTCCCAAAGCACCTGTTCAGGTCTAAAGTCATATAGACTAACCACCATGCCTAAAGTACTCAGCAAACTCGCCACCAGAGGCTTTGCTGGGAAATAAAACAGGTCCTGCTTTGGCCCCACCCTCCTTGATGTTTCTGAAGCACCTAGGACTATTGACTTTTCTTGGCTCCATATCCCCGTTCTTCCCTCAACTTCTCAGAACTGACTCTTTCTGGGTTCTTTTCCCATTTCCCTGACTTT
The DNA here is from genome assembly GCA_004023965.1 of Spilogale gracilis. Classification (NCBI taxonomy): domain Eukaryota; kingdom Metazoa; phylum Chordata; class Mammalia; order Carnivora; family Mephitidae; genus Spilogale; species Spilogale gracilis. Next base: position 78,476 of record PITA01001136.1, read on the forward strand.
GCTGTCCTGGTCACATTACCTCATTCCTTTTTCTTTACAGCGTTTTTACCCCTAAGGTCCCATCCTTGGGCCTAGGTTTTAACTTGCAAAGTCCGTACATTTTCATGGATGATCCAAGACTCAATACCCACATATTTAAAAAAACTTTTAACCTTGAGACAACTGAAGATTCACATGCAGTCATAAGAAATAATACAGAGAGATCCCAAATATTCTTCATCCCCCTGGTAATATCTTACATAGCATAGGTAGAGTACAGTATCACAACCAGGAAATTTTGATTGGTATTTTGACATGATATGGTATATTTGCTATGATTCATCAATATTCAGAGTTTACTCATTTCACAATTATTTCACATGTACAGGTGATATACCTCTGGACTCACATCTCAAGGCCCAGAGATAGGCTATTGTCCTTTTAGAAAGAAGGGTGGTTGAGGAGGACATACATTCCTAATCCTGACAACACCCACATGTTCTAAAATGGACCCTCTGCCATCAGCAGAGGGATCCTCAAACTGTGGCATGTAAATTTCCACCTCTCTACACTGCTCTCCTAATCTGCAACCCTCCACAAGATCCTTACAAGGTCTGCCCATCCTTCTAGGTCTGGCTTAGGTCCTTCCTCAGAGGAATGTGCCATGGTGCTAATGGTCCACAAATAAGTCCTCCTGCATTAATCCTGTCTCTCCAGTTACACGTAAAGTTCCTCTGGGATAGAAAATGAGGCTTTTTCTGTGGGTCTTATAGGTCTGAAACATATAGGTCCTCAAGACAAAATTCAACTAACATAGGAAAAGAGAAAGGAGGTGAAGAAACAGAAAAAAAAGAAACAAGGAAGACAGAGTTTGCTATCACAGAGGAGTCTAGAAACCAGAAACAACTAGATTTTTAAAAACACAGCAAGCATGGGCAAAAGGCTACAATTTTTCCTTTTCCCACCCACGAGAATTAATATTCTGAAGAATCTCACCCTCTTCAACTGTGAGCAGGTTTCCCAAATCTGCTGAAGAATGATACTGGACTGGCTCCGAATTCTTCACATTTGCCAGTGGCAGGAAAGGATCATAATCCGGGGAGGACAGGTCAGCCAGGGTCAACGTGTAGTGACTGTGCTGGGTGTATGTGCTTGAGCCACAAACACAGCAGTGCAGAACCTGTGAGAAACAGACGGGAGTGTGTGCCATGGACGCGACTGACCTCCTGTCCCCAACATTCTGCCAAACCACAACACCACTCAGGAGGCAGGTAATACTTGATAGGCTGGGCAATACTTGAAGACACAGAATCCCTTCCATTCTAAAACATCTTCTTGCTGTTTGCAAGGTATTGCTTTTACACCAATGCCAGTAAATATATTCTCAAGACAAAAGGAAAGTTAAAAAGTGCTCGTTTTGCCATTCTGGGAGGATGCACACACCTAAGTCCTGCTTCTTACGGTCCCAAACTCTACTATCCAAATGTCCATCAACAGGACAGATATATAAATCATGGCGTACTCTCTCACTGCGTTTTACCAAATAGCAATGAGTAAAAAATCTACAACTATTCACAACAGTCTGAATCAATCCCTCAGAAATCATGCTGAGTGAAGGATGTCACACACAGAAGCACATATTGCATGATTCCAGCCATACAAAGTACAAAAAAACCTACATCGTTAGACAGGCTAGCGGTTACCCCAGGTGTGTGTATGGACACAGTGACTCGCAGGGAGGCATGATGTGGGGCTTCTGAGATATCAAGACTATTCAGTTTCTGCAGTTAGGATCCGGTTTCACAGGTGTGATTACTTTGTGAAAATTCATCAGGCAGAGCTTATGACTGATGTACTTTTCTGGACGTGTATTATACTTCAGTAAAAAGTTTCCTTTAAAAATACAACAACGTTATTCTGTAAATTTGTGAATTGTGTTAACGAGGAGGTGACTTTTTTATTGGTAAAACAATTTTAAGAGAAATCTTTAAACAAATGAAGTATTAGAAAAGAGAGATATTTAAATGACTGTGAGTACTTTATTTGGTCCAGCCAGGCCTCACATAGGTTTATAAGCCACAAAGATGAGAGGAGTATCTAATGAATCCCCCAACAGAGTTATTAAAATTTTTGACCACTAAAGAAACCACTTAAAAACACACAATACTTTTTTAGTAAATTCAACCATGTTAAATGTCTTTTGCCCTTGTATTTAATACATTTTAAAACAAGGCAACAGAGTAATAAGTTAATGACTTGGAATATTTTTTTTAAAGGTTATTAGTACGGGCACCTGGGTGGCTCAGTGAATTAATAAGCATCTGCCTCTGCCTCAAGTCATGGTCTCAGGGTCCTGGTATCGAGTCCTGTGTCAGGCTCCCTACTCAGTGGGGAGCCTGCTTCTCCCTCTCCCTCTTCTGTTCCCCTGCTTGTGTTCTCTTGCTCACTCTCTCTCACAAACAAATACATTTTTTTTTTAAAACTAAAGGTTATTAGTAAAGGCTTGTTACTAAAAAAATGAACAGAATCGTCTCTACTTAGTAGTAATTATTCAATGGATACGCAAGCACTAAATTCATAAATAAGGCTTTCACAGGAGGGACTGAAAGCCAATATAGAAGGATAATATAAGGGGTCCAGAGCAAACGCCGTACTAGGCATCAGTAGGGGGTGAAATTCAAATTGTTAAGTACTATAAAAATGATGAGGCTAAACACTTTGACGTGCTATACTTCCTTAATTTATTTCTTAAGATCTCAGAGTGCCTAGGTGGATCAGTTGGTTAAGTGCCAGCTCAGGTCATGATCTGAGGGTCCTGGGATGGACCCGAGTGGGGCTTCCTGCTCGGTGAGGGACCTGCTTCTCCGCCCCCCCTACCGCTTTGTGCCCTCTCTCACCATCTCTGTCTCTTTTTCTCAAATAAATAAAATCTGAAAAAAATTTATTTCTTAAAGATATTTTAAAGCAAAGAGATTACTGAGGCCTTTATACTTTTTCTTCCTTTGATAAGCAGATTCTCTCAAACTACAGCTGTAAATATTACTACAGCATAAATAGTTCTTTTTTTTAAATATTTATTTATTGAGAGAGAGAGTGAGTGAGAGAGAGCATGAGAGAGGAGAAGGTCAGAGGAAGAAGCAGACTCCCCGTGGAGCTGGGAGCCCGATGCAGGACTCGATCCCGCGACTCCAGGATCATGACCTGAGCTGAAGGCAGTGGCTTAACCAACTGAGCCACCCAGGCGTCCCAAGAGTTCTTTTTAAAATTAAGTACAGAGAGACCATGTTACATGAAAGTTGGTGGGGGGGGGGGGTTGGTTTCTGGTCAAACAGCAGTTGCTCAAAGATATAAGTCCTGTATGTGCTATGGTGAGTGCTGTGAATTCTGTAAGACTGATGAATCAGACCTATAACCCTGATATGAATAACAGATTATACGTTAATGAAAAAAAAGATGGAGGTCATGTGAAAATACAGGCTTCTTTTACTTGGTAACTATTGCTTCTCTACAATAGTATCTTCTCTGTTTTCACTATTTAATATATTCATTTCTTTTAAAATGTTTAGAACATATTGTGGTAATTCTCTGATGCTTAAGTCTATATGCTATATCCCTTAGGCCCAAACGGAGACTCACCCTATAGATATAGTCTAGCAAAGGGGCTCTCGACGAATGGGACTCCTCCAGGGCTGCTGTGGACACTGGGTGGAGAAGGGTGCTCACCGGCAATGCCATGCACCAGTCCAAGAGGCAGAGTAGCAAGGACACAATAAACTGGAAGAGGAAACAGGCCCAGTGACATACACTGCAATCTTCACTACATGTAATAGCAAACAACAGGACAGTCCCTGCACAATAATAATTATTCAGTGGATATACAAATGCACAAGAAATGAATGAATAAATAAAGTTTCACAGGGGAGACTGTTGGGACCAATACAGAAGACTACTATAAAGGATATCCCTACAGAGAACATTATTTATCATTTTGTCTTACATTAAAAAAGAAAAATCCAAACTCTGGAAAAAAACTTAGCTGATGTGCCACCTACCTTTTTATCTGTTTCCACTGAGGAATACTCTGCACTTGGTAAAAGAAAAGCAATTGTGGCCACAAGGATCTGCATAAAAGACAAAACCCCAGTGAAACAGACCGTAGTGATAGTTTGGGAAACCATATGATCAGAGTCCCAAGATGGCCTTGCACTAAACCCAGCTTGGTGCCAACACTCGCTAGAGGAAGGTGATAAAAAGCAGAGAGCCGGGGCGCCCGGGTGGCTCAGAGGGTTAAAGCCTCTGCCTTCTGCTCAGGTCATGATCTCAGGGTCCTATGGATTGAGCCCCATATTGGACTCTCTGCTCAGCAGGGAGCATGCTTCCCCCTCTCTCTGCCTGCCTCTCTGCCCATTTGTGATCTCTCTGTGCCAAATAAATAAATACAATCTTAAAAACAAACAAAAAAACAAACATACACAAAAAAACACAAAAAAGCAGAGAGCCAGTTTAGAGCTCCCTGTGGTCCTGAAAATCAGAAGAAAGTGATAGAGCCATGCCTTATATCCATTCTACTCTACTGATGCTTGAAACTGGGGGCCCCAGAGGAAGGGACATTTCTCTCTGTGGTCACACAATTCCACACTTTATACAATGAAAGGAAAAAATATTTTCAGAAATAACTATGAAAATGCTCCCATTTGATTTTCTTATAAACGATACAGGTCTACATCTCTTGTCCTGGTGTAAAACCACCCCTTGCATTCTCAAAGGTATTCTTCTTTCGATGATAAACTGAAAGTGATCTTTGAACAATCCGGGTATTAGGGGGGCTGACCCCTCTGATCATGCATAGTAAAAATCCATGTATAACTTCTGACTTCCCCCAAATTTAACTACTGATAGTGGACTACTGGCTGGAAGCCTCATCAATAACATAAACAGTTGATCAAAACATATTTTGTATGTTATATGTATTCTATGCTGTATTCTTACAATAAAGTAAGCTAGAGAAAAGAAAATCTTAAGATCATAAGAGAAAATACATTTACAGTCCTTTATTGTATTTATCCAAAAATCCACACACACATTGACTCAGGCAGTTCAAACCCATGGTGTTCAAAGGTCAACTGTACACAGTTGTCTTAGAACACAACTTTACAACTTGCGGCATCTGATATTCCTGTGTCCAGAGCTCCATCCACTCTAGGTCACCTAAGGTCTCTCTGAGAGAACAAAGTGATCTCACTGGTGAAATCTGTCTAAGGCTGACAGAAAATAAATCAGTATCACTTCTTCTTTCCCTGTGTAAAGAACAGGGTGTGTTTCACAAAGTGTGGATTTCAGAACTGGCAGGATGTACCTTACATGCAGGCACTTACAGAGGTGGGGGCACCTGCTTCTGTATAGCAAGCACCCTCAGATATAACCCACCTCCAGGATGTCATCACTGGGATGATTCTTCCTGTTCCTTCTGTCCTCTCCCAGTAACTACGCCCCCACCCCCCTGCGGGGGTATTACAGTAGTAATCTCATTACAGCTGGGTAATCACGCTATGGGAGAAAGCGTGGTCCAGGGCTTCAGTCTGGGAGAGACTCCTGTTTCACACAACAGTCCCCCGCTCCCCCGCCCCTGCATGGAGGGCATCATAACCAGCTGCCTACTCCTTGTTGGCACCATCCAAATTACTCTCGATGAATGAAGCCCAATCTACAAAAGGTCTCTTTGTTGTGGTCGTGTCTGCCTTTCAAACTCCCCAAGTGTGAGACTCTGCCCTGAACACTGGTGGCTTCTTTACGTAGTGCCTGAAATCACAGCTGAGAAGGGCCAGTGCGATTTCATCTTAAAAACAAATGACTCGTATGGCAATGTAATAAACAGTTCTCTAACAATTATTTGAGTATCTGGAATTCATTAAATACCGAATAGAGTGAGAGGGAAATGCTTATGTTTTGGCATATCAGGAAGAGACTTACTTCTGCAATTTTCCGAGGAAGAGAGGTTTCAAACATCTGAAGCTTTTCCCAGTAGGAAACCAGCAACTGAAGAACATCACAGGCCACCTGAGCCACGATTTTGTTAGAAAACTATGAAAGGAAACAAAACCCCAAACGAAAGGACTGAACTTAACACGTACATTTGTCTTAAGGAAGAAAAGAAGAGGTATTTCTTTCCAGCGATGTTTAGGGATATGTTTTCTTGTTTGGCATTCAATTTTTGAAAACCGTGTCCTGGTACCAGATACCTTGTGTATGATCACATCCTGTAACTGCCTCTTGCCCAGACTAGCTGTATTAAGTTATGTAATGTTCTGCAGAGACAAGTAGCTGTCGTTCAGTCACAGGAAAATTAAAAACATAATTTCAGATGCCTCATGCAGATCGCATAAATCATAGCTTTGACAATTAGAGGAAATTAAAATGTAGTCCGTTACTGAGCATTCCCTATGTGCTGGACCTTTTACAAGAATTTTTCTCATTTTCGCATTGATAGATTTTCATTAGCAGCTCTGCAAGGTAGACATGATTTTCATTTTATACTTGGATAAATGGGGACTGAGCAAGTGACTTTCTATCTTCTAAAATTAAACAGAACCTGCATGGGTAATATACTAAGAAATGTGAAACTTTGGTGACTGCGAGAACATAGTTCATATGCTCTGGTGTGTTCAATTACTTTGAGCACGTTTACGGAGTCTGGCGCGTGTCCAACGTCCTCTGGATGCTCCTATTTCTCGTCAAATGTCAATGTCAATGGGGGAAGGATGGTGCCTACAAGGGCTGCTGCCTGGGGTTGATAAAACAGATTAAGGCGCCCTGTGCCTCTCTCCCCGGCCAGAACCTGGGACTACTCTGCTATCCATACTTCATTAACTACATTAGAAAGGTTTCTCACTGATCTGGGGTCTCTGTCTAGGGACACCTCTGGATATATGGTTTAGTCGTTTCCATGCCAGGAGCTCCAAGTCCCATGAAGCATAGCCCAACTGACCTCAGCACCACACAGACACAGAAATGTCAACACTTCATATCTCCGTGTAAATGCACAGGACAAGGGAGAAGTTAAGGCAAAGGGGATTCATTTGAATTCAATAGGATAAACACTTCTTGACTGCCATTTCCTGATAGGCACAAAGTACACCCAGGGCAAGAGCATCTGTGCTCAAGGGGCTCTGCAGAGCCTGGCCTCTGGGCTTCAGGTGACCTGCCATTCATAGGCTTCTTGCAATCCCTCAAGTACTCTGGCTTGCTTCTGCCCCAGGGCCTTTGCACCTTGCTCCCTGCTTTGCCGGGGACACTCATTCCCCAGGTGTGCCTGTTGCTGGCACTGCCACATCTTTCAGCTCATAGTACTGTCTCCTCCATGAGGCCACCATGCCCACGTGAAGCAGTGGCAGCCCACCTGCTCCGGCTCTTCGGCTTCATCCTCTTTCTCACTTACAGTTGCCTTATGGCATTAAGGACTATCAAGCCGATCTTTTTTATTTGTCTGCCTGTTCTTCTGTGTGTTTACTTTTTCCATATCTTGTTCACCATTATATCCCTAATGTCTTGCATAGCCCCCTGAGGAGTAGCACAAGGTGAGTCTGGGGTGAAGACAGAACTGCGGGCGTGCAGAACATGAGGCGGCACTGGGTGTGTTTCCGCTGCATCACGTGGTCAGGTCACGGCGTGGAAGCATAAGGTTAGCATGGCTCTTATGTCTAGAAGCTGGAAGCACACAAGAGGACGATGAGGAAATGAGAGCTATGGTAGACCAGGGAAAAAGCCCCTGGACAGAGAGGGGTAAGGTGGGAGAGAGGGGCCAGACAGCAAAGAGGACTGGCTGTGGGGGGAGGGCGAGCTGAGCTTGGCCTGGAAGAAGGCAGAGGGAGAGTGTGTCCGTGCAGGCAGTGGGCAGCAGGGCCCTGTGGCAGGCCAGGCTGGGCTAGAGGGCTGCAAGTGGGACCAATACAGAAGTGGGGTGGTATTAGTCACAAGTGGACGCTGTGGGGGGGGGGTTATAAATCACACTCGCTCAGCACATAACTCCTAGAATAAGGACAATGTGTCAGCACTGATGGTGACACATGGTAGCTACACTTGGTGGTGGGCAGGGCACAAGGTATAGGTTGTTGAATCACTTTGTGTTCTACACCTAAAACTAACATCACATTATGTGTCGGCTATACTTAAATTAAAAAAAAATTAATCAACCCACTCCCCCCAAAAAAGCCATATGGGGAAAACAGTTCTTGGAAATGCTGTCCAGGCTCAGCTCAACTGACAAGTACTAAGGCCCCAGCTCCCCTGCTGCCTCAGTGATGCACTATGCTCCATAGACCAACAGCTTGCTCTTCAAATGTGTACCAATTCATGTGTACCTCAGGGCCTTGGTACTTGCTGCTCCTTCTGCCTGGACTGCCCCTTCCTCAGACACTGCCTAGCTCCTTCTCACTATTCATTTCTGCACTCACCGGCCACTTCTCCCCGCTACAGAGGATCTCTCGCTCCTGGATGCTCTCTAAAGTATGTATGTGTAACTGCTTGGCCAGTGTCAACTCCCTGATCTCTCCTTAACTAATAGTATATCTTTTTCCAGGTGCAAGCCCTCTCTCTCAGCTCCAGGAATATGCCCTAATTGGCTGAAATCAATCACAAGAGTTTTATTCCCAGTCTCAGTCACTGGCACAGGGACGAGCGAGAAAACTCGGCTAATGCGTCTCAGTACCTCTTACTAGAAGGCTGTGAGGGAAGTCCTGCTGAATGTGAACGAGGACATGCAGGACCCTGGCTCCTACTGGCAGACATCCTCCAACCCCGTGGGCATCCGACCCTCAGACGAAGCTACCTCTTTGGACTAGATCAGTGTTGACGCTGTTAACCTCCTGTATCAACCAACCTCAAACCCCTCCATACCCATGTATTTTCCAGCTATTTGAAGCAATACATTTCCTGTTGTTTAAACCAAAAAAGAAGAGCAAAGCACAGGGCACAAGATGAACAGGGAAGATACAGTCCTTACTCTGAAAGAATGACAGTCTTGGGAACAGGCAGGGACCTGTTCGTGTATGTCCCTGAATGCCAGTACTCTGGTTTGTGGGTGACTTGGTCAGGCCTTGTGCAGACAGGTTCCTCTGGTGGCAGGACGAAGGACAGATCTGTAGGGGCCAGACTAGGGCCATGGGGTTGGAGGGCACCCAGAGGGAGCCAGCCCGGGTGGCAGATGGCCCTAGGGCAGCAGGACTCTATGACTGAAGATGGTGCTAGGGTAAGGAGGAGGAAACAGTTAATGGTGCGCGTAAGAGGGGGTAAGAGGGGGAGCAACAGGTACGGCTGAGGGTGGGGGCTCAGGCTGCCCTGTGTGGGAGGCAAGGCTGGCAGCTGAGCCAGAGTCAAAGGTGACACTCTAGTGCCCTTGGCCCACATCCTGGATGGGACACCTAAGTAACTACAGCTCAGGCTTAGAACACTCCCCTGCCACCCCTGCCGCCCACAGCACTGCGCTACCAGACACAGCTAGCTGCCTGAAAATCTCCAGGAGCTATGCGGTGCACTGCTCTCATTCGCTGCTGAGCTGCAGAGGTTTTCATCGATACCCCCTGGGGAGCATTCCCAGCCTTCTCTGACGGTGCCTTCCCACATCACATGGAACCCCCAGGTGGACTTTGTCAAGTGTTCCTGAAGGACAGGGTCAGAGCAGAGCGGAGCCCAGAGCAATGTGGAAACCACAAGGCAGGAAGCCGTTGCAGGACTCGTGCTCCCTGTGCTGCTGGGGCTGGGCCTACTCCTAGCAGAGCCCTGAGCCTCCCTGAGGCCCCTCTTTTAGAGCTGTACCTTGTTTTCTCTGAGATTATGTGCCACTTCCTTTAGTAAAAATATCAGCTGGCATAGGTACACAGACATCAGAGGAAGGCAGGCAGGATGTTGTCCCAGGGTCCTGGAATGACATCCATGAGTTCCCCTCTGCTATTCCTAACGGTTAAAGGGAGGCTGATTTGGCCGACTCTGGCCCTCTGATTTCTTTGCAGTTTAAGCTGGAGTGAGCTCCCTGACCTTCTTTAGTTGCCTTCTCTCCTATTCCTAAAATGGGGAGAGCCACAGCACCTATAGGGGTTGGGGTTCCATAGGACAGTCCCTGCGCTATGCTGGGACGCCCCAGACAGACTCCGGGCTCCATGCATTCTTTTTCTGATGCCTTACGTTTTTCTTCATCATTACAGAAAAAGTAAAGAAAATTTTGAAAATGTAGAGACCTATGATAACAAAATGTAAGCCTTCATATCCTTCTGCTTTTGCTATAAATTTCCATCTCTCTTCTGTACTACACAGAACCATATAAAGTAAGATAGCTATATAGCTGTATCTATGTGTTCCCTTCATTCTCAGATACCACTGAATTATTGACAGCTTTTCCAGGAAAGGGGTATAGGTGGGGAAGCCAAACTGCATTCAACATTTGAAAAGTGGATCCTAGAATTGAGAAAATAAGATATTAAAAAAATTAGATGGGAGCCTGGGTGGCTCAGTTGGTTAAGCCACTGCTTTCAGCTCAGGTCATGATCCTGGAGTCCCGGGATAGAGTCCTGCATCAGGTTCCCAGCTCTGTGAGGATTCTGCTTCCCCTCTGATCTTCTCCCCTCTCATGCTCGTGCGCTCTCTCTCTCTCTCTCTCACACACACACACACACATAAATAAATAAATAAACAAATAAATAAATAAATAAATAGATAAATAAATAAATCTTTTAAAAAATAGACTCTTCAGGGATATACAATTGCTTTCCAATTTTCTTTTTCACTTTAATAGTTACATGTGTTTCTATTTCTCTATGGCTTCTGCAATTGTGCAAAAGCCCAGACAAGGGGCCAGGGTGTCCCAGGTTTGACCCTGGCCAACTCTTTCCCCCCCAAGTCAGCTCATTTTCCACATCTATGAAGCAGAGGTGGCCATAACCCTTCACCTTATGGGGTAGTTCTAAGGATTAAAAGCAACGACAAAGGTCAGCACCCTGCTCAGGCCAGAGGGAGCACTCCTAATTGATCCTGGTTTAATCAATTTTCTGTTCCTTGCCACAGGGATCAGCAGCAAGTGCTTCTCCAGCTCTCATGATAGAACCGGCATGCCCAGATGTGGAGGAAGACAGAACAGCAGGGTTGGGTGACAGAGGCGGGTGGTCGGAGGGTCTCAGGCTTGGCCAGGAAAGGGAGTGGGTGAGGAGGGCTGCCATGAAATCAGGCTGCAAAGGCAGGCCAGGGCTAAACCAGAGGGCTGAATGCCAAGCCATGGGCAGGGATGCCCCGGCTGGCTATCCTGTGGGCTGAAGCACAAAGGGTGACACGGGGGCTGTCAACGGCCTGGTGATGACTGTTGTCGCAATCGTCAGCTACAGTGGCAGTTACTATTACAGCAGCACACAACAGGTAGTAAGGAAGGGCAGGCCTGAGCCCGGATGCTGGTATCAGACGAACAGTGCAGGATTTGAACTTTGGTTCAGCCAGGCTCTAGAGGCTGGAATGAGCTCCTTAGCTCTCCTGCACCTCAGTTCCTCCACGGTAAAATGGGACAACTGTCTCACAGCTGAGAACTTCCACAAACTCCCAGCACAGTGCCCGGTACGGACTGGGCACTCACTGGTTCTGGGGTATGATGACAGCAGTGCAGATCATATCCATCACGGCCAAGGAGCCAGAAAAGGACCCGGCAGGACTTGAGCTCTGCTTGAGGACGTGGCCTAGCAGTATGTATAAGGGTTTTGTTTTTCACGTTACACAGATGTGCTCTTGGTGCCATCACTTATACCTGCATGGCTATCGGCTCATGACCTGCTTCCTCTGGTGGGACAAAGGGATTACACTATCTACCCTGCAGAGCTGCTGTTGTGAAGGTCACAGAGACTCCACTGCGAATCCAGCTCAGTGCGACTGCCCCGTGATTGGTAGCTCTTCTTTTCATTAACAAAGCAAAGCAAGAAAGCCATCCTTAGAGCGCGGAGACCCAGCCAGACAGTGAGCACTCAAGACTGTTAACCAGGAGCTGTCAGTCCCTCCCAGTCCTACTGAAGAGGCCAGGGCATGAAGTCCCCCCTTCCTGTCACTATTAGCCGCAGAGGACAGTTGCTTTGCTTGCCACAGGAAGTGCCCAGCTAGCAGGGGAAGCGCGTTCAGCCGCAGGGCTGGGTCCAGGAGCACTCAGGCTGCGGATGGCCAGGTTGCAGCCACCGGGGGGGCGGGGGAGCAGCTGCTGGTGGCCTCTCTTGGGAGCCTCACAGAACGTTCAACATGGCTCTCAGAAAAACAATTTTTGATTCAACATCTCTCATGTACGGGCAAATAACGATGGGGCTAATCCCAACTCGAACCGGCTGACTACCTGGGATACAGCGCCCTGTCAGACACACATGGCGAACTGCTGATACCTTCAAAGTGGCGCCGACCACATTGACGGCCTCCTTCAGCTGCGGATGCTTCGTACACTGGGCCAGTTCTTCGCATATCCACACCCCGAGCGAGCAAATGGCAACGCATCTTTTGAAAGAGGAGAAAAAGGAGGGAGACTCTGAAAAAATTTAATACACTTTCTTGCTATTTTCAAGTGACAAAGTATGTACTTAAGTATGTATGTAAAGTAGTATGTAAAAAAGTATTGAATATTTTTTACAAAGTGGCCAAAATTATAGATACGTTAACAGAGTGTCTTCCTGAAGAAAAAGATAAGGTCCCTCAATAGTTCGGTCTTCAGGACAAATAGAAATATTAATATTAGTTAGTAATTAAATATTTAATGAAATAAATGATCTATTTCCTGTTAGTAGTCACAGAGCACATATCAGTTATTTTTGCTGACGGCTTAAATTACGTTGTATTGCTCCAAGATAGTTTTGAGAAAGAACAAAAACATGACTCTTAGAAAATGGTTGGAAATTGAGCTTGTAACTGTTTTTCTTATAAAAAAATACACAAACCCTACTAAAACAGAAGACAAACCCCACATTTCATTGTAAAGATTTCCACACAGTGAAAGTTCTTTGTATTCAGTATAATTCAGCTATTAAAATAAATATATTTTGAGGTTTTTAAAACCACCATATTTCACTGGCTTCTCACCTCTTTAAATTAGGATAGAGGAAGTGCTTCGGAACATGTTTATTAAAAGCTCTTTGGAGACTCTGTCACTTTCTACGAGAATGCCCTCAGGATGACGGTGCAGCCCAGTTTACAAGGCATGTCTGTTCTTGGATTCTCCGACACCAACAGTGTACACGAGTTCCACACAATTCAAACCCTCAGCTCTCCTTACCGTACGGAACTATTTCCTCCTGCCTGATTCCTGTACCGATTCTCAGTCCAGAAACTGCACTCTGGATTCTTAGTTTGCATTCTCTGTCATGTATTCTATATGCTTTCCAGTAGCCTCTTTATCTCCCCCCAGCTTAACTCAGATTCTGATTGTTCCACCCACTGAAATCTAGCTTGGAATTATAGCCCTCATCCTATTTTTACCACTTTAAGAGCCTCTCTTCCTTTGCAGACTTGCACGTGTGTGTGTCTCTCTCTGTGTGATTAATACACACAGTTTTTTTTACAACCCATTAACCTATCTGTTAAATGTAATTCATTAGGAGCAAAGATCTCTCATTTCTTAGGAACACCTGCATTACTCTGTAACTATTAGCCTTGCATGACAGAAAACATTTGTGATCCATAAAATGGTTTCATAATGTGAACTACTCTCACCTGCCTTGAGTTCTAAAGGAACACTAGCTTAGAGCAGCTCTTCAATGCTATTTTCTCCCTTTGAAATTTATCATTTAGCATTCCCATTTAGCATCTTCCTCTTCTGGTACTCTCATGTACTCCTTTTGGCTTTGAGTTTCTTTCTGTCAGTTAAGTTCGCTGAATCCCAAATGTGTCCTTTGTGATCCCAAATGAGTTCTATCTCTCAAGATGTTTTTTTAGCTAATGGCAGTACCACCTTCACTCTCCTTTGTACGCCGACGCACCCTCTGGAGACTGCTACTCTGCCATCTCACACTCTCCAGTTTATGTAACCGAAACTTTTTTTCTCTACATTATTATCACCCATAATTATCCTCCATTTTTTTGAAAACGTGGTCTTATTTCTGCTTATCTGCACTTGGATGACCTCAATTTCATTGTCTAACTCCATGTTTCATTCACAGCTGGTAAAGACTGAGCATATCATATACATTTCTATTCCATTTTTCACTCCACAGAAATTTGGCTTTCTACAGTAAAGAAAAGGGGGAGGGGTATTGCCAAGACATGTTAAAGGCTTAAATGTGATAGGTAAGTGAAAAGGAGAAATCAAGGATTTTCTCCAAGTTTCTGGAGAAAATCTGGATAGGTGATGGCACCCTTTACTGAGATGGAGTCTGAGGGATGGTCAGGAGACTCAAGGGTTCAGCTGTGGTTGTGTTAACTTTGCATGTGTTAAGACACCAAGCTGAACTACTAAGTAGGCAGCTTAATACAGAAGCCTGAATATATAGGGGGTTCACAGAAGAGGCAGGCAAATAAATTCAGTATCATCAGAATCATATATTCAGTGGTATTTAAGGTCTGGTTAGAATAAGGGCATCTAGGAGAGTCAGAGGGGGAAGAGGACCAGCCCTAAACCCTGAGTCACTAACACTCAAAGGTTAAGTGGAGGAGGGAGACAGAACAGGAGCAGCTGCAGTGACACAGGAATAAAACCAGAAGACTATATTGTAAGGAACCGGAATTGTTCAGGAAAAGGGTAAAGACAGACTAATTTCAGAATTAGTAAGACGAGTACACACATTAAAATTTCTAAAGCAACTTCTAAAAAAACTGAGAGTCTACGACTTCTGCAAAAATAGAATAAATGGAATGCGGAAAAAAAACATCTGGAAGAAAGAAAGGAAGGAAGAATAGGAGGGGGGGAAATGAAGGTAAGAATAGGGACAAAATGAGAGAATACTGATAAGGACAATAACAAAATATAAAGGCAGATGAAAGAAATGCATCCAATACGTCAGTAACTGCAGGAAATGTAAATGAACTAAAGATTCAGTTAAAAGACAAAGATCAGATAGGATAAATGTATAAAATAAAGATGTACCACTTTTGCAAAGGCATTTAAAGAGAAGAATATAGAAAGGCTAATTTAAAAGGATGAAAAATATTTACAAATACATGAATCAATATGACTCAAGTGGTTTTTAGGAGAAAAAAAATCATCCTTAGAAGAAAATAGGGTCACTATATAAATTAAGAGAAATGATTCCCTATAGAGGTTTGATAATTCTATAGTTCTCTATAGCTAGTAATATAGCTTCAAAATATATGAACAAAGATTGACAGATACACAAGGAAAAAGAGATAAATTCACCATAATAGTGGGAGATTTTAACCTATTTTTCTCAGTAAATATTAAGATAGTAAGAAAAAACTAGAAAGGATGTAAAATATTTGAAACACATGATTAAAAAAACTAATCAAATGGACACATCTAGAGTGGTACACCCAACTACTGAAGAAATGGTATATACATGCTTTTCAAGGCTAACCCAGGCATTTGCAAAAACTGACTATCTGCTGGGGCACAAAGTGAATCTCAACAATTTCAAAGACTGTCACTTGGCAGATAACATATTGGATCTGTGAGTCCTTTAAAACATCAGTAGCAAAAAGATAAATAAAAATAACTATATATTTAAAAATTAAATATATTTCTAAATAAACCATGACTCAATGAGGGAATCGTAACAGAAATGGGAAAAAAATCTGTAGTGGAAAAATACTACGTATCAAAACATGCAGAACTGAGATGACATAGCATCTAGAAATAAACACACGAACTTAATTGTTGACATTTGTAAAAGAGAAAGGCTAAATTAGTATGCTGAGTTAGCATACTGGTATAGTAATATATCAGAATTAATATGCTGATATGAAAGGAAAGGAATGAAGGATCCAAAGAAAGAAAAAAGAGCAGAAAGTAGAAAAAACAAATTAGACTAAAGAGACTGAACAAAGACAAAAATCAGAGAATACATAATAGGGTCAGGGATTAAGAAGTGCATATAGCTCTTGGAGTGAAGGAGATGCAAGATAGCCAGTGTATTCAGAAGTTAGATGAAATGGACAAATTTCTACACAAGTTTAGTTTATCTCAGCTGTAAAAAAAGAAAAGAAAACCTTACTACCTAAAATCATGGAAGAAAATAAGTCAATGGGTAACCTTCTCATAAATAAATGACCAGACCTAGATAGCTTTACCATCGAGGTCTAAATACACAGGAGCATGAACTCTAATTTTATAAAAATTCTTGCTGACTACAGAGAATGAAACAATACTTCAACCATTCTGTAAGAGTATCTAACCCTGGAATCAAGCATGATAAGAATAGGACTGGGAAAGAAAATTATAGGCCATAAATATAAATGCAGCTTTCCTGAATAAAATATTAGTCATATCAGATCTGGTACTGTATAAATCAAGTTGAGTTTATCCCAAAATTCAAGGTTCCTCTAATATGAAGAAATTGATAATGAATTTATAGCTTCCGGTAATGGGAAACTAGAAAAGGGGGAGTAACATCCACTGAAGACCACTGAAAAAGTCAAAATACAACCACCACCCCTTAAATATCCCCCAATCCCCCTCAACCCCAGAAACCCTTAAGATGATCAAAGAGCTAAGAAGGCAGTGCTGGTTGGTAGGCTGTTAGAGACAGAGCAGGGCAGGAGCAGGTTCCCTGGAGGAAACAGGAGGCTGAGCTGGGCTTCTGGTGACTTTATGAGGTTGGAGGCAGAGGACGAGAAACTGGCGTTCCCCTCCACCACTGCCCCCAGCTTTGGGCTTTACCTCGGAGGGACAGGTATACAACTTCTCATTATGCAGGTGGCTCAGAAAAACTCTATATTGGTGACAGATTATTAGCAACCTCAGATGCCTGGCAGAAGCAGCCAAAATATTTCCAGACATTGCTAAATGTCTCCTGGGATACGAAATCACCTCTGGTTGAGAATTACTAACCTGTACATACACCATTTTTATAAGTTTTTGATTTATCCTTCCATTTTCTTCTTCATTAAAAAAATAACAGGGAATACCGTATATTTTTGTAATCTTGTTTTTTCTTCTACAAAATGTAGTGTGCTATAATCTTCTGCACCTTACTGTTTTCACTAGTGGCACACTCTAAAAAAATTAAGTAAAGCATTTTTTTAACATAATTCTTACTACACTTTTTAGGGTGTGTACGAGTAATTGTGGAAGAGTGCTTTTTTTATTTAACATTAACTGTTTACATACAAATTTGTTTCTTAAAATCCTGAAATAGTTTACCTTTAGTCAACATTTACCTTGCACATTCATTTGGTTCCTCTGTGGCATTCTTCAGTAAAATATTTATGAGGTAATGCTAAAAACACAAAATTAAGTAAAATAAAAATTTTGTTTAGTAGTTGGGTTCCCACGTGTTCTGACTGTGTTCCAGGCAGTCAGGAGCTACTGAAGGACCAGGGAGCTCTGGAGAGGCTCCCAACAGGGAGAACCTGGGGGGAAGGCAACACAGGGCTTGGGGGAGCAGCCTGGTAGTGGTTCAGCCAGGACCTCCCTGGGCAAGTAAGCCAGCCGAGAGAAGAGGGTTTCTGGCATGCAATGAAAACCTAGCAAAGCCACTGAGACTTCAGTTAGGAAAAGCTCAGTTTTCTTTTACTTCAATTAGATTATATATTGTACACTAAATTATATATTATAATTATGTACCATAATTAGATAGATAGATTGATTCTGAGATTTGAAAAGCATTTTTGTTTGCCCCAAAGTCATTAAGGGGTGAACAAATGCTTACTTTTATTCTCTAAGGAATTAAAAACTTGACATCTCAAATTATTACTAGTATTTAATTGGGCTAACAATGGGACTGAATATTTGGCTAACTTCAATTATTTCTTATAAACTCATTTGATGCACTAGTGTGGCACAATTAAATCTAAAATTATTACAAAGGATGACTCATTACATAATTACAATCCATAGGCATGATAAACAGATCTAATAAAAAACACCAGAGGAACCTATCAGTTAAAACTGCCACATGCTCTGAATCTCATACATTTAATCCCCCTAAATGAGCCTTCTGGAAAAAACAACAACAACAACTACTGAAAGATTTAAACAACAAAGCAGAACTTTCAGGGATAAGTAGATCAGTGTTTGATAATGGAAGAGAGGACCACGTAGCTAGAATTATAAAATGCTAAACCTGAGATTCAATCAAATGCGTGAGGTACCTTGACATCTTCGGTTCCTGCGATGGCTTCCTTGACTTCTGGCACAGACTGCAGTAAAGGGACCTCCCGGTAGGTATTTGGGAAGCAGACAAGCGAACCGAGAATGGTGAGAGCTTCTGAATGAGGTGTCTGCACACAAAAATGTGAAAACACCCATTTTTCTTCTTCTAAGCCAGAAACTTTACATGAGCAACATGCTTTACTTGTTCATGATTTTGAGAGGGAATCTTTACAATTACTTTATCCTAAGTAAGAAGTATCAAACTATGCCAAGTTATTTTCCTCCAGGTGAACATTTAAGCAAGAGAGGTTTGCCTAAATGAAAAAGCAAATTTTCAAGGAATGGAAATTATCACTATACTTGTATGAAAAGCATTGTGAAAACTGGTCTGAATTGACAAAGCAGGGTAAGTGATATCAACTTAATATTATCTTGCTGTGAAGACAGTTAACAGAAATTCATAAGGAAGAGCAGTTGGGGTTGAATTTCAGAAGGCATAGAAAGAGAGCAGACACCATCCACCAAATTTCCTGTCTCATCAAGAATACTCTGTAAAATAACATATAGTGTCTGACATCTAATGAGATACGAAATCACTTCTTTGTCCATTATTGGAATTAGGTACATATTAAAGGAGACACTTCACTAGATTTCAATGTAGCCAACACTTACTCGCAGCTATGGTTAGCCAAGAATGGGGCAGGCATCAGGATTACAAAGGTAAGCCATTTACCCCCTACCCACCTGTCCATCTACCTTTCTGTCTACTATTATCTAACAATTATAACAATAGCAGCTAAGACAGTGCTAGGCACTGTTTTAATGCTGTGCAAGCATTTCCTCATAAAATACCCTCAACAATCCAATGAAGTCGATACTCTTACCATTTCCACATTACAAGTGAGAGAAGTGAGGCTCAGAGGAATTAAATGTCTTGTCAAGTGACAGACCCTGATTTGCACTGAGGCCATCTAACTCCAGGATCACACTGGGCCTATTCTGTTAAGCACTTCGGGGCATGAAATGAAGGAGAGTCTCCCTCCCCCAGGAAGATGGCAGTATGGCGTGTGGGCTGCGGGAGAAGCGGCAGATAGCAGTGATAGCTAACTCAGTGACATGGTGTGAGAACCAGATAGTGGGAATACCATGGGAGCCTGGAACCCGGAACATTCATGCTTTACCTCACTTCGTTTTCATCAGCACCCAGGTCCAAAAGACCGTACAAAACACAGAGATATCGTCTGGGACCCAAAATGGCAATGATTTGTTCTGCTGAGGAAGGTTAGGGACGCTAAGACAAACTGCTGCTAGAAGTCACACGGTGCGGGAGGGGCCAGCCAGGCCGGCAGAGCGAGCGAGCAAGGCGAGGGGTGAGCAGCCGGTGCAGGCAGTGCCGCTGGAAAAGGCAGAAGACCCGGGAGCACCTGTGGACCTGTAAAGGTGCAGGTGCGCGATGCCCAGAAGCCATGCAGGTGTGCCCTGGGAGCTGGGGGAGCTCCAGGGGCAGAGTCTGAGAAGAGCACTGGGGCTCCCAGGTAGTGACCCCACGCCACATGGCACAGGGCCCATCTCGTTCCACCCCAGCAGGGGCGCCATCGGAATGGACCAGGAGCGGGAGGTAACGGGTGCTCTCAGGAGGAGCAGTGTCAGGTGCTCACTGAAGCTAGCGCGGGCAAGAGTGAACAGCAGCTCTGACTGTAGCCATGGTCATGGCATCAGGCATGAAGTCACTGTATCTTTAATGGTTTCTTTTTTTTTTTAAATACAAAAATTTGAAACCACTGGGGCAAAATGAAAACATTAAGACTTGCCGAAGTTTGTCAGTGAGTATGGTTTCTTGTTATGGGACCTCTACCACAAAGCCCTGTGGTCACCTGCCAGTCCTTTCCTTACCTGACCTCTGTCCAGCGTCAGACGCAGGTGCTGGCTCCCTCGGGCCTGGGAACACTTTCACCATTTGGCCCTGGGACACCTTTCTTGGCTCCTACCTAAGGCGATCTGACAGTCTCCATGCTGGAATGCTTCATTTCCTCAGGATCCAAACTCTGTGACGCTGAGTGTGGTCCTGTGCCCTCTTCTCTCTCAATCTGTACTCACTCCCAAAGGATATCCGGACCCATGATTTCAATGCCTCCTACACCCCATGGACACCCCAACATTTCCCTCTGGACCAGACTCCCTACCCTCACCCCGCGAAGTTCAGGTTTGTATGTCATGCCCCCTCAGGGGTAGAGAGGCATCTCACACGAGCTCTACCTGATGACCCTTAACCAACTGAGCCACCCAGGTGCCCCTAAACTATGGACTTTTAGATTGCATGTCACAATCAGATATAAAACATTAGATCTTAAATAAAATAAGAGGTGGTTACACAGCTTTATTCAAGGAATGTGGTGAATCTAAGTTTTTGGTCTAAGCACTGAGCCTAAGGTGGGCCCCAATTTCCAGACAGGAGAATGAAGCCTATATGCCTAGGCATATTGTCTAGGCTAGAGCCAAGGTACAGTACAGTACAAGGCAACACTGGGATGGAACCCAGGTCTGACCTACAGAGAGCTCCAGGCTCTAGCATGAGAAGAAGATTATATATAATACACTACCTTATGTGCACAGTACACTTTATCTGTTCCATTGGTGATGGACATTTGGATTAGTTCTAGTTTTTGGCTACTACAAAGGACGTTCACTGAACACAGCTCCTGCCCATCTCTTGGTGACCTGTGCATGTGTCTCTCTTTCCCAGGTTGCATGGTGGGGCAGATCTGCATAGTGAGGGTACTTCAAACTTGTAATTGACTTGTATTAACCAAAAATTTTGATGGAGTAGATGTGCCCCATTCAAACACCTCATACCTGTTTTCTTATAGGCTTAAACCTCAAGTTTATATATATACATATTTTTAAGATTTTATTTCTTTGACAGAGACAAACAAAGGGATAGAGGGAACACAAGCAGGGGGAGTGAGAGAGGGAGAAGCAGGCTTCCCGCTGAGCAGGGAGCCCGATGTGGGGCTCGATTCCCGGACTCTGGGATCATGACCTGAGCCAGAGGCAGATGCTGAACAACTGAGCCACCCAGGCGCCCCTGTACCTCAAGTTTAAACTGAGAGAAAGGGCCAAAGTAATTCAGAGTTACTGTCCCTTCATTTTACTCTCACTTCCACATGAACACATTTTCTTTGTTTCTTTAAAAAAGAAAATTTGGGGGAAACTACCTTAACAGATCATCTAGTCAAGAGATGAATTTTCACAGAGAATGATCCTCGTGCATGATATTATCTCTAGAAAGGGTGCTGGCATTTTTATAGGAAACTCCAACAGCAAGTAAGGAAATTGTCAGTAAAGAAGTATGATTTTCCTTCCTATACCCCGTGAGTTTCTTCAATGTTAATCTAAATATTTAAAAATAAATGTGAGGGTTCTTTGAGAATGATTATCCTAAAATCATTTTCAGAAATAAAGAAGCATAAAAATTTGTCATATTCCTTACAAAAAAAGTTGAACAAACTCAACATTTTTCTTCTACCTTTCTTTTCTTCTTTCATCCCTCCTTTTTGCTTCTGTATCTTTTCCCTTCCCTTTGCTTTTTATTTTAGCCTTACAAGAAGTTAGCACATGAAAATACCAGTGTGAAATGCCAACTATATAAAGTATTAAAAAACAACTTAATTTAAAATCCAGGGCTGCAGTCTGAATTTACTGTGCACAGGAGAAATAAGTGGAGTGAAAAAGTAACAATATGGCAAATAAAATTTACATAGCTAGCTACTCATATTGATTTCGATACAAGTCCCTAGCAAACAATAAAACTAAGTTCATTCATACCATTTGCAGAGAAAAACAATGAGTCTGAACAGGTAACAGCTGTATAGAGTACAAAAGTGAGAGGCCCTTTAAATTGAAATGTAGAAGAGAGTGTTCTCTCAAAAGACATTAACACATTGCCCTAATAGTTGAGGTAAACTTAGTCTACTTGATTCTAGTTTTTTAGTACAAGAATTTTGTCAGAGTTTTATTGCACAGTAATAATATATATTTATTTTCTGCTTAAAATTTAAGTGTTCTAACATTTCTACCATTTTGAAAATATTTTCTAATAAACTTATATTATTTGAAATAAATAATTATTTGAAAAATTATTGATAATACACACTCAAAATTCTCTCTTTACTGCAGACAACTCCTCTGTGCCACCATTTACTGGAAAATGCTAATAGGCTCTAAGAGACAAGTCTTGCTTCTGACTGTGTAAATGTGCTGAAATATTAGTGAGGATATGATTTTTCACACTCTGGTCTTTTGATGAAACGCCTTCCCAATACCAGTGTGTCATCTTACCCTGCGATTTCACACATCAGCTGCCAGGGCATCTACCCGAGAGCCCAGTTTCACATTGCACTAATGAGTCAACACCTGTTAAGAGTGGAGAAATCTGAACCTTGTTAGCGATTGTGAAGCCTCCTGGGAGTATGGATGCTGAGCATTGTCATACTCACCGCCGGCGTGTCTGCACTGAGGACCCTGGCAGCGGCCGTGATGAAGTCCCCCACCAGCATTGAGAAACCAGGCAAACCCAGGGAGAAGAAGCGGGGTGGACAGTGTCTTATAATGGTGTTTAAGATATCCTAAAAGGGAAGATAAGAAAATACAACTGTATTTTCAACAACAAAGTTCCAAAGTAGTCAGCTCCTTTGTACATACAGCCACTGTATGGTGATCTGAGAGAAGAAATTTTTCAGTAAAAGGGGTGCTGGGAGATGAGCTGGTCGAAGGCTTACTGTGCCCATTTTACAGGAAAGAGAACAGACCACTAAGTTGTAAGATGACATGCCCAAAAACTAAGTCATGGCACCGGGACTAGACAGTCCTCTGTCTTCCACCTAAAGGTGAGCTCTTCAGACAAGCTACAGGAGTGTTGAGGGAGATACACAAATGAAAACTGCAAATATCTATCATTTCCAGTATTTTTCAATTTTTAAACATTAAAGCACACTATTACATTAAAAAGTCTTCAAGTAGGAAAGAGCTGGAAATTTTCTCTCTTTAGACAACTCTCTGTGTTAAATAACGGGAATAAATGGAGTGTGGTCAGAGTCTAAGCCTGGGGAGTTGGTGTGGCTCCGGGTACAAGTGTGACTGTGTGCTCAAAGTGCAAATACAGCAGCTGCCTTTCACACGGGGTATAGCATGAAGACCACTGGCTGCCCACACACCTGGCGCTGTGGTGTCTGGAACGGCCCGTCCTTCCTCGGTGGGTAGCAGGCCTGCCCCTGGCCGCCAGCTCCGCTATGAGGCAGCCACCACATTCCAGCCTATGGCAGAGCAGGGCCCACTAATGGACAGCGTGCTGCCACCCACGGCCAGAACACAGCTCCGCAGCCACCTGTGCAAGTGTGTGTGCGCAAGTCAGGACACCACAAACTTCTCTTATGCAGTTCTAGGCCATGCATGTTAATCAACCGTACTGAAGTGCTAGACTTTATGTGTCTTATAGTTATTCAACCTCTAGTCAGTCTCAAAATACAAGCAAGAAGCAAAAAAAAAAAAAAAAAATCTGGTTTCTTTTCTCAGATTTCGGTGCAACTATTTAAGAAACCCTTTGAAATAATCCTGATTTAATTTGATTAAGTTAGAGCAAAGTAGTAGCAACATGCTAATGCTAACATTGTTAATAAATCCTTTTAAAATGTTAAGTCCTTTGGACAAAAATAACCTCATTTCACAACTTGTAATCTTGAAAGAGAATTTTTATGTGTTCACAATACATTTTTTTCCCAAGACTTACTTTTTCCCTTACATAGTGGATTCATTTCGTTTCTACAAAGTATGCTGTTTATATCCTTATGGTTAAAATGACTGTACAATGCTTACTCTTTTAGAGCTCAGATACGATCAACAGTTTAGCAAGTACTAATTTAAAGTTTCAGCATTTCAGAATTTGTCCTATATCAAAAATAAATAGACAGATAAGGAAGGAAGGAAGAAAGGAAGGAAGAAGGAAGGAGGGGAGGGAGGAAGGGAGGAAGGAAGGAAGGAAAGAAAAAGAAAAACCTGAACCATAGGTCTCCCAAGTTAATATTTAACCCTGCTTTAATCACGTCCTTTGATACACTTTAGGGTCCTTATCAGCCAAAGTAAACATTCTAAGGGGCTCAGCAGATGGATGCTGCAGTTTAGAAAGTGTGTAGTAAACTCATGCTCCAAGAGTGGAACAAAAGATCCACCTTTTTCATAATTAAGCCTTGATTAATGCCCTGGGCTCCTCACCACACACCTGTAATTACTCACAGAGGTACACATTGTGCTGGGCCTTGTCTCGGAATATCAGGCATCAAGGTACCCAGAAGCAGATGGGAGCACATTTCTGTTGACATATGCTGCAGTGAAAGGATTCGTGCAAACCTGGCCAGCAAGGTAGCAGAATGTCATGCATCTGAAGATTAATAATGCAAACAACCATGATGTTAACTTTGTTATGTGTGTGCTAATTCCATCTGTTGAGATGAGGAACGAAGCTCTGAACCCTGTCACAATTTTAAAAAATCTTTGGCATATTACTTAAATAAGACATTTTACCACTGGAATTTAGAGTTTTGACTTTTTAAAAAATGCTTTTCTGGGACAAGTTTGTGGGAATTATGAACTGAATCCTTTAACAAGCTGAGGCTAGAATCTGTACATGAAATCCATTTTGCTTTGTGAGATCTGTATGTATAAAGGTAATTCCCTGTAAAGGGGGCATTCACAAAAAATTACTAAGTTGCCACCGATGCTAAAGACAGCAGAAATGCATGGAACTGAGATAAAGTCACACAGCTCCCCACCCCCTGGATCCGGGCCAGTCACTTCAACGGAACCTGTTTCTATCGGCAAAAAGCTTGGAAAGAGAGGGCAAAATAACAGATGGCTAGCCTACCCTACCCTGCCACCCACGTAAGACAGAGCCCTGAGGAGAAGCAGGGCCTCGTTAGCTGTTGCCAGTTAAAGGCGACACTGGGGTGGGGTAATGTGGGAGTCAAAGAGGGAACCTGAAGGCCAGTCAGCCAAATCATGGCCATATGCCTACTTATTTTGCTTATCCACACTGAAATGGAACAACCCAAAGATTCTATCTTTGTGAAAACATGTTAAAATTAGGAATAACTCTGTGGTGCTCAAGAGCCACTGCGTATCCCCAACAGAGGGTACCCACCAAAGGCTCCACTTATTTCTAGTAGAATCTTTCTTTCACCTTCCCCTCCAAAGAGTAAGATCACAGCTACCGCTGGAATCTCTGGAAAATAAGAATCTGGAAAAAATGATTTTCCACAGTCTCCAGGGCTTCATATATAGATGAAACTTTCCACAGTCTCCAGGGCTTCATATATAGATGGAACAGGACAGCGCTTCCCAAATATTAATTGTTCATGCACGACCTCATGCCTCTTGCCATATCCATGTCCGAAGCAAGCATTATTTGTCTGTTTTTGAAAACAAGTCACTTTTTTTTTTTTTAATTTAAGTAAGATTATTCTGGAAAATTAGTATCCTATGTCACAAATAGAAAATAACCCTTGTGTCAATACAGTAACGGTAAGCCAGACTACTGCATTTTTGTTAAGTAGCATGGCGTGACAGAAGCTCCCCTTTTTTGGTTGATTGATGATTAGAGAGAGAGTACAAGCAGGGGTAGCAGCAGAGGGAGAGGGAGAAGCAGGTTCCCTTCTGAGCAAGGAGCCTGACATGGGACTTGATCCCAGCACCCTGGGAGCATGACCTGAGTCGAAGGCAAACCCCGAACTGACTGAGCCACCCAGGCGTCCCGAGGCCTCCCTTGTTATGAAGGGTGGCTTTATTCTCAGGGTGGTGTGACAGTTCTTTACCCACTCCAGCTGGCCTGAGAGACTCAGGGACTGGTGGAGGTGAGGAAAGGGGCCATAATTCTTATTGGATGACGAGATGCTGTTCAGCGAAAACTCCATTGTGACCACCACTTGGAAATGCCCCTGCACTCAAAGCCTGGCACGATGAAAAGAGCTCTGGGGCTGGGATCTCGAGGCTTAGGTACAACGCCTAGTACATGTGACTGTGGGCAGATCTTCACGTTTCTCTTCCATTAAAGATGGATACAAGTCATACCTAATGGTACAGATGTAAACACATGCCTCTCTAAACTGTAAAGGGCCATACAAAAATAAACAGAGTGACAAAAGACTTTTTTCAAAAAGGGAAGGACTCTGAAGGATTTTACTTTCTCTAGAATTTACTTTGTAGGTTTACTTCATAGAATTCAGTGGACTATTATTTTGCTGATATTCAGAAGGAGCAAAAGATTTCAAAGGTAGCACAAATAAGTCTCTCCGATTACATTATTCCAGATATCCAGTCTAGAAATTAATGTTCTCCCAAAACATTCTTATCAAAGCATTTTAGCCATCAGCTATAATGTATATAATTTCTAACGCAAATAATAAAATAAAAAAATGGTATGTTTAAATTTTCTAGCTTTCATTCTTCTAAGAGCTCTAGAATTTACCTGAAACAAGTCTGGTAGCAAAAATTAATTTCTTTTCCCATACTTTAAACAGACTAAAATACTAAGCTAAACAATAAGCCCAGTGAAAAATGGACTCTAAAACAGGAATCCAGTTTATTCTTGAAATGACCTACAGTATGAGGCATGGACAAAACTCTTCCACACGTTTTTGTTCAAAGGAAATAAAATTCATTCTGCAAAACGCTGTATAGCAAACAGACCACCAAAGTAGTATTTTTGTCCTGTTTTTGATTAAAAGTCCATATGCATGCTACACATTGAGGGTAAAAAGTGGATCGTACGATGATAATTGTGAATTTGCAGCTTATCAAAAGATTCCGGCTTATGAGAAAGTAACTGGTGAGAACATCTGTCTCTTATCACTGATCTTACAAAAAATCAGGTAATTCAAATAGAGGCGTGTTGTTTCCTCTTCTCCAAAGCACCGTTCTATAAACACAAACCGCATTCAGCCTGGTAAATGAATCGCTTTAATTGAATGCTATGTACACAGTAACTGGAAAAACCATAAATGATAAGAAAAACATATGGTGATGGCAACAGAAATTGGTTTATTCATTTTGCATAGTGTTGTTTCTTTAGTTCTCTTATAATTGACCTTTAGAACGATAAATGTGTAAAATAATTTTGTTTATTATGGCTCCAAACCTTCCAACAATTACACAAAATGAAAATTTAAAAGGAAGGATTCATTCTGGAAGCATTTCCATTGTTTACATAATTGCACAGCTATAATTTAGGGCTCGTGTTGTTATGGAAAATAAAAAAAGGGCCATTACAGGCCATTTCAATTCAAAATATTGCACAGTGGTGTCAAAAATGGAGGAAAATGTTCACTTTAAAGCAGTTTAAAATGGATTAACCCTGTAAACAAAAACATTTCAATATAGTATTCTATGAAACACCAATGTTCAAGAAGTAGCCATCTTTCAAACGGAATTAGAAATGTTGCAACTGTACTTTCACACCAATTACATATATATTATTCACTTAATATTTGCTCACGGCCCAGCAGATGATGGTTGTAACACAATAGCCGACCATCTGTCTCCCTGCCTCTCCTTAGCGGACTCGCGCCTGCTCCTCAGGAGCAAGCAGATCTGGTTATTCCACCGAAAGTCACTCTGACCTTCCAGGAGGCCAAACGGAATTGTTAAGAAACAAACTTCATGTGTACAAAATCACTGAGCTCCTTTAATTTTTTATTTTAAGAAAAATAAAATGCTACATAATGAATAACTTCACTGTTTTCTAGAGGGAGCTCTTTTGTTTGGTAAAAGGGAGAATGTTCAGATCTGGTTATCTCATTAATCTGGTTAATGAAAAGGTTCAACTCATTCCACGCCCACGCAGAATTACTAATTACCAAAATATTTGAACGCAAAAGGATACTTTTAACACTAACCCTGGATATAATTGAAACTTTCTTTAACAATTAAAAAGGCAGCTACAACCTGCAGTACTTTGAGCACATATTTGTAAATATCAATTATCTCTTCCTTTAAGCAAAGCTCAGAAATGCTGGCCGACAAAGGAAAAAAAATAGTTATTAGAAGAATAGATCCCTCAAATTTCCAAAGCCTTGGCCTCTTGCTTCTGCTAGTAGGTCTTTGCTTCTCCAGCTCTGTGCAGAAGACACGCTTTACACACCACAACCTGCTACCTGGCCTCTCCATACTCTACACTGGTTCAGACAGGACTTTTTGTTGATAAAAATAAAGCCTTTATGATCACAGCCTTTTAAAAAAGCACAGCAGACGTCGCGAGCACTGTGCTTCCGCTAGAGTCACTGAAAATCCAACACAGCAGAAGAAAGCTAAAAATTCCTTTCAAGATCTGAGTCAAGGAATATGTGGTATGTGCTACACATTATCTGTTAAAAGGGCCAAGTACGGTATGATCCTTTTGGAGAAAAAGCAGAAATTTTTTGTAAATGCTGGACAAATGTGACCTCGCTGGGTGTAACTGTTACCAAGGCCAGAAGAAATATGACAGGACAGAGTAATTGGGTTCTGTAGCTGGAGAAACAAAGTCATCTAGTACTTCTCACCATGAAATATGCTATAGAGAAGACACCGAGTTTCCCCGACAGCAGCGTGCAAAGGAAAAAGGGAGTGAGAAACCTGAAATGAACTTCTGATGGCCACAGGAGTTGCTTTGACCGTTCGCATGATATCAGGATTTCGGGCGTGACAAAACATCAGGCAGATGGCAGAGAAAGTCACCACAACACTCAGCACTAAGGAGAGCCTTGAATTTTTTTTATGATTGCTTGAAATTAATCCTGCATCTGTGAGGAAGAACTCTGCTAGCCTTCAAACTGATGAAGACGGTCTGACTGCTTCAGGAAAAATGCGGGACTGACGGGTTGACTGACTGGTTTCAAGAAACACTAAATAAATTTTATTTTATAGTGAAGTTGATAGGTCACCAGATTGTCTTAATTGCTTCTTTTCCTTGCTGTTATCTGTAAGAGCATTACTGAGAATGCTGAACACTAGCCACCAGACCACCAGGGAGAGCTTTATTGAGATATAATTTACATGTAATAAAATATACTCTTTAAAAAAGTGTACAACTCAGGGACATGTGGGTGGTTCAGCCAGTTAAGCAACTGCCTTTAGCTCAGGTCATGATCCCGGGGTCCTGGGATGGAGCCCTGGGTCAGGCTTCCTGCTCAGTGGGGAGTCTGCTTCTCCCACTGCTCATGCCTCCCCTCAAATAAATAAAAATATTAAAATGTACAACTCATTTTCCGTATATTCATAAAATTGTGCGCTGTTACCACCATCTAATTTGAGAACATCTTCATCACTCCAAAATGAAAACACTCTACCCATGAATAGTCATTCTCCACTCCTACCCACCAGGCAAACCACTCACCTATTTTTCTGTCTCTATGGATACACCTGCCCTGGGTATTTCAGAATATGTACTCATACACTACATGGTGGATTTTTTTTTTTAACCTGGCTTCTCTTACTTGGCAGGTTTTCAAGGTTTATCCTTATTAACAGCATGTAGCAAGAGTTTATTCCTTTTCATGGCCCAATAATATTCCACTGTGTTGATACACCACATTTTATTCTTTCATCAGTTGATGGGCATTTGGGTTGTTTCTACCTTTTGGTGATTGTGAACAGTGCTACTATGCAAATCTGTGTACCAGTTTTCGTTTGAATTCCTATTGTCAATACTTTGGGGTATATACCTAGCAATGGAATTGCTGGTTCGTATAGTAACTTGAACTTTTGAGGAAGTGACAGACTGTTCCCTGTAGCAGCATCACCAGTTCACACTCTTACCAGTAATATATGAGGGGTCCAATTTCTCCACTTTTCATCACCATTTTTTTTCATGTTTTTCAAAATTATAACCATTCTAGTGAGTGTGAAGTCGCATCTCACTATTGCTTTGATTTTTATTTCCCTGGTGACTAATGGTGTTGAACATCTTTTCACATGCTTGTCTGGCCATTATGAGATCTTCTTTGGAGAAATGTCTAAATCTTTCATCTGTTTTCAAATTGAGCTGTTTGTCTTTTGGCTACTGAGTTGTAAAACTTCTTTATGTATTCTGGGCACTAGACCCTTATCAGATACATAATTTGCAAATATATTTTACCATTTTGTGGGCTGTCTTTCACGTGTTTCATAGTGTCCCCTGCTGTACAAAAATTTTTAATTTTGATGAAGTAAAGTTTTTGCATTTTTTTCTTTTGTTGCTTGTGCTTTTGATGGCATACCTAATCATTTCTTCAAAGAGTTTTATAGTTTTAGCTCTTAGGTTTAGGTCTTTGATCCATTTTGAGTTAATGTCAGTATATGGTGTGAGTAGGAATCCAACTGCATCCTTTTGCATGTGGATATTCACTTGTCCCAGTACCTTTTGTTGAAGAGACTGTTCTCCCACTTCACGTCTTGATCACCTTGTCAGAAATCAGCTGACCAGGGATATATGGGTTTATTTCTGGAGTTTCCATTATATTCCCTTGACCTATATATCTAACCTTTTACCAGCACCAATATTCTTTTGATTGTTGTAGTTTTGTAGTGAGTTTTGAATAGGGAATTGTGAGTCTTCTAGCTTTGCTGTTTTTCAAGACTCTCTTAGCTATTCAAGGTTTCTTGCAATGGCCTACGAATTTTAGGATCAGCTTTTCCATTTCTGCAAAAAAGGCCACTGGAATTTTGATAATGATCCTACTGAAACTGCAGATCAACCTGGGGAATATTGTCATCTTAACAATAATAATCAGTATTCCAATCCAGGGATATGGGACATTTCCCCACTTAATTTGAGTCTTCTTTAATTTCTTACAGCAATTTTTTTTAAAGGTTTTTATTCATTTATTTGACAGAGAGAAACACAGCGAGAGAGGGAACACAAGCAGGGAGAGTGAGAGAGGGAGAAGCAGGCTTCCCGCTGAGCAGGGAGCCCAATGTGGGGTTCGATCCTGGGATTTTCGGATCATGACCTGAGCTGAAGGCAAACGCTTAATAACTGAGTCACCCAGGCGCCCCCTTACAGCAATGTTTTATAGTTTTCAGTGTATCTCTTTCATTTCCTAGGTTATATTTTTACTAAATATTCTGCCCATTTTGATAAATGAAACTGTCTTAATTCCATTTACATATTGTCCATTGTGGTGTACAGAAACACAGTTAATTTTGCAGATAGATCCTGTATCCTGCAACCTTCCTGAATTAATGTTTTCAGTCTAATAGAAGTTTTTTGTGAGTGAGGGAATTCCTTACGGTTTTCATATACAAGATCATGGTGTCTGCAATAGCAGATAGCTTTCCTTTTTGCTTTCCAATCTGGATGCCTTTTATCTCATTTTCTTACCTAGCTGCCCTGGCTGTAATTTCCAGTAAAACACTGAATAAAAGCTGTGAGAATGAACATCCTTCCTCATCTTAGGAAGAAGGTGGAAGTTTAAAATGGAAAGGCCTGTTGTTTCTGGGGTGGGAAGAAAGCCAGAGCCTATGATGGGGCGTTCAACCTTTTCTCAAAATATTTCTGGAGATTAGCAAATTAGTGCAAGGATGCTCAGGGTACTTGGAGATCAGATGCACTGAGAAAGAAGTTACCCTCCATCATATGAAGTAGGTCATTCTCTCAGCTCTAAGTCCTTAGCAACATGAATGAAACCTAAAGCCCCTTTTGCTGTAACAACACCCTGTTCACAGCCCACAGATCAGGAGGCGCTGCCTGCACGTGGACTTCCTATACAGGGCATTTCATAGCTCACTGGGGAGACTAGCAGAGAGATGGCAAACCTATCAGGAAATTCCAGCACATTTATGATTCCATAAGATGAAAACAAGTGTTGGGGGGGTTGTAGAGAGATGTGACTTACCAGCTGCACCAATCATGCCTTGAAGACACCACAGCCTGACTATGTAATGACTGTCTTAGTCGTGACCCTGATGAGCCTCAAATCTACAACATTACAGTTTCTACAACGGGCTGGTTTAATGATAAAGTTGATGCAGACGCTCAGAGCAGTTATTAACTCCTGACAAGGGGACTTCAGCAAATGAGGGCTTCAATGAGTCGCTGCGGGCAAGTAATGACAGTGAAAGTGTCGAGGCTGTAGCAGACTCCTGTGAGCACAGAGTGTGTTCAGAGTGCTGGCCATGGATGCAGCATTCTGAAATAGGACCAAACCTGGTGGTCAAAGCCGGGGGACAAGTAGAGACAGAAAGGCATCTGTAATAAGGGCTAGGGAGCAGGGTGGATGAGGAGGGCTAGGAGGATACTCAAATCTGCTTTTTCTGAGGCAGCCAGCTCAAGTCTCTCCACTGGCTCTCCCACCAAATCCTCCAGAGCCTTTATGATGTTCTGGAGCAGAAGCAAAGGCAAAGCATCCCTGTCACCACAGATCATAGGACTGTTAGAAATGTACTTATTTATGGAGGGAGCACAATTCATGCGTGTAATATCATTAAGGTAGGAATTACCGCAACGAGAGAAACACGCACTCATATAATTCATATAGGCACTACAGCAACAGGCAGCCATACTGTTCCCAGGTATATTGTTCATTCTGTTTCAGGATATTCTTCTTAGGACACCAAAAAGGAATTTTTGGATGAGACCACAGGCTTAATATACTCAAGTGCTGCCTAATGCCAGGGCTGCAAGGTGCAGTGAGGGTCAGTCAACACTGCCTACGATGCGAAGCAGAACACTCATGTCACTCTCATGCTGGAACCCAGGTGAGGAGCTGACTGTACACTCATATCACCTTAGAACAAAGTACAAAACTTTAGTAGGGGAAGAATCTCTCTACTGAATTTGGGTAACAAGGGTATTTAATGCACTCCTTTGGAAACTTGAAAAGCTAGAGAAGAAAGATCTTAGAGATCATCATTCAATTTTTTCATTTACACAAATGCAGTAGGAGATCAGTGAAGGCTAGAAATTGTCCCAAGGTCTGGACACAAACCCAGGCATGCTCCTCTTCCTTCAGAAGATAAACTGTAAACACAGGGTCAGTGAAGCACCATTTGACGTTGGTGAATAATGAGCCTCATATGTAGAGCCAGAGTATCATTCTGAGGACATTATTTGGCTCCAAAACACAAATTACTCTTTCATCCCATTCACTCTGCCTAATAATCATTTATAGATGCAAATAATACTTTTTCACAGCTATACTTTCAAGGGAAGTCAATAAATGCTCTGGCTTAAAAATGTGCTTCCAAAACATTTACATATCACTCTCATGGAAATATTATCAAATGAGGGAAGTGGGTTGTAAAATGCTATCTTCAAAACAGAAATGAACTTCCCACCAAAATATTCTTAGTCCAAACTGTTGGGAAATTGAGCACACACACACGTGTGTATGTGTAGGTGCACACACATACACAAATGCACATGCATGAGGCACAGGCACTGTGTGGCAGTTAGAAGGATTCTATGGAAAAACACTAAGAAATCTCCCAGGAGTCCAACAAGAAATGAGGATTCTTATTTTTCCCTCAAATGAATACTAGAAAACCCACATGATTTGTGCCTTCTGTGTTCATTTAATACTGCTAAAAGACTTAGAGCTTTTGATATTATTAGAGATGAATGTCCAGTGCATTTAAAAGTGGTTCCTTCCCCCTTGCTGAAACCGGGAAGCCTGATTCTCAGGTGTGGATGAAGGTAAGCCTGCCCGGTGGCATGGGGTTCTCTGGCCTCTTTGCTAGTCCATGACCAAGAACAGGTGAAAGAGGAAAGGCTCTTCCTATCGGAGGCTCCCATGTCCTCTGGTGTGTTCTTACACAGGACAAGAAATACACTGGGAATATGATTATTATACATTCTTTTTATTCTAAGATAATGTTCTCTAGTTTGTTTCCTTGTACATAAAACTATTCTACCTGTGCCTGGGAGCAAATCAAAGCTTTCCATATTTTGTATTATGTCAAAAAAAAAAAAAAAGAGGAAAAGAAAGAGGAGCAATGTGCTGGTCGTTCAATTCCGGGACCCTACAAACCCGTCCCACCAACATCAGGTGGAGGTCTGGATGTGGTATGTAGAGCAGTCCCAGCAGGGAACATTTTTAGTTTCACCTTGGGCAACGGACTTACCACGCCATCTTCTTTTTCATAATGTAATATGTGTTTAGACAACGAGCTCCCAAGAACGGCTGAAATCTGAGAGAAAATTCTCTAAGGGAGCTAGCTTTCTCAATCCACCTCTCAGGCTTGAACCGCTTTGAAAGCAGCAGTTTTGGCAAAACTGAGACAATTCCTAGCCTGCATGTTCCACTGATGGAGAGCCCAGTGGCTGTGAATCCCACCACAGGAGGAAGGAAAGAGGTGAAGGTAGGGAATTAGACCATCTATAATAATTAAACGACCTTTAACGGGTCAACAAATGACTTGTTGCTTCAAATTCTAGGAATAGGTGTTTAACATTTTGGTTTCTGATTTACATAGAGTAAAATTCATTTGGGGGACTTAAAAAGTACTTTCTTTAAATAAAGTTGCTTTCAGGCAGATGTTGGAGAGAAGGAGGAAGAAGGAAGAGGAGGGATTTGGATTTAAGGCTCCTAAAAGATACTACTCCTTTGATCTCTGATCTTGGGCAAATACTTTGTCTCCTGAGCATCAATTTCATCATCTGTCAAATAGGAATGAAAATGCAACCTACCCCACAGTGCTCTTACAAAGGGTAACAGAGATTGATTGGAAAGCAGTCTCTAAATTTTAAGCCTCATAAACTATTGCTTGTATTAAATTATGGTAGCATTTTAATTATGATCTTATTAAAACATTAATTTTTCTAGGGCTAACTGAAAAAGAAGACT
The DNA here is from genome assembly GCA_004023965.1 of Spilogale gracilis. Lineage (NCBI taxonomy): Eukaryota > Metazoa > Chordata > Mammalia > Carnivora > Mephitidae > Spilogale > Spilogale gracilis. The sequence continues at coordinate 113,564 of PITA01001136.1, forward strand.
TGAAACAGATTTGATTTCAAATCCACTCAATCGAGTGCCTGGGTGGCTCCATTAAGCATCCCACTCTTCTTTTTGGCTCAGTTCATGATCTCAAGGTTGTGAGATGGAGCTCCATGTCAGGCTCCCTGCTGGATGTGGAGTCTGCTTAAGATTCTCTTTCTCCCTCTGCTCCTTACCTGCTCATGTTCTCTCTAAATAAATAAATAAATAAATAATAATAATACAATAAATAAAGTCCTTTTGTTTCCAAAAAATCCACTAATTTAAAAGGAGTCCAAAACGAAAGCCATATCATTCTGATGGTCTCCTACAAAAATATTTCACAGTAAGTTGACACAGTTCTCGAGCGCTAACTTGGTTCTTGGTTGCAGGTACCATGCCAGCCGCTGGGAGGGGAATGAGGCAGAATAAGGCCTGGCCCGGGCCTTCCAGCATAACCCCTCAGGGACAGGGGACAGGTCTACACAGCTGAGAGTGAGGGCAGGCCAAGAGCATAGGGCTCGTGGAGGGGCACAGCCCGCACTCCATGAGGACCTGGGGGAGGGAAGAAGATAGACAAGCCAAAGGCCCCGAGTCCTGACAAAAGGACCATGCTGCACACATTCGATGCAAGACTTCAGTACGGGGTTAAAAAAAAAAAAGTAGGTATTTTATTTTGTCTTACTACTAAAAGGTCCTCTTCTTCTAAAATTTCTCTAGCCCACAATACCTACCAAAGATTTTCCATGGGAGAACAAAAGAAAAACGGTTGTTTATTGTTTCTTCAGAAAACAATGTTCTTTCTAAAATGTGTTCCAGTAAATAGCATTAATAGCTGAACAGTCTGCAATTAGCACACTCCCACTTATTGTTATGTATTAAAAAAGAATCAACAGACAAAAAGAGATTATTCCCCACAAGGAGAGCACTTTCTCACAGGAACAAAACTTGCAATTTAGAATGCTTTTCTTGATGTTATTTCCTTGTATCCAAACCTATCCTTTATGGATTATAAGCCACAGTCATGATTTAAAATCTCTTATATTCAAAAAGCAACCCTTTGCACACAGGAGTTAAGGTGTCCCCCTCCCCAGAACAATTCAGTATTTACAAGGCTTCTGTAAGCCACCTCTCAGTCTCTGTTCTTCTTTGCCTAAAGAAAAACGTACATTTTCTTAAAATCTTCATAGAATTCTAAATGGGAAAAGAAGCTCTTGTAGGTCAACAAGCGATTTTCCAAAAAACAGGGGAATCCCTTCTGCGGGGATGCTACTAGCACCTTCTGGAGGCCCAACTGTTCCCATTTTTCCAGGGCCCCAAAGAGAGCCACTATAACCCCATTTCACAGAACAAACAGCTGAGGCCAGAGGCGGCTACGTGGTCACTGACTCAAGAAGCATACAGCGACTCCAGTGCAAGGTCAGGGCTCAAGTTCCCGAGTGGATGGCCCTTTTGCCCAGGCCACCAGGAGGTGGCCACACCAGCCAGCTGTTGTAGACAGACACGAGAGAGCTGGACAGGCTTACAAACCTCTCTGATCAAGCACCTGCCAGGTCTGAGCAGGACACCTGGCTAGAAAGTGCCTCTGGTGGTGAGCTAGAGTCTACCATCAGTCCCTGCTCAGCAGGTAAGACAGCCTGATCTCTGTCTCCTCATAGGCAAGGCTCCAGGCTTTTGAAGGAAGCAATGATCTGAGCCCATTTGCCAACTCTTCACCATGCAAGCTGTTCTCTCGCCATCCTTCCTTGTCTCAGCTGCCCCGCAGCATGCACTCAGCGTGCAGCGGGGAGAATAGCCCCCCTGAGCCCCTCCCCACCTCCACGCGCACTTGCAGTGCCTCAAGCTCTGGGGCTGCAGGCCACACCATTCATTCAGATTGGCTTCTGGACAAAATGCACCTCAGGCATTTGTCATTTTAACTCTGAATTAGTGTAATCACTCCATGCCAGAGTTCTTAAATTGTTTTTCTTTTTAAAAAATAAACTGGACCATATGAAATTAAATCCCCCCCTTTTGAAGAAGAGTCCCCTGCTGGCAATTGTCATAATGGTCAACCTCAAACATTTGCTTCTCTTTAATCTCCCTGGTTAAATTTTTGTAGGGTTTAATTTCCTTGGTTAAGTTGAGAAAGCTTGTCTTTCATACTTGTTTTGGTTGCTGGGTTCTGTCATTTAATTTACATCACCTGGCTCTTCTTCCTGGTCTGCTGTCATCTGCACAGGTGCTACTGCTCAAGGGCAGGGTCCCTCAACCAGGGCACTACTGACGCGGGACCGTAAATTCTTGGTTGTGGTCCTGTATGTTGTAGGATGTGTGATGACATCCCTGGCCTCTACCCACTACACCTCCTTCCCTCCAGGGACAACCAAATATCTCTAGACATTGCCCAGTGTCCCTAGAGGGGAGGGGGTGACAACCTTCCCTGCCATCCCAGGAATCAATACTCTAGGGCGAGGAATGACGGCTAGATCACCACCACAGAAAGCAGAACGTTCATGCCAGCTCTGAAACTCAACACTGGAGCCAAAGTCTCAACCAGAATGGTTTGGCTCGGCTATGCTGGTCATCTGTTCTCCATGATGCCACATGGATTTGAGGAGGCCTTCCTCTTTTCTTTCTCCTATTTTTGATCAATTAACATATTTTTTGAGTGCCCATTCTGCCTGAGAAAAGACAAGATGCACTCCAGTGAGTCTACTAAGGAAGATTCTAGTGACATGGGCCTTGTTAGAAGCCACCACAGGGTTTCCTTCCAAAGAGAGACACTGGGGCACAAAAGAACAGTTTTTTTCTACTGAAAGATGTAGGTCAGTTTATATACTTTACCATATGGTAACAGTTTAGTAAGGACAAAATCTTTCAATTCTCCACATATATTGAGTTGCTATTATATTGCATTTTTATGCTTTAATTTATTTCAAGTGGCGTGTGCTTATTAAACATGTATGGCTAAATTTTTAATTAAATTCATAATAGAGACTCTTCACTGATCATGTTTATTTGAAAGAAAGTCTTTATACCTTTAACTCCAAAAAGGGAAATCAAACAAAACTCTAGTTTCTGGCCTCAGGTAAACCTCTCCCTCTCCGGTCAGCCTCCCCTGCTATCATCTTACACTTTCTAAAGCTGTGAAACAAGTTCACTGCACACTTGTTAAACCTCCTAACTGAAGCCTCTACCATCTGTTACCTCCTACATATTTCGACTTTCCTTATTTAGGTGTACAAGGGATAAGTGGGCTTGGTCTATAGCTTAATGGAAATAATTATTGGTTTCACAGCTGTATAAGAAAAGAAAAGGAAAAAAACTCTCCAAGTTATGATTTTGGTGTGGTCATCTGTCTCAAGTCTCTATGGTCACTGATAGCTAAGCAAAGTTATAATAAAATTTTCTTTAGTAAAACTTGACTAACCTATGGTTTGTACAGTATCACGAAATCTTATGGGAAACATTCAGAAACCACCGGATATTACCTGGTGGTAGAACATGAACCATGTGATAGATTCTACATTGCATCACTCTGAATTTGTACAGTAAGCACATAATAAGAATTATTATTAATTTATCAATACAAATTAGGACAGGCTTCACATACACCGCCCATCCTTGGAAGCATTATTCTTCCATCAAAGCTAAGTCAAACTTGGAAGTTTTATTTATTACTGTAGTAGACCTTTACATTCAACAAAATCCCACTAATTAAGAAATAATAAATTCACATGTATAAGTAACATTTTTAGAAAAATGGAGATTTTTTTAAAGATAAAAGTACTTCAAAAACAAATAATAACAAAACTGGCTAACAAAAAATAAGATAACAGAGACCTTTAGAAATTCTAGTTTAATAACTGTAAATAAATTCACAGTTTGGACGTCAACTGTTCAAATTTCAACAGGGTTAGTCATTATGTTCTCTTAAGTGGAGAAGAAATGCGCCTGGAAACCTTCCCAACACATTTCTACTTCCTAACAGTTAAGAACTCTTTCGGGACACCTTTCAGTGTTATCCTCCATACACCTGCTTTGCCTGCACCTGTGTTATCGTGCCCACAATGAAGAGAGAGGTCCCAGCCTACCTTGTCCCCTCACCTTTTCTCAATTCATCATCTTGCTTTTCTGAGCTGACTTTTGCTTTGAGAAATAATGGGAATAGGGCCAGCAGGCTCTATCTTCTCAGGGCAATTACCAACCAGTACTATACCCAACTTGTCCAAAATACTTCTCAGACATACACAAACACACAAAGTTCATAAAACATACATATGCATGTGCACAGAAACATACACATACACATATATATGCACACACAAATAAATGAATTTATGCATATAAACTCCATCTGTGTTTGAGTCCTTGTTAAGACCCTCCTTACCTTGCCCCTGGACTGTTACAACAATTTCCTCTCCGTGCTTATTACCCTCATTACTTCCTGATTATAATCCACCCCATCTAACTATTGTTGAAGCTTCTTTTTTTGACAGAGAGAAACACAGCAAGAGAGGGAAAACAAGCAGGGGGAGTCAGAGAGGGAAAAGCAGGCTCCCCACTGAGCAGGGAGCCCCATGTGGGGCTCAATCCTGGGACTCCGGGATCATGACCTGAGCCGAAGGCAGATGCTTAACAACTGAACCACCCAGATGCTCCTGGTTTAAGCTTCTTAAAATGCTTTTTGGCAATGCTGAGTGTTGTGCTCCAAAACATTCAATGGCTCCGCATTAGTCATGAGATGAAAACGATGCTCAATCAAGGTTCCCTAGAGTGCTGCCTAGATTCATGTCTGCACATTATTTCCAGGCACATGTTTAGAACTAATACAAACCACTTGGTCACTGTTCCTTGAACATGGCCTGAAAAGGTCTGTATCTCTGACATGAGAAATTCCATTCTGTTTCTTGTCTTACTACTTAAATCCTATGCATCCTTGAAAGTTCCGCTCAAATCATTTCTACCTCCTCTGTAAGCTGCTTTCAAACCAACTCAACTAGAATGGTGTTCAATCCAGTTCAATTCCTGTAAGGTGTGTACCAGTTATTTGGCTCTTTGCACAAGGTGATGGACACCGCAGATACTCATGAATATCATAGTGCTATATATGTCCTCAGAACCTGACTGGGTCATTACAATGGTGAGAAAAAAATATTTAACATGAAAAGAGTATTGAGCCTTTTGCTATATTTAGTAAAGAACAATGGACCCTAATAATAAGTGCCTAAAAATAGATGAGATGATCCAAGAAGGTTCAATGGGAGAGGGCATAGAGGTCTTCTGGTCCAAACCATTCATTGGTCTCTTGTGCTCAGGCAAGGGCCCCATGGCCAGTGGGTGACAATGCTGAGTCTTGCTCTCAGGTCTCTCATCCCCTAATATGTGCTTTGCCATCCATAAAAGTCAAATGTTGAATATATTCTGAAATTGTCTTGGAAGATACATTTCCCCATTCTTAAAAACCCATGAATAAGGCCTGGGATCAGTCTTGTTTTTTACTCTTAAAAACCTCATGAATAAAGCCTGGGATCAGTCCTATTTGTACAACCCTGTAGTTTTAAAAAAACTATTTTCAAAAGAAGCTTTTAAAAACTAGCCTTCTAGAGTTCCTCTACTGATACACATCAAGGCTGTTAATTAATCTTCGAAACATCAGTTAGACCTCTAAATTTATAAATACGCACTTTATCCTGGTAGCACTGAATCAAAATCCCATGAATTTAAACCTTGGTAACAATCACTTGCTGTACAGAACAAGCACTTTAGAAATATATTAGAATTAACTTCCTTGGATGTGAGATAAAACAAGGTCCCTAATTTGCCATCTTAATTCTGCACTTTTCCTGCAAATGAATACTCCTTTATCTTTAGCCTTAAATATATTTATAAATGTATGTGTATCAAACACACAGTTCTAGTTATAAGTTTAAATTTTCAGCAAAAAACAATTCTTTGTCTGAGAAAAGGTGATGCAATTATTACATATCACTGCATGATACAGGCTGTCTGGGGTTATTAAAAGAGTCAGGTACGGCCAATTTACAAGTATCACCCCTGCACCTTGCTTTCATAGCTCACTGCTGAGTCTTATGCTCACGGAGGGGCCCCTTGGGATCTTTTTACAAACGACTGTTTATTATTATATTATTCCACCATATACCTCATGAGAGGAGGCTGTAACATCCGTTAAGAAAATCACGAGCTATTTTGACTTCTAAGAACATTACTCTATACATGATGTTTAAAATTATGTTTTAACATTGGTGTGGCAAAAAGCTCAATAAAATATAAAGTTGAATAAAAACAAAAGGTTCCTAAAACAAGTTAAATGTTCTTGGCTACAAAACAATGACTAAAATTAAGGGGAAAGGAAAAGAAACGCTACAAGTGCATTTAGTGACTGAAATATGAACCACGCTGATCATGTATCACCAGCGCCCAGCGTGCCACCTCGCAGAGTAGCCACTGTCGGAGCCAGGTTCTTACTTGCAGGCAACAGAATCCATCCTGCTGGGATGAAGACAAAAGGGATTTATTTATATCCTTTCTAGAGTTTCCAGAAGTGTTGGGGAACCAAGCATGAACCCTCCACAGCCAGGAACAAGGTGGCAAGCGGAAATGCCCGGAGTGATTCCCGCACAGATGCTGCCGCCTGCCCTGGTCACCACGATGCAGGTTCCAGAGCAGAGCACCTCCTCATGATAGCTGCCGCCCAGCACTCCCTACGGGTACCTTCCAGCACCGCCACCTAGGTGCCTCTGCTCGATGGGGCCTGGGTGGATGTCGACCCAGCTGCAAGGAGCTGGGACACATGTAGCTCAACGTTTTAGTTTCCGTCATGGAGAAGGCACAGTGGGTAGGGTGAGGATTAGGGAGAAAGTGAGCCAGTGGAAGGAGATACACACAAAATGTTTCCGAATTACAAGTGGATTAAGTAAACATTTTAGTGAAGTTTGACCTACAGTGTACAGTGTGGGGAGTGGGTATTTCTCCACATGTTCTGAAATTCCACAATGCCTAATTCTATCTTTTAGTCAAAACATTGTGTTCAAAAGTAAGAAAATACATGGGGAAAGAAAAACACTAACATCTTAACATATCAGAAAATAAAATATGCTCAGTTCCTGAGCATGCTGTTGTTCTTTCCCCCATACTCTTCAGTATCATTACAAGGGCTCACCTGAATGAGGGCTGGTGTGTCCAGGCTCTCAGTTGAGTGCATTGCATATTTTACCTCCTCAAAGTCTTCAAACAACCCTTGGAGGTAAGCGCCTTAATTTCTTGCATTTTACATATAAGGGGAATAAGGCATAGTGAGGTCAAATGACTCAGCTAATAAGAGGAACAGCCAAGACTGGAGCCCAGATAGGCTGTCTTGAAGCCCATGCTCTTAACTATTATACTATATCACACCACATTACGCTTAGTCATGACTTTATACGGTCATGATTCAAATTTGTTGCTTGATAGTTACCCTCAGGTTGAACAATATATACTTCTTCACCTGAGAGAGGCCTCATGCTTTTTTGGTGTGTTACAAAATTATAGGCGAAAATGACAAAGACATTTTCCAAAGTTTCTAGATGCAAATATACAACGATAATTTTACATTACTGTAAGCTTTGCCCTTTTTAAAAGACTTTAACTTTGATGTGTAACAAACTGCATTAAGACATTAAATCTGTAAGTCATTGTTAAAAATTATTTTAAGCAAAGAAAACGTTCCAGTCTTTGATATAGGTTCTTAGAAATATGAAAATAAAATTCCCTTCCTCAACTGTCCTTTTCCATTTCATGCATACTGATCTTTCCATATGTTTTAAATAATGATGAAATTAATAGGAACTGTTTTTAATAAATTCAAACCATGGTGCTTTTCAAGTCCAAATATTTTGGAGAAGACTGAGGTGAAAAAGCTGTCTAAGCCTTAGAAAAAACTAAGAACAACCAGGAATCGTTTTAGAAGGGCAGTTAAAAGATGGTGAGAAGCTGGGAAGGCAGCTATGGAAAGCTAACTGGGGCTGGAGTTGGGAGGGCGCCCAGTCAGGAGGTGTCTGTGGGGAGGAGGCAAGGCCCAAGCCTAGGTCAAACAAGACAGAAAGAGAAACAGAACCAAGGACTGGATGCTTGACCAGCCTGTTACCTGTGGATCAAGGGGAAAGGCATACCCTGTTGGAATAAGTCAAAACTTATCTATGAATTCTAGCAGCCTTTTTAATGTGTGGCACTGGGCACAAGATCTCAATATTTTTTGAATCTTTGCTATTTAAACAATGGGTCACGATATTAATCTAACTGAACTGCAGAGAAGAACTGGTGGGACAACATCATGCAGGTGCCAGTACAGAATCCGGCACTGTGGGGACTAAGGAACTGAATGAAGACCGTCTGCCCTGCCCGCACCAACCCACCACACACAGAGGAGCTGGACAGAGGGACGCCAACCGGAATACCCCTCACAGGCAGGCTGTGCAGTCAGTTCCACAAGTCACCCCAAATTTTATTCAAAATACAGAGTTATTTCGAAAGTCCTTATGAGCCTACATATTTTCTAAATCAGTAACAGGATCAATATATTTTTTTTTTAATTTAGAGTATAGGAGAAGTTTACAGCTATTTCAAAGCATTTTCTCAGTCATACTAATAAACCATAAACTCAAACTGCACAGGGACTTAGAAAAATACTAGTTGAAATAAGGTCATTGTTTTAGATATTAAATTATTAAGTTATTAGAATAGCTAAACCTGGTCCAAATAAAAACAGTAGGCTTAGAATGCACTACATTTTGGATGTTCAGCCTATGTATTATTATTATATTTTTAAATACAGAAAGGACATTTGTTTACATAATGAATTGGCTACCATATTAAATGAAACCATGGTTTTATCTGATTGTATCACAGAACAGACTGTGAGACATCTATTTTACAGATAGATTTTTTTTTTTCAATGTCTTCAATTACTAGAAGCACCCTTATGTCTGGAAAAAAGATTTTTAACATCTTGGAGCTTATTTCCAATTCAACATGCTATTGGTCACTACTGCCGTAATTTTTATACTCTCATCTTTAGGAAACCATTTGTAAAATGACTAAGCCACACCATGCTCACTGGGCCTTGCCACAGTTTCAAAGGCCAGCAGGGGCCAGGGAGTCACGTAGTAGGAGTTGTGCAGACAAGTGTGCCACCTAGAGATGAAAGGAGGAAATGCACCCTGATTTTATTTGTAAGACAAAACTAATAAATGTTAGCCCATTTAAAATTATTTGCTATTATTTATCTTACTAAGAAATAAGGAAAACTTTTATAAGGTTCTCCCTGAAGGAACAGTGATTTTAGTGGCAGGCTAGTGACACTTTGAGAGCTTTCACAATTAGGAAACAAGCCCTAGTCACAGGTACACAGTTGGCCAATTAAAAAATTGAATTTAACTGTATTCTCTACAGTAAGTGCTTTCTTGTCTTTTCATAATTAATACAATAGCTGTTTCCAGAGGAACATATAAGTTCTGGAAAAACTACCATGACCCATTTAGGCATGTGGACCAAAAGTTAAACTAATTATCAGAGACATTTCTTACTTAAATGAGAAAAGTTTCTTTCATTAGAAGGTTTTCTGTATAATTTTCTTCTGGAAAAGAATAAGGTTCATTTAGAGTAATTCTGTTTGGCAGACAGTCAGGGCTTCTAAACATATACCAATAATTGTCAAGTTTATAGCAAAACAGCCAATTCTATTAAGCACACATAAAAATTCAAGTGTCTAATGGCTAGACAATAGGCTGATTATAAAACAGAGATTTATGATATCTCTGTTTTGTCTTAGGAATCTGGATATTGGGGTCACTGCTAGGAATGGGTCAACACCCAAGATTTACGTAGTTTACAATGAACTATAAAAGTTCAAACTTAACCAAAAAAACATGGCATATGTTACAGTAATTTTAAAATAAAAATAATTTTAAGTATAAAAATCTGAAAACTTCCTTTTTATACACTATAAAACTGTATTTTTTGAAATTATGTTTTGGGTTCTCAAACTCTTATTTCACCTCCCGTTACGGTTTCATTTCCACTCCATCAGTCTTTAAAATAGATGATTTTAAATTCATATCTATTTATGTGACTTTCTAGAAAACTCACTCTAGGAATACTAAGTGTTTGTTGCTGACTTCTAACTTGTTTTCATTAAATGAGAAAAATTCTACAGTTGATTATTATTTCAGGTAATTTTTTTCCCTGTAAAATTATAGGAAAATACTTCTTTAAAGTACTGTGCTGTCAACTAACCCTTTGTTTCTTCTGTCACTGACGGATTTCATTATGATCCTGAGAGGTCATTCTTTTCCCTATTTATACCCTCAATCGGCCACACCCCCTCAGGTGCAACATTCTGTGAAAGATGCTTCCACCTGCAATGATGACTACAGATACTAGAGCACAGGGTGCAAACATTTCTACTTTCACATCTCTTTTTCGGCATTTTTTAAGGAAAATGATGAGACTGTGGGTCTAAGTCCAGTCTATTATATAGGGATGTCCTCTACGCACTGCTGGAATTAGAGCAAATATGACAAAGACAACTCAGGAGCACAGTATGGTTATTACTTCAGATAAAAGCTCAATGATGAAAGCTCATCATTGTGTATCAGGGGATGTATTGCGAGAGTTTAAATAGGGCTGAGTCCAGAATTATCTCTGTGAAGTACAAAACAATCCCATCACTTCCCTGCTTGACATTCATACAGCAAATCAGGACTGAGTTCCTGTTCTCCTCCCTGCCCTCTGCCCACTGGCAGGGCTCTTCCCAAGGAAGACAGGCCAGAGACTAGCCACATCCTACCTTGCACACTCAGGATGTATAAGGATGGGCTGTCACTAGCAGCTCCGCTGACCTTTCTGTTTCTTTTTTAACCACCCTTGGGAAGAAATTAAGATAACTCCTTATCTAAAAATGTCAGGATCCCTAATGTATGAATGTGGTCTTGCAAGAAAAAAAAAAATCCTAACTATTAAAACAATAGTTTTCAAACATTTTTAAGTGACCAGAATCATTTTCTTCAAATAATATCTACTGCAGAACTCCAACAGCATTTTTGAATTTGACAACATAGGCTGAGGCTAGCTCATCTGGCACTACGTAAGCCACACGATTAAGTTCAGGTTTGGTTAGCGCAATGCAAGGGGTGCGGAGAGAAGAAGCAGGGATGTGATGAGATCTGATTTACCTTTCTGAAAGACCAATGTGGTTGCTGTGTGTAGAAGAGATGAAGCTACTGAGAATTTTAATGTGTTTGATGTATTTTCATGAACCCTAATTTAGCCTGCAAAAAGTCATATGCACTTTCCAGCTTGTGGGCTGCCGTGATAAGAGTCACAGAGTACCTGATCCTCGCTGGTTAACCCCAGGTGCATCACAAGGTAAAAATGGACCAGGAAGTCCGAGTTTGGCAGAACGTCCTGGCGTCTGGTCATCATGGCACAGATCAGTCTGTAGGCTTGCAGTTTGCCTTCCTTATATTCATTTGGCAACATCGTCGCCTGCCAAGGAGATGAGGTTTAAAGATTTAATTAACTCCAGATGCAGAGCATTTCAACATTTCATTTACTTCTCAGTATTCCATAAGAGTTTATGGAGATGGGGGATGCAGTGGCTTTAGTAAGATTCAGCTTGTTTTCAAAACGTGCAGTCTTGGGCAATTACATTTTTTAAACTCAATTTCAGAAAGGAAGAGGAAATTGCAATAAAGGAATAAACACATATCCACTTGCCTTAAATACCCATGATGCAAACATTCTGAGAGGTGGGATCAGGACTGGTGGAGACGGAGAAGACTGGTTATCCAGGCTTATTGCCAGATTATCCCGTATCTAAGTCACGGAGAGGAGAATTTTAGGGAAGACCATACTTAGCTTATCCCAACAGTATTTCAATGTTGTGCTCCATAGCCAAAGAGCTGCTTCTCATTAAATTTCTGTATGTTCAGTGAAAACCTACAACATTTACACTTTTTACTTTTACTGAGATCTACTGTCATTTTGAATTATGTGTCCCACTTACTGGACATGGTTTTAGATTTAAGACAAAACTACGGCATTATTTTATCTTGAGTGTTAACTGGGAAGGTCCTGAACTCTACATGGTAAGGAATAGGCTTAACAAGTTATACTGTATAAATATAAATGGTTTTTGAAAAACAAAAATAAAAAACAAAAAACTTAATAACCTAGGGAAACCATACCTTATAAACAAAAACCAGAATGAAAACTCTATGCATTCTAAGAGTCTACCTTTGTAAAAATGTATTTACTCATAGAATAAAACCATATATATTTATACTGGTTATCTCTCTGAGATGATGATGTTAACTTTCTTCTTATATTTTTCTGTATTTTTCAAATTTTATACAATAAAACCAGTATCACTTTTATAAAGAAAATGAAACTACTCAGTACCCTATCCCTTAATGTCCTATGGTGATAGTTTCCATATGCATTAAATAACTCTTCTCTATTTATAAAATGACCAAACTGTAAGTTCTTTATTATTTATTCTTTGACAATCAAACATACTTTGTCTACACACCTAATCTGTGTTCCAGAATACGTCCCAGAATACAACACCTGTAACACAGTTCTTATGTTTTTTTTTTTAAATATTTTATTTATTTATTTGACAGAGAGAAACACAGCCAGAGAGGGAACACAAGCAGGGGGAGTGAGAAAGGGAGAAGCAGGCTTCCCGCCGAGCGGGCAGCCCGATGTGGGGCTCGATCCCGGATCTCCAGGATCATGACCTGAGCCGAAAGCAGTTGCCTAACCAACTGAGCCACCCAGGCGCCCCCACAGTTCTTATGTTTTATGATAAATCAATTCCCTGTATTAGAATGAAAGGTAATGTAGCAGGACATACCTTTGCTAGTTTGTACCAGAGTTCATAGAGATAGCCAAACACTTTGGCGTGAATCTTGGGTGACTGGATATTGTTCACATCCCCGAGGATTCCCAAGATTCTGCGCCATAACACAGCAGCAGAGTCTGGGTGCCAACCAGTGAGGTTCCCTCCAGCAATTATACTGCAGTCATCGGCCAGGCATTCACTGCTATCTATGGAGAAAAACATGTCTGTAAACACAATCTTGATTTCATCACTACAGCTTTTTCTCTTTAATGCAAATTACTGATGCTTTACAATTTATGTATTCAGGGTAAAATAATGAAAATGAAAAGTGTGCAACGGTTGACGATTTGAAAGGATTGAAAAGCTGGATCAGTGAAGAAAGGTCAAATGACTTTGATTCTTCAAACTAAACGGGCAACAGCCTCAAGATGATAAAACAGTTTCTGGAGATCCTGGGAAGGGTCTCATAAAACGGGGGACGGAGGGGAATGAGGAGAACCTTGAGCAGGATGGATAGGGAACAGGGCCATGAAGAACAGGTGGCTAGGAAAGGCCTCATTGCTGAGGTGACATCTCTGGTGGCTGTTATTAACTCAGGTTTATTGGAGTATAATTTGCTTGCAATAAATTTTATCCTTTTTATATTCAAGGAGTTTTCAGAAGCTTATACAATCATGGAACTGTATTACAAACTGCCATGAAAATTGATGCAAGGAATAACCTCACCATCCCCAAAGTGCCCCTTCATAGTGAGTTCCCTCCCCGACTCTTCTTCCCCCCTTGCAACTACTGCTGTTTTCTGTCCCTAGAGTTTGCCTTTTCCAGAATGTCATATAGATGGAATCCTACAGTATATATCCTTTTACTCTTGGTGCTAACATAGCTTAATGCAGCTGAGATCCACCAGCATGGTTCTTTCTTTTTATTGCAGATGAATATTCCATCCTACGGATGTATCCTACTTTGTTTATCCATTCACCTGTTGAAGAACATTTTGGTAGTTTTCTGTTTTTAATGATTATAAATAAGGTTACCATAAGCATTTGTTTACAGGTTTTTATGTTAATGTATGTTTATAGTTCTCTTTTTAAAGACCAAAAAGTGGCAGTATTCCTTTGATATTTCTTCCTTGTAGTGGGCCGTATCTTAGGAGTCCCTGAGAAACAGTCATACCCTTACATATCTCAAAGTGTTTGTTCCCTGACTTGTAGTTCACAGTTTGGTTGGGTATAGAATTCTGTGATGGAAACACTTTGTTCAATTTTTTATAGTTTCCTTTGTGATTTTAAAGTCAGAGCATTCTGATCATGAAAATTAACTCTGCAAAATTTTAGTATCCCCTTTTTGTACCTAGTGTTCAGAAGCCTCATGAAGTGCCCTAATATCTATTTCTAGCCACTGTACTTGCCAATCTGTTGGTGCTTTCAACTATCATACTTATGTGTCTTCAACTACAAAACTACAATACTTCTACTGACTTGATTTTATTCATGCACTCATTTTTTTAATATCCAAAAGCTCCTTCTTGTTTTCTGTTCATTTTTATACTCTTGATCCTTGTTTCATGGATGCAATATATTCTCACTTCCCTGAAGGTATTAATAGCTTTTTAAAATTTTATTTTTTCTCAGACTACTCTTTTTTGCTCCTTATTCTAAATCTTAAAAAATTTTAGTATTAAATTAATTTCAGGGGTAAAATAAAAATTTAATAATTCTATACATGGGGGCGCCTGGGTGGCTCAGTCAGTAAGCAACTGCCTTTGGCTCAGGTCATGATCCTGGAGACCCGGGATCAAGTCCCACATTGGGCTCCCTGCTCGGCGGGAAGCCTGCTTCTCCCTCTCTCACTCCCCCAGCTTGTGTTCCCTCTCTCGCTGTGTTTCTCTCTGTCAAATAAATTAAAAAAAAAAAAAAAAAGATCTGCTCCACCCTACTTCATCCCATATTCTTATAATTTTTTCTTATTTTTCATATTAGACACCATCTTCAAATGGTTGGGATCCTTGGCTATCTGTTCATATTTAAGAATGGTCCACAAAGAGCTGAATGGAAGTACAGTGCATAAGTATGATCATTGTTGAGTTTCACCATGTTCTCAGAGAACCTCAGACATACATATCTTTAGGGCTTTTGGTTTTTTCCCTAGAACTCAACTTCTAGGAAAAAAACTCTCTCCTGCTCAGAGTATGCTAACTCTTATTTAACTCCTTGGTTTTCAAGATAGCACTTCTACACCCAGCTCAGTATTAGTGACTCTGGGCAAGAAACCTCCCAACTTATTTGCTCTTCCTTCTGGGATCAAATTCTAACTATTTCTTAAACACACTTAAGTCTTCTGGTTTTAGCCCCCATCACCTATTTCTATAGCCCCCATCACCTATTTCTATAGCTACCTCTTATGGACAATCTTCCAGCCCTTCTTAGGGCACTGCAATAGCTGGAGTCAGGTTGCTTCCTGGCTTTCCCTAGTACTGACATAGGGTTCGGCGCTCTCAGGTCTGCTGATGCCTTAGTCATGTTGGTCACTACTATCTTTTTTCTTGCCATCCTTGGCCTTGTGGATTTATGTCTGACTTTCATCATATTCATAGGATGTGGTGTAGTTTCAAAGCACAGACATGTGTTGAGACTAAACAATCTAATTGGTCAATTTCTATATATGTTCCACGTGCTTTTAAAAATTATATGTACTTTTAATTTAATTTCAGGATTAATTGTATCATGTACTTCTTTATTCCAATGTTTTTTCTGCTTAACTCATCAATTAATGAGAACTCATTAAAATTCCCTACTATGATTATGGTTTTATCAGTAGTTCCTTGTAATTCTGTAAAATTCTGCTTCATGCATCTGGAGGCTATGAAGTTCATATAAATTCGGAATTAGTGCTCTCACTAGTAAGTGATTTTGGTTTCAAAGTGTATGTGACTGACATACATATAGTTAATTCAGCAGTCTGTCTTTCTTCCTAGCTACCTGTGTATTTGTTTACTTACTTAGATCTTCTTGAACATCATGTATTAGGGTTACCTCTTGTAAACATCATATGGCTGGGTTTTATTTCTTTTTTCTTTTTTTGAAGATTTTATTTACGTATTTGACACAGAGAGATCACAAGTAGGCAGAGAGGCAGGCAGAGAGAGAGGAGAAAGCAGGCTCCCTGCTGAGCAGAGAGCCTGATGCGGGCCTGGATCCCAGGACCCTGAGATTATGACCTGAGCCAAAAGCAGAGGCTTTAACCCACTGAGCCACTCAGGCGCCTGGGTTTTATTCTTCAGTCTAACCCAAGAGCTTCCAATTTTAACTGCACATTTACAATGGTTTGTATTTATTGTAGTTGCTGACTGATTTGATTTCATTTCTAACATCTTACTTTCATTTTCCTGTTTAAGTCACCTTTGCTTTGCTTCCCTCTCTTTTTAAGTTTATTTATTTGTTTGTTTACTTAAGCCATCTCTATACCCAATATAATATGGGGCTCGAACTTACAACCCCAAGATCAAGAATCAGCATGCTCTTCCAACTGAGCCAGCTAATTTGCTTTGCTTCTCTTTTGAACCTCTGGAGGGAGTTTAAAGAGTTAGGTGTCACCTCCACCACTAATCCCCTTTCTCTATTGTCTTATAACATAACCTTGTTAATGTAATCATTCCCAGTCAAAGTTCTGTTCTTCACCCAAGTGCAGAGAGACTGATTTCCAGGCAACAATCAACACCCACAGAGCGTCATTTTGAGTATATAAGTTGTTGGTGTTTTTAAGGCCTAATCAAAGAAATTGAAGCAAAATCTACGGCTATGAGGAACTCAGGTAGCCAACAAGGAGCAAGGACTGAAGCTGGTAAGGAGCCAGGGCAGATCCAAGAACAGTTCTGTGTCCTTCCAACACTGCACGCACAACAGCTGCTGATAGCTTATTATATTAGTTATGGAAAGATCCCAAGACACTGAACCAAGGATTTAATAAGGATGGCACACTGTGTCACACAGTGAAAAGGGCTTCCAGAACATAGAAGCACCGTTCCTTCTTAGAAGAAAACACATCTGTATGTCCCACAGTGGTATCATGTAATTAGCTGAGGAGACACGTTACAATGTGCAGATATAATCCAAGCTGGAATTCCTTTATACTGGTGCCTGAAAGAAGGTAGAGATAATAAAAGCCTAATTATGGGCCTTCTACGTTCCTGACTTCTAAAGCCTCAGAAGAGAGACCCCTTACTAATGTTTAATCAGTAAAGTAAGTGCATCTGTCCGTCTGAGAAGTTATGCTGAAACCTTAACGAATGCTTGTAAATCAATATAACCCTCCAAGTGAACAAATCGCATAATACAGCATTTATTTTTCTCATAAAAAATGTCATGATGTCTTTAATCCCTTGCGACGTTAAAAACAAATGTAAGGGGGTTAGATGATCTACAGATTTGTTTCATTCCCCACTACCGACCCAAATCCGGCCATCCAAAGAGAGATCAGCTCCTAGCATTCGAATTACACTGGAACTCTGGCTGAGTGACAACTCCTAGTAAATGTAGGTCAGGTACCTCATCACTTGTAGGTTCCTGCTACCTGCCAACTAATATAGTCTCAGTTATGAAAGCATCTCATGTAGAACGTCTGTTTTAATACGGCTTTGCTCTCAGAAAAATATATACCATAATGATAAAATATTTGGAAATATCCTTCACCACATTATTAAAATATGTTGGGACACTTAGAAGTATCTGAAGTGACTGCATGTTCAATATTACTGTGATATTTTTAAAAAATGAATTGAAATGTTTTTGCCCCAAATTATTCCACTCATGGCATAAGTAACAGAACAGATGCTGACATTTTACATGTAGATGGTTCCTCAGTGAAGCAGCACTTAATTAAAATTAGGGATTTGAGAGATTTCAGAAAATTTCATGTTCACCTAAAAAATACCAACCATTTAATTTTTTGTGTGTGAGCAAGGTAGCATGCTAGTCTAGCATTGTTCTGTTTCATTATTACTAAATGCTACAGAGCCATTTAAAAATTTTTATTAAAGTGGAAAATCTCACAAACAAAATCATACCATCTTTCTCCAAACACACATGATTTTAGCAGAGAAATTTAAAATATAGAACTCTGCAAAGGATTTTAGCCATGAAATGTCATGGTAATTGATAAAACAGGCTCTTGGAGATTTCACATGCCTGTGATTTTATATAGACTTGGTAGAATGTTGAAGAAACATAGCTGGCATTTTGTAGATGAACTTCCCTTTCAGTTTGAAAACTAAACAAAAGGCACAAACCCAAAGGCTTGACTACAACACCTTCATTCTGGGACCAGAAAAATCAGGCCTCGATTTGGATGATCCGAAGTGGAGAAGTAGCTGGTTGGCCTTCTGTTGACCACCATTACAGCCTGCCTCTCCTCCTCTTCCGCGTCTGCTTTCCAGACATACATTGTTCATTTTAAAGATAGTAGAAGGCGAGCAACCAACCACATGGTAGTCTATCAATGTTCTTTTTCTTTATAATATTTCAGGTCTTCAAAGTAGATCAAAGCCTAGTGAAAATGCCCAAAGTGTGCACAGTGGCAGAGAATGCTCACAAATCTTGTTTCTGCAAGAACAGTTTTGGTGGCAGGTAACAGGTACCTGCAGGTAACAGGTAAGTCACATGCACAGCTATAATTAAAAGTGTAAGTGTTAAAACTTTTGGAGGCAGGACTGTAATAGATACACAAAAGAGATTTTGAAACTGAATCTTATAAACTTTTTATTCTTAAAAAGGTTAAAATTCAATTGTTGTTTTTAGCTGAATGAAACAGTAGCCTGCAACTTAAAGTTTACTCAATTATTGATTCACGTATTTACTGTGTGTTTCCTCCTGCCGTGCACCACTCTAGGGGCCAAGAGTCTCTGTGGCCACACCAACAACGCTCCACTCCTAATGCTGATATGCCAGGGCGGTGGTTACCAAGAAGCCTCCTCCAAATAAACTCAAATGTCTGATACAATATCTTATTGAACCTTACCTTAAAATTTATTGCTGACCTGACAGGAACCTGGAAGGAAAGAGCATCAAAGCTGGCTTATACCCTTTGGAGTTCTGCAAACCCTTGGAATTCTTAGAGTTTTTCTGATAATGAAAAAGTAAGTATGCTAAAGTTAAATTAATGATTGATATTTATCTTATTAATATTGATTGATAATGATTGATAGCTCTTTTTTTTTTCCGTCCTGTTTAAGAAATTCTTCTCTAACCCAAGGTCTTAGACATGTTTTAAGAAAATGTTTTCTTCTGAAAGTTTTAAAATCTTTTCACATTTCAGTATTTTTTCCATCTGTGAGCATGGTGTATGAAGTAAGGATTCTATTTTGTTTTTCTCTGTATGGCTAAATACTTGTCCACAGGCACTTGTTGAACAATATATTCTTTCCTTGTCAGATACAGAATGACAAGTCTTTTATATTTCACAATTCCATGCCTGTGTGGATTCAGTATGCACTTTATATTCCATTCCGTTAGTCTTAGTCATCTATCCTTATAACTAAAACTTTATTTAAAAAACTCGGTAACAGGGGCGCCCAGGTGGCTCAGTTGGTTAAGCGACTGCCTTCAGCTCAGGTCATGATCCCGGAGACCTGGGATTGAGTCCCACTTCGGGCTCCCTGCTCGGCGGGAAGCCTGCTTTTCCCTCTCTCACTCCCCCTGCTTGTGCTCCTCTCTGGCTGTGTTTCTCTCTGTCAAATAAATAAAATCTTTAAAAAAACAAAACAAAACAAAAAAACCCCTCTATAACACTTTTCACACTGCTTGTCGCTATCAGGCCAAATGTCTTCTGTCTTCTTGGTAAGATCTTAAGTCAGACATGGCTATGACTCATTCATCTTTTTATTTCTTACAGCATAAATATCAGTATTTCTAGATTGTAAATTATTTGCTAAATAAGAGATGAGATCAACAGCAATACTGCTTCCTAGGTATAAAGTCATAATTATCTCCCCATCTAAAGTCATTACCTGAACAGAACAAAACTCATGTATGTATTAGCTATGTTTTATTATTGTCTGTATTCCTGATGCTCTGCCGCCTAGGGTTTTCCCGACCAGGAAGAGACTGCCCCTCCCAGGGGTTACCTAACTCCTAGGGATAGCAAACAGTTCATGTGTCTTTCATATGTAAACCCACCAATCCAACACTCATACTTCCCAACTACCTCCTTTATCTAGTTGTTACACATCAAAGCCTAAGCACCCCAGGATCAAGAACCAGGCAACCAGTTAATGCTCCAAAATCAGCTGCATTTACTCAAACTAGCCAATCCTAAAAATGCTTTGCTAGCTTGCCTTGAAACAACAATAAAGTCTGTTGCCAATGTTTCCTTCTCTCTCTCCCAGCTCCTGACCAAGCCTGATGCTTCCCCCGTATCCTCCCCTTGCCCCAGCAAGGCATACCATGGCCCCGTTTCCACAGACCTACGAGTATAAACTTCTTTCACAACAATCATTTCCATGTCTTCATGTCTAGCTGTACTCAATTAAAACAAATTCCCATTTTAACTGAAGAAAAATAAATGTAGCTGTTATTTTAAGCAAACATGTAATAATGTAAATGAGAAAACAAACATAACACTGTTAGCGTGCCTGTGATGAAGGAATTCAAATTTAGAAGCAGTTTATTGCCCTAAACATTTGATAATTACTACGATTATTCAATGACAAAGAAGGATACACTCAAACTGTTTGATCATTCTCTTCGCATGTCCTAAAGAACAGGCTAACATGAGTCTTATTTTGCACATTTATGAAGAAATTGTTCTCTTAAGAACGGAAAGTTAAATTCAGAACTGTGATAATCCTTAAACCTTATCATATTACAGTTTGTCCTTTTCACAGATGACAAGATGAACTATTGAACTGAGTGTACTGATTCTCTATATTAGTATTTCAAAGAAGAACCAAGTATTTGGAGGAATTAATCACAACATAGAGTGCATCATATAAAATTACCTTACACAAGCTTATTAAATTGAACTATCCCACGCATACTCTGAAATGGGATGAAAACTAATCTTTCCAAAGGACAGACCGAAGAAGTAGGCACCCAGTTTTCTTTCTTTTCAATAAAAAGAATTAAAACTAGTTCTTGCTTAAGTAAATTCAACTTACTGAAAATTCACTATTGCCTCTGACAGTATTACAATGATGATTTCCCTTGGGTTATTTGTATACTGGACCCAAAGAAGCCACCTATTCCATATGTGTAAATAATTCTCGAATAGTTTCAAGGGGTTTGCAGTTGTAATTTAAACAGCAATGCAGGAGAAAGGGGTAGACATAGCACTACCCTGGAACCAAAACACTTTGGAAGCCAGTCCCAACCTTGGCAATTACTTTCTAGGCAGACAATATGATTTCTCTGTGTCTTAGTTTCTCCATTTCTCAAACAGCATTTATAAAACTTGGCCTGCTTACCACCCAGAATCAGAGAGGATGCCTCAAAATTCTTTGTGAACTGTTAAATCCCCTATAAATTTAAGTATTATTATTTAAAATTATTACATATAACTATATATCATTATATATAAAGAATATTAAATCATTTTTAAAAGAATCAAAAATTTGAGCACAAATTGCTACCCAATAATTTATAAAACTAAGCACACAATTTTGCTGATCATTTTCTCACTGACTCTGCAAAGCTTCTATCACTGGCTTTGCATACATAAACCAAAGATGTCCACTGTCTTTTAAGGACAGTATTGCAGTATTTTAAGGCAATGAATGCATTATTCACTTATGGCTAAATTGTTTGTTCTTCTTCGTTCATGAATCCATTCTAAATTAAAATACAAACATTAAATATGCATTAAGATCATACTTCTTGGCCTTATCTATCTCATAGATAAATGATTTTATTCATCACCATCTTTCTATGTAAATTTTATGAAGTTCTGATGTTACTCCATTGCAATTTCTAAGAACATTAGAGATTGGTTAAATTTTACAAAATAATTAATGAAAACCAAAGTTTGCTTGGTTAAAAAAAAGGCAAAGTTTTAGCCTTTATTTATAATTTAAAAATGATTTTTAGCATTTTAATAACACTTTTTACTCAACTTGTGCTTCCTAGTTTGTTGTTGTTTTCGTAAAAGATATCTGCACATAAGCATGAATATGGTAGGCCAGAAAGGACGTGTGTACGTGTGTGTGTGTGTATCTGTGTATGTGTGTGCACGTGTGTGTGTGGTGTGTGTATATGTGTGTATGTGTCTCTGTGTGTGTATCTGTGTATGTGTGTGTATGTGTGTGTGGTGTGTGTGGTGTGTGTATCTGTGTATGTGTGTGTATGTGTGTGTGGTGTGTATGTGTGTGTATGTGTGTGTGTGGTGTGTGTATCTGTGTTTCTGTGTATGTGTGTGTGTATGTGTGTGTGTGGTGTGTGTATCTGTGTATGTGTGTGTGGTGTGTGTGGTGTGTGGTGTGTATGTGTGTGTGTGGTGTGTGTGTGGTGTGTGTGTGGTGTGTGTATCTGTGTATGTGTGTGTATGTGTGTGTATCTGTGTATGTGTGTGTGTGTGTGGTGTGTGTATCTGTGTGTGTGTGTGTGTATCTGTGTATGTGTGTGTGTGTGGTGTGTGTGTGTGTGTGTGGTGTGTGTATCTGTGTATGTGTGTGTATGTGTGTGTGTGGTATGTGTGTGGTGTGTCTGTTCACCTAGCTTATGTGTTTACATAGTTATTCCTCCAACAACCCTGTAATAGGGACTACTACTATCCACATTTTACAAAAAAGAAATTAATGAAGATTAACTTGCTCAAGGCCACCCAACAATTCACTGGCAAAGCCCAGATGCAGATCCAGAAAGTCTGCCTCTGTAGTCCATACATGAATCTTAAAATTATAATAGGGGAGAAAAGTAGCAAAAAACACAGAATATGACATATTTTTTAGAAATCCAAAATCTAAAGTACATGATACATAGTTTGAGGATGCAGATATAAAGAAATTAAGGGGATTATTATTGAATAAATTGGGGCACCTAGGGCGACCAGATGATGAAAGAAGGGAAGAGACTTGAGAAGGGCCTAGAGAGAACTGGTGTGGGATCCATTCTATTTTTTAAGTTGAGTAGTAGGTTCACTGGTGATCATTTTATTACTATGGCCCACAACTTACATATAGGTCACAGCTTACCCTGTACATGTCAAATATTTTATTTTAAAAATTAAAGAAAATATCGATCAATAAGCTATTCAGACTCTTTGACTTATTCTGGATCTGTGATACATGTGAATTGGATAAATTACTCTTCTCTGTTTCCGAAGTCAAGCAAATTTGGTCAGGGATGGCAAAGGCTTAGCGTGAGTATCATTCACTACTCTGTCCCATGGTGGACAGTGGTCGTCAGCATGGCTTGTTTCCTCCCATGTCTGACTACTGTTTTAGGATCTTCTCTACATAGGACTCTGAGAATTCATGACTGATATTGAACAGGGGGTTGGGGCTGCCACACCAATTTGGCTGGAGGTAGCACCCCATCATCATTGTGCTAAAGGATTCCTATAATTCTTGCAACTAGGAAACTCTCCAATTCCCAACTGGTAACTCTTTTTCAGAGATGTAGTTACCTGTTAAGTTCGAAGCATCGGTGGGACTCAGCTGTAACCAATGGCGGGCATCAGAGTCAGTCACAGCATCTGTGGGAGTGTTCAGTTCTGGGTCTTCTTCACAGGTTGGCCATGGGCTCATGGACAGCTCTGCCTCATTGTTATAGCCCAGAGCTGTGTCACTGCTGACACTTTCACCTGGCACAATGGAAGAACCGAATTCTGAGATAACAAATAGCTGGAGATCAGAATGCTGCCAATTACCAACATCCAAGTAACTAAACAGCTGACACAGTAGGAATTATTCAGGGGATAGGGGCTTAAAAGCTGACATTGTGGGGATCTTGGTCAACAAAACAAAGCTCCAGGTGCAGGGCATTAGTGGTCATTATGAGCTCCCCTACCTATCAGCAAGTGACAGTCTTTTCAAGGGAGTCTTCGATTCCATTACCCCATATCCCCAAAAGATTACATCAAGTCCTTCAGCTTTCTACTGCAACCTACTCAACTACCAAACGGGCACAGGTGGAAGAAGAAGATGGGAATTCCTTTCACCACAAATGCAAGTTTATTCTACCAGCTACAAGAGCCTAAGGATGCTTTTTACCTTGAGCTTGGTATTTACACCTAAGCCCAGAATGAATCACCCAGACTCACTGGGGGATGAGGTGTCCAACTATAAAAGATTTTCTCCAAAAGAAATTCTCCCCTTTAAACACTAAAAAGTTCTAATTTGTCATAATACAATGATGCTTTCAAAAGCTATTAAGCCTTATATAGTTATTTAATCTGACACAAAATAGACCTAAACAGTCTGCTCCTCCAAGTCTTCTGTCTACTTCCTAACAGTTTTATGTGTCCACCCTTCCTGTCTGCTCACTCTTCTGTCTGCCCTTTGCATTTGCTGCTGACAGTCCCTCAGCCTTGCTGCTTCTAATCTGCTGTCCTCTCTTCACATGCCAAGAGCTGCAAGGTGTCCCAGCCACCAGATAAATTGAAAGTTGCCCCAATAATCAACCTGTCAGGTCCCTAACTTCATCTGCCACAGAACTCCAAGACAACAGGGTCTGAAGGTACAGCCTAAGAGGAGCTCCTCTGCCTCTAACAAAACCACCCTAGATCAGCAGGAATTGTTTACTATGCTTCTAAGAAGGGAGGAGGCCAGGAGGCTGACTTCAGGGAAGCCAATTATTAGGGCCACAGTTTACATACAGTATATAATATCTCTAAGGATTTGAATCTAATTTCATTTTTTAAATACTTATACTATTGACTTCAATGTACTACTGAAACATTTTGCTCCTAGGCCCTGGGAACCTTTTGAGGAAGATCATTTCTCCTCCTGGGTCGGTTTTGCTCACCCAGTCACTGGCCTTGCTTGTGCCTCTCACCTGAAGAAAGGCCCAGGGCAGAAGGACAGGCTTCTGTGGCACATAGAGTGGACTGGATCTGTTTTACTGCATGAACGGACTAAGTACCCACCACCCTGGGATTCCAGGAGTACAGATGTCCCACTTCACAACCATGTCTCGTCAAAGGATAAGATGCCATACAAGTCAGAAAGTAGAAGGAAACAAAATAGATTGACTCTCAAGTCCGATGAACAGAGACTGCCTTTCCTGGAACTTACTCTTTTGTCTTTCCTTACATTTTCCTTGTGTCTGCTGCAAGTCGTCTTTCAAATCCAATTCAGCAGGGCTGCTGCTTCTTCGAACTAAGATCTTCAGACAAAAAGAAATAATGCATTTGTTACAGGAAAGTTCTAATTTTTATAAGACTGTTAAGTTTCTAGTCCATACTTCTAAAGAAAAAGAAACAAACAATAATAATAGCAACAAAAAATTGAATAATGTTTTCCATTTGAAGGATATGTGTTCACAAGTTACTATAATTGAATTATAAATTACTCAAGATCTGAAATCTTTGACTTCTCCTTTGTCCAGTGACATCCAATTAAATTGATCTACTGAGAAGGGATGCCAGTTTCTATGGAAGTAATTTATTTTAAAGTCTTATTTGTACCTCTGCTTGAGCGCACATACATAGTGGAAACCAATTCTGCAGAAGGTCTGAGTTACCCAGGAATGCTGAGGCTGCTGGCAGAGAAGGTGTAAACTCCACCCAGACATCTAAAGGTCACTCAGTGCCTCTCTGCTAAATGTGCAAGAAGACTTTCCTAAGCACCACTCCACACTAAACCTTGCGTTAAATAGACAGGACTAAAACATTTGGAGGCAATCTGTACCCTCTACAATTTATAACTTGCTTGGAGAGACAAAACATACACATTACACAAAATGGTTACAGTGTACATAAGCAAAATATGCAAGTAAACCCTCTCTAAAAGGTATGCAGAATAAAGTGTTACCTTAATTGGCTCAGTTACAGGAGAGCTGTTCAAGAAGGCAACAGACATGAAGTGGTAGAGAGAAGGCAGGAGGGGATTCAAGGCAGGAAGCACTGAGTGGTAATCAGCAAGTTCTATGTGCAGGAAAAGAAGCTGATTATATAGTAGGCCATGCAAGGCAGTCAGGTGAAGAAGGAAAATGTTAAGAAGAAAATGCAGACTACCTTCTAAAAGAGGTAGCTGCCAGCTGGCCTTCAACATCAGGCTTACAAATTTCAACCCAATATTGACAAAATGAGCAACTGTATGTTCCAGACAATAGTTTACTGTGATTAAAAATATTAACTAGACAGATAAGTCTAGTAGTTATCTGTGGGATAGATTAAAATTCAGAAGAAAATTGCTATGGAACTGTTATAGTGATGAGAGAACAAGGTTTTTGATGGTGGAAAAAGAGAAGAAAAGACAAATAAGAAAATGCTGTAGAATGACAGACAAGAGTGTATATGAGAGCTGTATATGGAAGTGGAGGAAAATTAAATCACAAAAGGATATGAATCTAGGAGGCCATGAGAACGATGGTGACAAACGAAGGAAGGAAGGAGAAAAATAGGAAGGAAAGTTGGAAGGAAAGAAAAGAAAGCATAAGAACTAAGGAACTTGAGAAGACTTCTGATATTTTAATTTTCATCTTTGGGCTAAATATCCAAAGCAAATGTATTGTAAATGGGCACCAAAACCCCAGGACTAGTGAGATAGCGGAGAAACTCAGGAATGAAGATGCAACATTCAAGGTCTTCCAGGGAAAAGTGCATAAAAAACCTGAGTTCAAGGAGCCAACTAAAGGGAAGACCACTAAACAAGCAAACAAATGAAAAAGAGGGGCTAAGATGTATAATTAAAAGATAGAATAATTATGAAGCTAAAATACAGAAGTAGGTCATGGATTAACTATTCAGAAGACTACCACCACATGAAAAAATATTACCCAGCCTTAAAGAAGAATGGTTTAGGGTGCCCAGATGGTTTAGTCGGTTAAGTGTCTGCCTTCAGCTCAGGTCATGATCCAGGGTCTGGGGATCGAGCCCCACATTAGGCTCCCTGCTCTGCAGGGAATTTGCTTCTCCCTCTGCCCCTCCTCCCACTAGTTCTCTTAGCTCAATCTCTCTCTCTCTTTCTCAAATAAATAAATAATCTTAAATAAAAGGACGATTAAAAAAAAAAAGAAAAGAAAAAAGGACGACATATGCCTAATGTGATAATAGAAATACACCCAGGATCTTTCCTTAACTAAAAAGCAGAATGTGGGCACTTGAGCTTCTCACTACATGAGAGATGGAATTTCCTCCAGCTACAGTACTTGATTTTACGTCAAAATTTCAGGCTCACGGGAAGTAGAATAAACCTTCCAGTGACTCACACTCCACTCCCCACTACCTAACAAAATGAGCAGAAACCAGAGCAGTGACATGGGGCTGCTGTCAGGGTAAATCTAGTATTACCACTGCCAGTGGCAAAAGGACCAAGAGTCCAGGATTGAAGTAGCACTCCTTGGTTCCTAGAAGAAACAAATGCATGTGATGTCCTGGTGAAATTCGATCACTTCAGACATTCAGATTTTCTGTAGATTAAGACCCATCAGCTAGGAACTCACAATAAAAGATCACCAAACATCCAAGAAAATAAATCATCATGTATAAGAGTTTCAGAACAACAAATATCAGGCTTAGACCCCATCCCCACCCTAAGGATTTTAGATAATCAGAAAAAGAATTTAGAATAGTAATTTGTGACTGTTCTAAAGGAATAAAAGATGGGAATCACAAAAGTGAGCAAGGAACAAAAGCTTATTAGAAATTACAAGAAATGTTTGAAAAGAATTAACCTAAGCTTTCAGAAACCAAAGTTACAATGTTTGAATTAAAAGTGGAAGTATTAAATAGCCAACTCCATATGAGTAAAGAGAGAACTATCCAACTGAATGAAAAATAGATCTGATGAATTACCCAGATTGTAGAAGAGGGCCAAGAAGAGTGGAAAATATGAAAGGAGACAGGAACATGGAAGATTAAAAATGAGAAAGTCTAAATGTATTTCTACTCAAAATTCCAGGGAAAAAAAGAGCTGAAAAAACAAAAAAGAGGCAGTATTTGAGGAAATGATTATCAAGGATTTTCCAAAAACAATGGAAGAACAAGCATTCACAGACGTATGGCATATAGCATATACAAGAAGGACAAATATATAAACCAAAAGAAAATGTACCTAAATATAATGCAAGAAGACTGAAGAACAAGGACAAAGAACAGCAAAGAACAACAACTAGACAGAGTGGACAGAAGAACTCTCAACAGCAACAATGAAAGACCAAAGACAGTCGAAAATAGTTTTCAATAGAAGGTGGGAGGAAGGGAGAAAGAAATAGGGAACTATAGTAATTAAGATGTTATACTACTGTCCAGAGAGACAAAGTAACCAATGGGTCAAGTTAAGTATATATGTATATATATTTCAGATCAATGAAGGAAAAATGAGTTCCATAAATGAGACCTAGGACAAGTGGTTATCCATGTGGGAAAAAATAAAATTAGATCCTACCTCATTCCATAAATAAGAATCAATTCCTGATGCATGAAAGACCTAAATGTGTAGAGAACAACTGAAACATTTATAAATATGCTTATAGAGTTGATATTTAAAGATTTTCATAAAACCTAACCATAAAAATGGTTAACAAAAATATCAAAATTAAGAACTTCTGTTCATCAACAGACACCCTTGAGAGAGTGAAAATATAAGCCACGTGCTAGAAAAAGATACTTGACAGAAATATAACCAAAATAGGATAAGTCTTCGGACTGTATAAAGAATTAGCACAAATAAAAGAGAAAAAGACAAAAAAAATCAATAGGAAAATGGCAAAGACATCACATGAAACACACATGGTCAATCAACATATGGAAAATTTTTTAACTTTATTAGTCTGAGAAAGGCAAAATAAAATGAGATCCCATTTTCACCCATCTGACTCATAAAAATTTTTAAATCTGATAATAGGAAGTCTTAATTTGGATGAATGGGAACACTTGACACATTGCTGACAGAAAAATAAGTGGTTTAATCACTTCAGAAAATACACACGGCATCTCATAAAGAACATTCTACCTTATATGTCTCATTAATTCCACTCCTAGTCACCGTAAAGAAAATCTTAAACATGTAGATCTTGATACATATACAAGAATGTACACAGCTGTATTTTTCACTAAAAAAAAAGTTGAAAGAACCTAAATGTCCATCAACAAGAGTACGGACAGATAAACTGTGCCGTATGCACAGTGGATTGTCAGCAGAGAAAGTAGGCTACATGCCACAGTGTTGATAAATCTTAAAAATACATAACTGAGTAAACAAAGCAATAACATCACCTTAATAAAGTTTAAAAAAAGGAAAATTAAAGAATATAGTGCTTGGAAATACATACATTTAGAGCAAAACTACGGAGCAAAGCGAGGACATGATAAACACAAAGCCAACATAATGCTACTCTCTGAGGGGACAAGGAAAGAATCTATAGGCCAAAGCAGCAGCACTGGAAAAATTCTAGTTCTTAAACTGGGTAATGGGTATGTAGGTGTTTATTTGATTGTTGAAATATATATATATTGTTGAAATATACATACACATATATACAGCATATACATACATAAACTCGTATATGCCCTTTTAAAAAATAAAGAGAGAAAAACTTAACACTGGTTATCCTCTAGGCAGGGAGGACTAGGGAGCAGCTTTCTCTGTTTATTTTGTACCTTTCTGTGATATCTGAGCTTTCCGTTAAAATATACTATGTTTTTTCTTTTCTTTTTTTTTTTTTTTTTTAAGATTTTATTTATTTGACAGAGAGAAACACAGCTAGAGAGGGAACACAAGCAGAGGGACTGAGAGAGGGAGAAGCAGGCTTCCCGCCGAGCAAGAAGCCCGGTATGGGGCTCGATCCCAGGTCTCCAGGATCATGACCTGAGCTGAAAGCAGTCGCTCAACCAACTGAGCCACCCAGGCGCCCCTATACTACATATTTTTAAAAAATAACTAAGGAGGAGTTACCTGCATGCATGAGATATGGGCTACTTTCTAATTTTCTTCTTATACTTTATATTCAGTCTAAAAGAAACCAATAAATGCTATTTTACATTTTTCTAAAAAAGAAATCATAACTGATCTTTGCAAAAACTCACTTATTTAGCATCTCATGTTAGGTGGAACATACTACTAAAAGCAGTTATCAAAAAAAGGGAATCTGAATATGCTTGATAGGCAAGGATACCTATTTAAAAATACAGAATGCTACGTACAGACCAGAAGGTAAATTCCATTTTCATGGTAATTTTCTTCTATTTTTGTAACGTTACTACAATTTTACACAGAAAGCAAGCAAGCCTTTAAGAGATCTCAATAACCAGTCACCAATCGCCAATAACAAATAGCCAATAACCTATCTAAAGGGATAAATGTTTTAAAAAAAAGTACTGCTGGGGCGTCTGGGTGGCTTAGTAGGTTAAGTGTCTGCCTTCGGCTCAGGTCATGCTCTCAGGGTCTTGGGACTGAGTCCTGCTTTGGGCTCCCTGCTTCTCCCTCTCCCTCTGCTGTTCCCCCTGCTTGTGCTCTCTCTAGCAAATAAATAAATAAAATCTTTAAAATAAATAAGTAAAAGTATTGCTGCTACTAATAATTTACCCAACAATTTATATACTTATTTTTAATAACAAACTGATACAGTTCAAAAATATCTTACTGTTATTCCTTCATGTTCTTTCTTCACATGTCCTTTACTTTCTTGAATAGGCTTGGACTCTAAAGAACTCGAAGTCTGTACATTTTCTACCTTCTGACCTAGAGATGTGGGGGAAAAATTTTACAAAATAAAATTTCAGAAGATAAAATTAGAAAAAGATTTGTATATATAACTGATTAATCAAATTTAGATATCCT
This sequence comes from Spilogale gracilis, assembly GCA_004023965.1. NCBI lineage: Eukaryota > Metazoa > Chordata > Mammalia > Carnivora > Mephitidae > Spilogale > Spilogale gracilis. The sequence continues at coordinate 144,358 of PITA01001136.1, forward strand.
AACATACGTAAAAAGAGGAGCTATGGATCTGGCAAACTGGTAGCCTGGGGGTCATATCTACTCTATGGAATCTTAGACCCAATGAGGCTGGACTGGATGCTATTGACTGTAGCCAAAAGGCCCACTTGCACATTCTGTTAAGCGTAAGAGAGGGCAACAAGACCTTTCCTGGGGGCCTTCAGAAAGGGTTATCAGGGAAAAGCTACCTGAATTGGCCAGGCGAACTGACAGGGAAATAGGGAAGTACAGCGGCTCAGTATTACTCAAGAATAAAGACTGAGAAAAGAAAGCAAAATTAACCAGTATTAGTAATAAAAAAGTATTGCCGTACAGCCTATAAACATTTAAATGATAAGAGGCTAATAAATTTGAAAAAAAAAATCAATGGAACAAACTCCCAGAAAAACACATTTTAATCTGAATCAAAATAGGGAAAGGAAAATCTTAATAGTCTTAAAATGATTTATAAATCTGAATGGTACTTTAAAATCTTCCAAGAAGAAAATTCTAGGGAACTGGTGGATCCTACCAAATATTTCAGGGAAAATATTCCAGCAGTCTTACACAAAACCTTCTGGAGAACAGAACATCTTTCAGATGATACATCTCTCAAGTCATTTCTTAATTATATTTTCTTATTTCAAAATTTCTAAGAAGGAACACTTGCCTACTCTTTTTATGACGCTAGAAGGTAACCTGTTGATAAAGAAGCTGGTTTATTTCTTGCTTAATCAATGATACTAGAACTAAAAGATAATAAGCACACTCACTGGCACCAGACTACAACTAACACACACTTTCCCTGAAAAACATGCTGTCCGCTGTTTACAGGTCTAACAATCTGGCTCTTTGCTTTCCGTGCCCTGTTGTTGCCGAAAGGTGTCAGAGACACTGTGTGGACGGACGTTATCACAAGTTACTGTTCTCAACGTCAGCACAGTCCACAAGCTGCTAATAAACTTTCTCACAAGTCTGGCCAGTCCTCCATGCTCACGGTCAACTTTCAGGGCTCTCCTCACACGGCCCTTTGCCGCATGCCCCTCCCCTGCCTCCCCCTAACTCTGCCGCTCTTGCCTACCCCGTGGTGTGGCATTCTCGCTTGTCAGCTCCCCACCTATTGCAGCCTCTCTGGACTTGTCTGCAGTCCTCAAGCAGGCTACTCGTAAAAGAGGTGCACCTAACTATATATAATTTCGAGAAATGCATTAAAATGAACAGTGAAAATATTTCATTGCCAGAAGTCACATCCTTGTAATCAACGTAAAAAGAAAGTGCCCTTAAAATAAATGAAGGAGGGTTAGAATAAATGTAGAATGCAGTGTGGCCTGCAGCTCCTTCCTGGCCAGGACCTGCAGCCCTGCGTTAGGCACTGCTGCCCCCCCGCCCCGTACCCTGAGGAGAACCTGAGCATGGCGGCTCAGTGACGTCAGGCGTGCTGCTGCTCCGGCTGATGTGCTGCTGCTCCGCCACCAGGCAGCCCGGTCCGGCTGCAGGTGCATTTTCTGAGTGCTGACATTCTTCCACTTCTGTGGGCGTGAACACAAAACATGCAGAGATGTATTTCAAGATTTTTAAAAATAATTTTACCACTTGAACCCACTGATTTTAAAAATGTAGTTTTAGATACTTCCCTCCCACAAAAATTACACAGTAAGATAATCTGCATTTGCATTGTAAAGTTTCTGACACTTGTTAACAGTGAGATTCTACCCCAAGAATATACTTTAAATTCTGCAAAGCATTTTGTTTTTCAAAGTAAGAAAAAAAAAGGAGAAAAAGCTGCAGAAATAGTTGCGAACTGTAAAAGTCACTTGGAATTTTAGGGACAGGCATGCCAAGGAATGAGAGAATGAGGAGGCCCCCGGAAAAGGTGAATTACAGTTGAGGAGAGCAGAAAGTCTCACACACACCCCCCTCTCGAGGAAATGGGAATTTCAACTCTATTATTCCTTTTAACAGATAAATGCACAACTGTCCAAAATAAAATACTGTAGTTATTTAATAGCTTATACCACCCACCAAATGCCAAGTTAGTCACTAAAGTACAAAAATGATCCACTGGTGTTTTTAGAGAATCAATATATTAGATGCCATAGAAGAGAAGACCACAGATGAGTACTGACCACTGGGCAATGCCCGCTAGCATTATTATGAAATACCTTCTCCTAGAGATTGAGTTCTCTAGTCTCTATGTGGCTCCAGAGAGGCCCCTCTAAAGTTAAGACCTGCCTGCACCACTTCGGTCCTGCTGTGGTCCTCCACCACTGTACAGTCAAGCCAGTGCTCCTCAGAGCGAATGCGGGGCTCCCTCTGACCGCACCCCACACACGTGACCCACCACGGGTGCTCTCACTCACTTTAGTCTCGGGCAATCCTAGACCACCTGCACCTGCTGCTCTCTCCCTTTGGCCGTTCACTCCTCCCTGCTAAGGGACCTCTGACCTGTCCCTGCCCACCTCCCTGCCTCCTGTGCTGCTGGGACGCCCTCCTGTAGGCCTTGCTGAGCGGCCCTGCAGGTGAGCCCCACCACAACACACTCCACACTCATTCACAGAGCTGCGAAACTTTATGTCTATATAGCCAGATAGAACATACTTCCCAAAAATTTTAATTAACTCGTTTCACTCCTTCTAAAAAGAGACAGACCAAAATTCAGCCTGTATCATCTTACCTGGCAGTGTTCCCCACTTCCTCACCTGAGATGGGGCTCGCTGCCCACGTGCTACCCTCAGTCTAACCCTTTACTCCAAAGACAAGACGAAGTGCTCGTTCTCCCTAATCAAGAAGCTGTATGTGGGAGGATTTTAACTGAAATACACCAGACTTCAATAAAAGCTTGCGGCTTATTTTTATTATCCGAATAAAAGCTCCATTTTAACGTACACTTATACAAGTTATGAGACTTCAAAACTATGAAATTTGTGTGATGCTTCACTTACAATTCAGAGCACCGGGCCACAGTCTAAATTTAGACACTCAAGGGAAGCTGAACTTAGGGCATGAGCAAACAAAGGCCAAGGTAGCCAGAACACACAGACCCATTAGAGCATGTCTTTTCCAGGCTGTCTTTGCCCTTCTCTTCTCTTGAATAGCCAAGACCTGTTCATTTTTGCGCAGAGAGACACAAGACATGTGTACATATCTGTGATGTCCCCACATGACCCAAGCACAGACTAGGCCCTTTTCAAAGGTCTGCTTCTAGGCTCCTTGGCATTAGGCAACAGAAGCCAGATGATACCATAGGATCAGCCCCTTCCGGCTGTCTTCATTCATTGTTTATTCTAATTATGCAAGACACTGAAACCTTCTGGGTAGTGTTTATATTTGTTAATGAACCTACTTGTTAATCTAATATCAGTAGAGGGAGCCCAAGAGCTTCCTAATTTTAGGAATTAGAGAATTCCTAATTCTCTAAAAAATAATTGGCAAGTGCCAATTTTTACGGACAGTGGGAAGAGCGGGTTTTATTCACTTAAACTTGGTGCCAAAAACTGGTAGATGTTGATTTCTGGGCTAGGAGCAGAAACAAATAAGAGCAAAGCCAACACTGGCAGCGTCTTTTTAAAGATAAAGAACATCGCCATCTGGTGGGATACAGGGCAGCCACAGCACCACGGCTTCCAAATCTGAGTGTCCCCACTGGTCCTCAACACAACAGACGGGCAAAGAGCTGCCATCACCAGCTGGTGTGCCTTCCCAACAGACTGGCCTAATGCAGCTTTAAGGCTTTATTCTGTAAAACTGTTGGTAGGGACTTCTCAGATGGAGCAAGTCCAAGACTGCAGAAATCACCGGAAGTGGTAAGGATGGGAGCATCCACAATGAGGGAGGAAAGGAAGAGGAGAATCACAATGTCAAATGTGCTATTATGGCTGCCGTGCCACTGATGCTCTGAGATACTCCAAAGTTGACTGTTAAGTGACAGAGTGTGGAAAAATAAATTCTCATCACACAATTAACACCCGATTTCCTGATCTGCAAATGTACACTTCTTGGTTTTTTTCGCTCTTTATGTTAAGTGTATACTCAATATATGTCTTGCATAATGAACAAATGAATACAAAAAACATTTTCTTGATACTTTTTCTTTTCTTTTTTTTTTTGAACTGTTCTTGAGCTCCCTCTGCTGGCTTTTTATTTGTTAAGAAAGCTGCTTGTTAAAGCTGCTCCCATGCCACAGTGTCAGCGGGGCAATTGTTTTTTCATAACAAATTAAGACCATTTTAACACCGATATATAAATATCAAGATAGAGGATTACCTGATGATCAAAACAGAAATGAACAATATAAGTTATATAAAAATTACAGTATACATTCTAGTAGATCTAATGAATTCTCTTTTTGAGCATCACACAATTTGAATCATAACAAAGAACTAAATTCTATCTCAGGCTCACCAAATCATTCACTTTCTCTCAAGCATTGCTAACCCAGTAACCCAAATTTTAAAAGTACTAACCTTCTAGCTTCCTGACAGTGTAAGTTACCCAACACTACTACTAAGCCATTGCTTTCTAAAGCTCCATTCAAAACACCAGGAAAATGACCAAATTAGAATTACTTCATGTTTTTCCCACTGAGAGAAAAATTCAGATGATTAAATTAACTGTGCAAAGTCTTTAGAAACTTCTATTTATTCCAGACGTCTGATTACTTTTCAAAGCAATTTCACTCACTCTTTAATCTAAGGCTTCCTTAATCAATCTTATTAAATGAAGTGAGACTCATTCTTCAATTACCAAAATTCTGGGTTCCATTTACTCCTCACACAGGGTTGCAAAGGCAAAATTAACAGTGTAATTTCCTTGTAAAGCATGGTACATGATACTAACTTGACCCTATAAAAAGCACAAGAGATGTAAGTCAACTCAACATCTTGGGGTTTCTTATGAGGTCCAACTGTGAGTCAGCCCAAACCCTGACAACAGACACTTCCTGATACTCAGGTACTACCTGAAAACCTGAGAAGCAGAGGCAGAAGCAGCTAAATGAGGCTTTCACTTAGGTACCACTGAGTCTCTTTTAGAATGAGGGAAGATCACTGATCCTCTAATTACTACTATTACAGTAACCGTAAAACAAATAAGTACTAAAGATTGATAAATGTCCCAACATAAAATGAGTTAAAATTGCAAAACCACTGGAAAGAACTGTTCCCACAAAGGAGAAAGAGGAAAATTACCGAAAAAAAATCCCGTTTTGCCTCCCATATGTTTATGTAGCTACTTATATAAATGGAATACAGGTGGTTATTACTTTCCCCAAAGTCTGATGCCACCAAGTAAGGAATCCTAAAGGGACTAGAATAAATATAATAGTGGCTGAAGGTAAATAATTCCTATTGTTCATATTTAAAGCAATTTTGGCATGATGTATAGTCATACAGACTAGAAACAAAACAAGAAATGTTAACAAATGAAAACAAAATTAGCAATCATTTTTATACTAAAGAACTTGTGGCCAGAAAGTCAACATTAATATAGTATCTGCATACTATGGATAATTGGATATACATTTATCTATCTATGTATCTATACTTAGCAACAGGTAGTCAAGATATGGCAACACACTAGGATTTAACTTGGAACACAAACACTCTAGTGTGCCAACCAATGAGACTGTACAATCTAAGACAAGACTGATATACTCTCTCAACCTAATCTCTTGACAGGACAATTCTGAAGAAAAACAGCATCACCTTAATAGTAAAGAACAAAGGGCATCAGACTAAGGAGGAGCTCACTAACGTAGTTGTCAGATGAAACACAGGGAACAGCAGATTTTTCTCAGTGTCACTATGTCGCTAAGTCCCTTAATCTTTTTTGCTATAAAACCAGAAATAAGGATGGCAAAGGCAGTTAAATACTGACTTAGCATGTCCTGCTTCATTTTACTGCAAATCAGGGTCTCCCAACCTCAGCACTACTGATAGATGATTCTTCATGAGGGGGCCGTCCTGAGCAGCCAGTGCAGCTGGTTAGCAGCATCCCACTAGATGCCAGTGGCACTGCCCCAGCGGTGACATGTCTCTCACACTGCCAAATGCTCTCGGGGGACAAAGTCATCCCCAGTTGAGAACCACTGTTTCAAACCACATTTAATTTCCGCTGGAACTTCGTACCTATATATGGGAATCAAGAATCTGAGTAAACTAAAATGTAACAGTAAATGAGAAAAAATGTTTCCAAAATGAGATTAAGAACAGAAATAGGTTTCTTGTGAGAAAATATTCTGGACAAATTAGTAGAAACCTTTATGAAAGGAACAATATGAGGGAAAATGGACCGTGAAAAACAAAAACTCTCTACCATGAAAAGAATTCCTTTTGGGTATGTATTAGCTGCCTATCAGACAAATAGAAAACAAACTACTTTAAATGTTTTATTAATGACTTCTAGGCAGTAGTACTTTTTTGAAAACCAAATTATCAACTAGTTAATGCTCATGAGTAATTTAACTGACTGGTGACCATATTACCATTCTTACTGTGCTTCACCTTTGGTATTTACTAAAATATTTTCTAAGAAATGTCTTAGAAAATGTCTCAATAAAAGGAACTTCTTTCCTCATATTCTGCTAATTAAATAATGTGGTATCTTACACACTCATCAGGGAAATGCAGATTTGATTCTGTTTTGCTATACCACAGTATGGCATGATTTATGGCTACAGAAAGTCACAGGCAGGCTATTTCTGATACTCAATAAACACTAATCTATAATACCATCTTTCTGGAAATAAAAACGTAAAAACATGTCCCTCTTTAGCATGAAGATTTAGTTCATTATAGAATCATTGAAAAGTAACTGGACATGGGCTTAATTATTCACTGTAGAGCAAGGCAAATCCATTGTTGAGGGGTCTGTGCCAAAAATCACCACTTTTGGTGCCATAACATCTTAATAATTCAGAAGAACACTGTGCGCAAACCACATGTGGCTACACTCAATTTTAATCGGCTGGAGCATAAGAGCAATGCTTCCTTGTTTTAAAAATTTCTACTTTTTAGCATCTTTTTTTCCCCTCAAATCTTAATAATCAGTGTGAATCTCCATAAACATTATTACTTTGTACATGATTATGATTTATTAATTCCAAGGAGTTCTTGCCTACATGAATTTTCCAATTTATGCATTTCCAGGAGGCACAGCAAGCACTCAGACACTAACATGCTCACAATTTCTGTTCTGCAGGCATCGTACAGAAGGCACACTGACGTGCTCATCACTGTTAGAAACTAGGGGCCACGAAATTCTGTGTCCTTCTTAACTGGAAAAGCAAAGACCAGTGGTGTTAAAGGAATTCTTGACTGTTTTGATACTTAACATCTAACTACACAAAAACAATTATTAATATTCCTTGACAATAATAATATTCATTGAAAATAAGCACAAAGTGCCACGGCCAGGCATGCATGCGTGGTGGGGGGCTGGAGGGGTTTGACAAAGGAAGCAAGGCCCAGTGGCAAGTAGGAGAAGCCCGGGGACACGGACGGACACAAGAGACAGCATTACAGTACCTGACAGCCTGTGAGAGCAAGAGGAGTAAGAGAGACCGGGTAAGAGAGCGCTCACGGTGTGAAGGAGGAGCGGGACGCTTTTAGTGGCAGGCAAAGCCTCAGAGAGGTGGACACAGTTGCTGATAGACTGGCTTCGCTTAGCTTCCGGGAGAGATAAAGTAACAATTATGTCAGAAGCACATCAGGATCGTTGACTTTTTTTTTAATTTCTACTTTTCTGGTTTTCCTTTCAACATTTAAAGGAGGACATTTTATACTTAAAGGAAGTCCGTACAAAGCATTTAATCATAATCTCTAAATAGAGCCAACTTTCAGTCATTCTCAGGACATGGGAGAATGGACAATTCACAAATAATCTTATTTTAGAATGCTTTACACGTTTAGCCTTCCTTTTTTCCTGCTGTATATCAGACTCACATTTGGGTTGTTTATTTGGGCAGATACTATAATCAGTTTTCCCTTCCTAAAGAACACACATGTGAAAAGACCATGGGGAGGAAGGGGAAAAATCTAGCCTAAGATTAAAATTGCTCTACAAATAAATAATTCAAAAATTCGTTTACTGAGAGCCGATTGTATTCAAAAGCAAATCATTTGGTAAATTAAATGTCCTAAAACCTCAGAAACACATAAAAGTCAAGTTGAACGTTAAAAGATTTGGTATTTGAAAAAAAAAGGCAAAAATTTCCATGAAACCCATCCTTTCATAACACACTTCCTGCTTATTAAATCCATAATTTCTTAGTATGAACTTTTTGATGCTCTTGTGTTTTCAAAAGACTGCTAGTGAAATGGCCATTTGAGAAAATGGATAAACACAGGAAGAGAATACACCTCCTATATATGAAACTACCATCAGTAAGATCACTTTTATCCTTAAAACTAATTATAAGGTTTACTTGCTGTTTTATTCTTTTTACGTGATTTTATTTCACGTTAATGAAATAGGACTACAAATGAGAATGATAAATTGTAAAGAGAGAAACAAATTTTTTACTTCCTTGTGTCTCCACGGGCCCCATCCTCTGGCTGTCAAATTCCCAGTTCCATCTCCCACATCTAAAATGACAGTATACTTCACAAATGGTAAGATAATATTTAAGGGAAAATGACTTCCATTCAAATGTCAAACTGACTTACTTCAAATTTCCTAAAAGATGTGTTCATCTCTCAATGTCAGAGTAAAACTTTTTTTATGTGGAACTTTTGTATGTGGAAATTGATTTGCTTTAACCATTCGTTTTAGACAGCTAAAATTTTAGCATCATTCACACTCAGGAACAAAGCTTTCCTTTATAATTCTTTAAGACACTCCTTGTCAGCTCCCTTTAAGTTGCAAAGTAGCTGATTCTCTGTTAAATTGTTATTACCCTACTCCGCAATTGATTTTGTTATTATTTCCATCTTAAATACCTTCACTGACATTTTCTCAATCTAAGTGTAGCCTATGAGGCAAATTATAATATAATGATCTTAAATTGTTCTTGTATTGAGATTAGGAAAAAAAAAGTCACTTTCAAATGGACCTTCCATAGAAGTGGCAAAGACAAACTTCCTGAGCTGCTGTTCTCTCATTAAAGGGTGGCCTCCACACAAATCAAAATCTACCATGAAAGTATTCTGGGCCTTTTTTAAAAGATGGAAAGGCAAATTATTACACAATGTAAAAATAACAGAACTGAGTAAAACCAGTTTATTTATATAGTGACTATTGCCTATGTAAATTAATTTTATAAAAGAGCATGATAATAATAAAATCTTCAGAGACTGTTGTTTTCACAGGCAACTAAAAAGATAAATGTGTAAAATAGAACAGGGAATGCGTGGGGTACCAGTGGAGCATGCGACTCTTGATCTCGGGGTTGTGGGTTTGAGCCCCACCTTGGGTATGGAGATTACTAAGAAATAAAATCTTAAAAAAAAAAAAGGATATACATATGTGTGTACAAAATTACATAAAGGCAATAGGCCCATCCAATTCAACAGCTCCTATCCCATTATCTCTTAAAGGTTATGGTTCCCAGGGTTTTTAGTTTAATTAATATCCTAAAAAGGCTAGGTTTATGATTTTTTAAAGTGACGTAGTCTAAAATACATTTAAGGTGATTTTGTAAAAGTTCTTATTGCTGCCATACCACAGCTCTTCGGACGCCTAAGAACACTGATGAACAGAAGCTGTTCATGTACCAAGGATTTTCGAGAACGATACCGGTGCCACCATCAGTGCTGGTCTGAAATACCTACACAATCTTGTCTTTGGCCAAGTAGGAGAATAAGGAGCATGCTACATATGGAAGTTTGCTGCTCATTAAAATGTGAATGTAGCGTTTACACAGTGTTTTGATCATCACTTTTATTATTATTACAATTCTAGGGCCCTGAGGGGAATCAGGGAGTCTGGGTGGTTGTGCATGAAGCCACTTTGTCACAAACTTCTGCTCTGATTAAGATGGAAGAAAGGAGTTTTAGGAGTTGGGACAAGAATGGAAACCACTGAGTAAGCCTCCCCTAAAGTTGCCTGTTATTAGGAAATGAGTCTCTCCTCAGGGGAAAGGATGAAGGAAAGCAGAAGTACAACAGAAGGTAAATGTAGGTAAGGTGATAATTATCAACAAATTACATGGCAAAGAGAATTAGAAAGTTAGGGTTAAGGTATAATATATATTCATAAAGACTCCAACAGGATTCTAAGCCATCTGTACAAAGCTGCTACTAAGCACTGTAAAATACATCAAGTATAAATGACTCTGGTTTACGACCAGAGAATACTGGGACTTTCTGCAGTCAACCTGTTGAATATCGATTATAACAGCATGGTTAATACTGATGTGAAAAAATTACAGGAAACTCAGATAAATCTGTTTTGAATGTAGTTACAGCCTCAAAGTCACTGAGGCGGTGGGGAGAGGGCCTTTATTTGTTCTTACAAAATACTGGATATAAGCTTACTTTTTAAAGATTTTTATTTTGGTTTTTAAGGTAGTATAGCAAACCAGTCCAAAAAAACTGAATTCTTGGTCAAGTTCCTGTTAGTTCTAACAGGCTAGGACAACAGCTCCAGGCACGTAAAGCTCCAAAAAAGCAAAACACTTAACTATCTCCTCCAGTCCTGCAAACGAAGTACATCATTCCCTTTCTCTTTGCTGTGACAGTGCCACACTAAGAAAGCGGCGCTCAACAACAACAGTGGTGCCGCGGTGTGAGGACTGAGGATCTATTTCCTTCAGGGTTCAAACAAAATATTTATTTTTTCTCTTTTGCACAGACATCTCACTCAATAGTAACATCTCAAGTTCTTTTCACAATGAAAGATTCAGAAATAAGTATCAAAAAATGGATTTGAAAGTAACAAGAACAGACAATGAAAGGATATGGCAATATCCCATTTAATAAAAGCCCATGTATTTAAGTCCTGAGTGGAATTTTAAAACTTTTAAAATATTTTATTCCTATCAACCCACTTCAGATAGCAACTAGACCTTCGAGAAACAGTTTAAGAAATGTTTACCGGTTGCCTTCTGGCGAACAATATTTCTTGCTTTCTCAACTCCTGGTGCCCCAGATGTGGTAGCACTCCTAGATCGCATCGGCTCAGTCACATCTGGGTGGCTCCGCCAGCTGAGAGAAAAGGATCTCCCCACAGTGGTACCTTTCTGAGGATCCAGAACACAGCCTGATAAAGTATAAGACAAGAAAAATTTAATCCAACCGTTGAATTCATGATCACTTATTCCACAAACTGTGTTGCTCAGCCAATTTCACAAATACAACTACAAAATCAGCAGCTTCTCTTGTTGCAAAATTAGGTACTACTCCTCTGCTTTCCTCTCATAGAGCTCTGGTCAAGTATTTCAAATGAGTGGTCAAGGATCCAAAGGAAATACAGGAGGAAGGAGAATAAGAGATTTCTGCACAGGTAATGTGCTGGTGGCTGCCCCTTGTGGGTCATTTTCACACCCAGGTTCTTGAGTGTGTATTTTGTTTCCACAAATCCAGTGCTTAGAAGGCAAGTATTTCCACAATGAATTTTTAAATCCATTTTTAAAAATGAATTCATACCCTAAATTCATTTTTAGGGTAGAGCAATATAATAGATAAATCAGAAATATTTGCCATGATCGTTACTTAATTAAATTCATTCTGTATCATTCCATAAATAGTGTTTTTCAAATTGTTTACCTTCCTATACATAAATACAGCCACTCACAGACTGTAGTGAAGACACTATAAGAATCAAATTAATTACATGTCTGTATGGTTAAATTATCAGCATAACTGGTTCACCCTTGCCCCACATCCACATCCTCTGTGGTCCTCTCCCACAACAACCCTGGGCTTCATCACAGACTTACTTTAGTAGCAAAAGTGAGCAAGCAGAGATCTGAATTGCACTTGAAAATCTGGGCTTGTCCTGTTGCTGCCACTGGAACCCTAAGTCCTCACAAAAAAAGCCCGAGATGGTGTTCTGGGTGATGAAAGATATATGGCCAAGTCCCCCAACCCCTGCCCAAGCTGACAGCTGGCCAACCCTAGAGCTGCCTAGTTGATTATTTGACAGCCTGCCTAAGTGCAACCACAGGAGTGAATCTGGCAGAAGAACTGCCCAACTGTGTCCAGCCCAAGCAGCCAACTCATAAAATCATGATCTAAACAACTGGCTGTTACTTTAAGCCACTATGCTTTGGGGTGATCGGTTACACAGGAAAAGCTGATACAGTCTATAATAAGGATATTTTTGAGGATGAAGTCTACCCACACCAAGGAATGCACATTTATGAATCTTTGGAGGAGAAACTCCTCCCGGGTCTTTGGACCAGGAAAAGCTGTGTATCACCTAAGCTGTGGATATTCCCCTTTTGTTACCTATGATTCTTCGCTGTAACCCTGTGAAGATCAGAGTCAAATCTAAGCTTGCCCTGCTCCCCAGCAAACATAGGAGGTTCTCTGGCATGCATTCTGGCATTGGCATTTTAACCACTCCTGCAACTCTACTTCCTTTTAATTATGCCCCCGTGACTTATGCATTTTATCTTTTGTATTATAGGTACTTCTATGAACTGCCTCAAAATCTCTACGTAATAAATTGGAGTACAACTGTATTAATCCAAGGACTGTGTCAAAGCCTTAAAACAGTAAGGAAGACAAATCACTGTCTCCAGTAGAAACCACCACTGATGTTTTCCACCTCAATCTGACTCTAGATCTCAGAACAACTTTTACCCAGAAACACAAAAAAGGCCAAATGACAGCCATCTGAAACATTCAGAATTTTTCCACCCATCACAAGCAGGCAGTGGAATATGTCTTTCTAGTGTGGTGCCTGGAGCTAGACTTGCCTAGCTTTCATTAAAGGCTCTCCCACTTTTGAGCTATGGAACTGGAATGAGTCCCCATCACCATGGACTCTCTGTACTTCAGTCTCTCTGTCTATGACACTGGGATGGTAACTGAGAAGTCATCATGAGGGTGAAGAGAAGAAATACGTACAAGCATGAGCCGTTATTATTATTGTTGTTGCTACTACTGCTACTCCTCTTCATCTTCCTTCTTCATTCACAGCTCCTCCATAAATCCATCATCCTCGTTAAGAGGACAGAGTGCTATGAGACACAATCCAATACCACCATTAAAAAGACACCACCTGGGGCGCCTGGGTGGCTTAGCGGTTAAGCGTCTGCCTTCAGCTCAGGTCATGATCCCGGAGACCCGGGATCCAGTCCCGCATCGGACTCCCTGCTCGGTGGGAAGCCTGCTTCTCCCTCTCTCACTCCTGCTGCTTGTGTTCCCTCTCTGGCTGTGTTTCTGTCAAATAAAATAAAAAAAAAAAAAAAAAAAAGACACCACCTGTATGGCTGGCTCCATTTATTTTGAAATTCCACAAATTGCCTATATGTACAGCATACACTCCTCCTCAGTGTCAGACATCTGGGGTTACTCTGTAAGAGTGGAAGTACCTTTGCCTCGTTGCTTCTTTTCCTTTTGTTCACTTAATTTGTCCAGAGGTAGGTTTGTCATCTCAACTCCATAAACGGTTCTCGCGAGCACTGCTGTCAAGGAGTCCATGATGTTGGCCCACTCATTTATGAGTTCTTCCCATTCCGTGAGGGAGGACAGCACACCAAGGAAGTCATCCCAGAGCTCTCGAGAAATGTACACACAGAGGTTTGCTCGGATCCATGCCACCATGAGCGTCTAGAACCAACCAACCAACAGGAGAACTGAATCACCCTCATTTGGAAGAAGAATGATTTTTATTATTTTTATTTTTATTATTATTATTATTTTTTAAAGATTTTATTCATTTATTTGACAGAGAGAAACACAGCCAGAGAGGGAACACAAGCAGGGGGAGTGAAAGAGGGAGAAGCAGGCTTCCCGCCAAGCAGGGAGCCCGATGTGGGGCTTGATCCCAGGTCTCCGGGATCATGACCTGAGCCGAAGGCAGTCGCTTAACTAACTGAGCCACCCAGGTGCCCCAAGAAGAATGATTTTTAACAAAATATTTAAGTTACTATGAATAAAATGAACTTTAAAATAAAAAAGCACTTGATCTTGTTTTTCTTTTAAATTCTCAAAATTCATTTGATCAACTGTAACCAGGATCTGAGCTACGGAGAAATCAGTTATCGTCATGAACAAAGCTACTAATTCAAAATCCCTCTAGTGTGTGCGGCTAGTCCTCCACTGTAACTGGGGAGAAGGCAAAACTCTCAGTACAACAACTACTCTACTTCTTGAGATGGCTCTCTCTCTCGCACTCTGCTAGCGCTGCTTCTACCCTCCAGCCCCACCAGCTCTTCCCTCCTCTTTAGCAGACCCACTCACTGCAGACTTCGGAGAAAACAGAAGCCATCAAGCAAGAAGCCCTCAGCTTACCCACAAGGCACAGGTGTTGGCCCAGCTTCTCCTCCATTTGCAGGCTGTAAGTGAAGAGGGGTTCCTGCTGTCTCTGCTTGTTCCCACCTCTGCTCTGAACTTCCTCCTGGGTCTTTGTGTTTCCTTTAACCCTGCCTCTCCTTTTTCAGTCTATCCTACTTTGCCAGCAACTCCCCACCAGTATTTAAACATGTTCCAAGTCTACCTCATCTTAAAAACAAAAGACAAAAAAGTTCCCTTGAGGCAGATTCCCCCCTCTAGTTAGAATTTTTAAAGCCAAATTTTTAGAAAGAATGTCCCACCCTCACTGCATATGCACTTCCTCATTTCCCAGCCATCGACTGCTCTGGCTTTCTCCCTTCCTGTACACCCCACCTCTGCCGGGGTTCTGGTCCCCATTCTCATGGCTCCAGTTACCATCTATATACTGTTGACTTCTCAATCTCCATATTCAGCCCAGACCTCTCTGCTCTCCTGATCTCGTCTATCTACGTACCAGAGAGCTCTACCTGCATGTTCCGCAGGCACCTGCTAATACAGCGTACGAGTAAAAGGAATTCAGTGCTTCCGCTGAGATTCCTTCAGCTCCCCGACCTGGTCTCCTCTCATGCTCCTGGCCTTTGCATGTAGCCTTTCTTCCTTTCTTCCCTTCTTTTTTGCCTTTTTAACTCCCATTCTTCAGGGCATAATGTGGACATTGCTTCCTCCAAGGTGTCCCTGACTGCTACGCCACCCAGCTTCCTGTAAGCAGCCTCCATTCCCACACTTGTCTGCATTTCTCTATCAGTTCCCTTAAGAGTCTATTTACTTCTTTGTGGCCCTCCAATAGCCTTCTGGTCCAAGGCACTACGAATGGTCACATGGGCAACCCTACCAGACAATTATGCATATACTCTGGATATTTCCTTACCTTGAAATGGCCTACTTGCTTACCTCTGCCAAAATGTTCCACATCTTTTAAGATTCAAATCAAAATGTATCTGCCTTGAAAGAAATGCCAAGTTCATCACAGGTGAGCCCCAAAGGCTTTCCTAATCTTACTAGAGGAATACTTATATCCAAAGTCTGTGCAACATCCCTGATCTGTTGTCAGAGCTAAATGTGCTCCTTAAGGTGCTAACCTGCAAATATTTCTGCCCATCCCAGGTGCAAAATAGACTCCCACAATCAATGGCAGTTGTCCTATGCATGCGATACGGGTGAACTGGTGTTTTAATTACAAGAGAAATTTTTCTTTAACATATACACATATGAAAACTTTGAGAAACAGCAAACAGTCAGTAATCAGGTAGGTCTGTTCCAAACAATTGAAAACTCATATTTAAAGTGTCCCTTACACAATGTACCTGTTCTCTATGCTTCAACTCACATTTACCACACTTTTTAAAAGGGTAAAAATGTCAAAGTTGAGCTAAAATCATTAAATGTAGTGAAAACAAGGTTTTAAATATTCATACTGAAAATCCAATTCTAAGATGGATGAATGCAAAAGAACACTGTAAGAGAAAAAACTAAAATAATTTTATCACTTATTATTACTAAGACCTTATTACATATATTTTTATGACTAAAATGCCATCTTCTGTTTATTCCATTTTATACTCTTGTTTTCAAAATGAGTTTGAGGGCATTACCATAAAGTGCATATACAATATAAGATCAATAAAGAGTAGATCAAAGGGAATCTCAGCAGCGTAAGACGAGAAAGGAGAGACTGGTAATGCTACCTCATGTCTGGTTACAGCACCAGCTTCAAGTTAAAGCAGAATTTTCATGTGGTAGAAGATGCCCTGTGCTAGGAATCTTGTATTGGCTTCACTTTATTGAGTAATTACAAAACAAGGCCAGAACACAGACTCCTTGAAGCTTATAAAATTCATCTTAGCAAATCTCACAAACATGTGCACAGACCTGGTGAATCATCATCGTCACCATAAATCACAGCCAACAACATCTGAACCCAGAGCAAAACTGATGCCTTGTGTGGGGGTGGGGTGGCACATTTGCACAGGAAGGCAGGCTGCTCTCTCAGCAAGTTACCCTTGTCTAGGAGGAGGGAAACAGGGAGCCCCAGAGGCGGGGTTCTGTCACTAATTTGATTTGTGAGCTGGGCTATTGACTTGGCTTTTCTGGAGTCATTTCTGGTCAAAAGTAAAAAGAACATCTCCAAAGTTTCCCCAGTGCTGAAATTCATGTTTTATCAAATACATCTTAGCAAACAATATGTATTTAAAAAATACATTCATTTATAAACCACTCTTCTTCTTACTCCTGTTTCCTAACCAACCACCTGCTGCATTCCTTACTCACCACTCTTAGGGAACTCTATAATTCCATACTGTAACTAGAAAGACCACAGTCCAGGTTTCCTGACACACTTTCAGAGCTGTAAGCATAAAGTCCTATTTAGCACTGATAGCAGATTAAAACAACACTTATGGCAAACACCATTATCTGGTAAGTATCTAAATAAAACCCAACTATCATTTAAAGGAAATTTGCCAACCCAAATTATCTACTGAGAGAAGAAACTAAACACTAAAGGAAAGATTCCAAAAGAGATGAAAGGACAATGGCAAGCCAAAATTCCCTGTCCCCTTTAATAGTGTCCTTATTCAAATTTTTAAAAATCAAGCACATGGCAATTATAGACCGTCTACATGAACAAACAAATAATTATTTGATGGCAAGTTTAATTTTACTATGGAAATAAGATGATGCCCACCTGATTGCCTGGCAGGGCTGTCCAGACCTTTCATATTTTTCTCCCTGCCTTGGATCCCACAAAAGGGTTTGGAAGGTCAACAGATGATCATAAATCCCAGATGAACCTGCTCTGATTCCTCTGACAATCCTGCAAAGTCAGAAGGAATCCTTTCCCGATTGTGACACATTAGGGAAGAGACTCAGGAAGGTGAAGTGATTTGCTCAAGGCCACACAGTCAGGAAGGACCAGACATGAGATCAGAACCCAGAATCTGTCTACCTCCAAAAAGCTCATCCTCTCTCCACTATTTTATGTTGCTTCTTAGTCTAAGCATTCTTGATCCATTTAGCTATTGCCAAAATAATAAGAATGACATCAAAATCATTAATAATCGTGGACTTAAACTAATTTTCGAGATCTGACAAGATTCTCCATTAATAAGGGGGACTCCTCTCGCAAACCAAAACTAATCAAACCAAACCAAACCAAACCAAACAAAAAACAACAACAAAAAACCCAACAAACCCCCAACAACTTCACAATACATTCTTGCTTAATTCAGCGACAAGCTCCCATTGCAATACACCCCGTGGACGCAGGGTCAGACAGTCGGTGAGGACTGAGGACCAACCACCCACTAGCCTGAGCACGGCTTCAGGGCACTTCACTTGGCAGCCCCAGTCCCCTCAGGGATGGGAGACGAGAGGGTGCTGACAGGGAAACTCTCCAGGGGAGTCGGGGCCGAGTGAGAAACACAGCAAGTGCTCAGTACCACCTACCACCGGTCAGGCAACGTCGGGCACACATAAAATGATGTGCAGACCACTTCATTTATCTAATTACTAGGCAAGGCAATCAGAGTAAGAGCGACTGTATTATACAGGAGGCAAGTGAGTACGTGCCAACTCTTTCTGTAGCCTCTCATATATTTTTCACGAAGCCACGATCATTCGATCATATTAAATTATTAAAAATTAATACAAACAGTTGAGTTCTCTTGTGTTACAAAGGGAATATATAACCATTATTTAAAGAACTAGTTTCTCTTTGTGTAACCCTCCATTTCCTACCTGTATTCTAGATATGCTCTTAGTATATACTCTCCAAACTCACCTTTAAGTTAACTGAAGGGGGAACTTCTCTTCTCTACAACTTTCACTTCTAACTCATGACCCCCCATACCATCTTCCACCAAATTACTCAAAGCAGGCCCATCTATTACACTGTCTCTATTTGTATAGAATGTTACACTTGGCCAGAGTCCTTTCATACTGTTCTCTTTCAGAAATGCTTCAGAAATCCTGTGTGCCCCATAAATACTAGCACTTTCTCGAGAAATGTTGCAACAGGCTACCACCCTCAGGACCCTTTAAAACCTCTACTTCCCGGGGCACCTGGGTGGCTCAGTTGTTAAGCATCTGCCTTCAGCTCAGGTCATGATCCCAGGGTCCTGGGATGGAGCCCCATGTCAGGCTCCCTGCTTAGTGGGAGGCCTGCTTCTCCCTCTCCCGCTCCCTCTGCTTGTGCTCCCTCTCTCGCTGTGTCTCTCTGTCAAATAACTAACTTTAAAAAACAAAACAAAACAAAACAAAACAAAACAAACCTTCCATTTCCTACGCAGTTAGTTCATCGTCTGCTTCCTCTTCTCTTCCCCTCAGGGTGATGTCAGACTACTCGGGTTCTTGACCCTTCCCACTGTGTGCGATGTAAGAGACATAGCCATCTCTTTGGCTCTCTGCTCCCTGTTAAGGCCAGCCCAGTGCCACTCACCTTATCCAGGACTTTATGTTTTTAGTTCTCCTCTCTATCCCCCAGGCTGTCCCCTCATCGGACCCTTCTCAGTGCAAGCAAACAGACTTGAAAACCGCCTGCCGTAAACTCTGGCTTCCATGCATGCTGCCCACTCAGCTAGCTCATCTTTTCCTCCTCCTTTCCACCTCTGCAAAGCCTTAACTATACTTGCTACCTCTACTGCCCACTCTCATTTTCTCTTCTCTCCACTTCTAAATGGGCCTTATTCCCCTAGAATATTCTCAACCAGTGACATCTTGTCAAAGCCAATGTCAACTGGCCATTCTCTTCTTCCCCAGTCCTTGTCTCCAGATGTCTAGACACATGTTCCTCTAGTTTCCCTCCCAGTTCCCTGGCCACCCTTTCTCAGAATCTTTGGATGGTTTTTCTCCTCTACCAAACATGGAGATGGCCCTCTCCTCTTGAGGACACAAAATGTCTCCATGGTGATGCCATCCAGGCCTGTGGCTTCAAACACATAGCCCAACATACTAGTGACTCTCACACATTTTTATTTCTAGCCTGAACCACTCCCTGACCTTATCCCCATTCCCACGTTTTCATTTACCTTCTACTTCCTCAAATCTACCTGGGCCTCCACCAAGGACATCAGCTCTTGTTATCTTCCTAGTTTCTACCAACCTCAAGCAAGTCAAAAGAGGAAGTAAACGGCAGACAGGCGGGAAGGCCTAAAAGAAGCCAAGCACTAATTGTAAAGAATAGATTACAACCTTTAAGACAAAGCTAAAAAAGAAAATTTCCAATGAAATTTCTAGAAATGTAGAGTTTAATTTTACTCTTAAAATTCTCAATGATTAAAATTATTTTAGTATAAAGTCTGATTCATTTCTTGCACTTGCAGTGTTTTAACAAAAAAGACTTACCCTAAACAGTAACCCTGCCAAGCTCTGGGCAAACCCGTCCTTCATTTGTTTATCCTTTGGCTTCTGCATGACAGCTTCTGTTATCCTGAGTAGTATTTGCAACATCTGTTCCCTGGGCCACCCAAAATAAAAGCTCACATTATTAATCAAGTTTCCAAAGCACTTTAATTTATAGGTACAAGAAATTCTCTTAAGAATTCAGCAACAATAATCATGTATTACTCAAAAGTATTAATAATCTGAATGCCAATTACATAATGAATACCATATTTTATAAAAATAAGCCACCTTATGTTACAAAAGTTCTAAAAATATGTGATCTACACCCATATCAATAGGCAGGATAAAACAGGTATCATCCTACCCTAATTTTATCCCCTTCCAACAGGGAGGCAAGACTATTTCTCCAAATATACCAGTCCTTAAAAGTGCTTAGTGAATAGTTGTGCCCATTTGAACTTATGCAGCATCTTTTCATTTTCCTATCCATTATTTTACTTAAACTGTGAGGTCTCCCCATCTATCTTTGTGATAGGAAATAAAACGGACATTCTGGTCCTCATTCTGGGAAGGTACGCAGTCAGTATCATGCTATGAACTCCAGAGAAACTCACATGTAGCGTGCTTTGGAAAGGTCACTCTGGGTCACTTTAAAGCATGGAGTTTTGTGCCTAGAAGGTGCTGGGCCTGTACAAGGGCACTGAAGATACAAAATTTAACATCGCTAGTTATGTTAATAGCAGTAACTTCTTCAGAACAGCCAAAGGGCATTTTTCTTTTTCACAACCAAGTTAAATTCTTCATATCAGAGTGTTTGCTTTCTTTTCCCTTTCTTGAATTCCATGCAAACCAAGAACACCTATCTTTTGTATATAAGGGAGGTCTGTTTGTTTTGAGGGGAATCACACCTTTTAACTTCTTCTTTAAGACCTTACCCACTATTAGCTCATTCATCTTTATAATTTTCTCCTTGGCCTACATGTTCACTAATGATAAGATCAGGAGCCGGACAAAGTCATCTAGTCCGGGTCGGATGATGAGATCCCAGATCACAGTTCCTTTATACTTTTCTCGTACTTCCACATTTTGAGACAGTATTTTCTCTTTAACATGATGTGGAATCTCATTAAGCTGCTCAAGGTACAATGACCTCTACAAATAGGGTTTCCTATCCTATTTGTAGTTGACCCCACTTGATTTTCATTCCTGGGTTATCTGTTGGCAACATTTGGAACTTTGTTCTAGTTGTTTGCTTGTGCTATACATAGTCTATGGTTTCTGGAAGCATGTGGGTAGAGGAAGAGCTCTCAAGTCATGGGAGATGTGGGTACATGCATTTGGAGCAGAGAACTTAGAGGAGGATGAAGGGAAAAAATGGCACAGAGCTGGGGAGAGCATGTCCCTTACCATATTGGGGTACCGAGGTCCCTGTCATCACCACTGCCTGCTCACATTTATGTGATGTTTAAGACAACAACAACAAAAAATCCTTTCCACATGAAAGGTTACATATCTATTTTATGAACATGACAAGACAAAAAACGTTTTCACATAAAACCTCTGTCATGGGAACTGCTATCAAAAAATGCAAACTTTGGAGCACATGGGTGACTAAGTCAGTTGAGTATCCAACTCTTGGTTTAGGCTCAGGTCATGATCTCAGGGTCATGGGGTCGAGCTCTGCATCGGGTCCACATGCAGCAGGGAGTCTGCTTCAGACTCTCTCTCTCTTCCCTTGTGCCCTCCTCCCTGCTCATGCATTCTCTCTCTCTCTCTCAAGTAAATCGATAAATGTATCGTTTAAAAAAAATGCAAGCCGGACCAAAGCAATGACTGACAAAGATGCAGGGTTAATTTAATTTCTAAACCTATGAGAAAGCTTGGAAAACCATGATATTCCCACACAGTCTTCAGGAAGAAAATGAAGGTGAAAAAAAACTCCGGTTTGGAAAAAGTCCTTACTAACAGTGTTGACTCCAGCTTGTTTCTATGTATTTTGTGAAACACTGACTTTTGGTTGTTCCTCCTCAAAAAAGAACGGCTCCAAGAGAATGAAACTCCCATGGGAATATGGAGAATTTATGCATATGTGCTGTCCCTGCACTGAGGAGCAGGGTTTCCTGCACTCTTTACTACTGACGCTGTCCCCATCTAACAGGCGGTGCTGTCAACCATTCACACAAAGCTTTTGCTCACTATCTCAGAATTGCTTCTTAGCACTTCCCTGACTACAGCCCTAGGCTAAGCTGCAGCCGGCTACAGCCCCAGACATTGCGTACTCACCTCTCTCCCCCACCCCGTCCTCCAGAGGAAGCCAGAGAATTCTTTTGGAAACATAAACTGGATTGTGTCACACTCTTGCATACACAGAGGAATAGCCAATATTCCTCCTGTGGCCTGTAAGGCCCCACTCTACCTGGCTCTGGTTGGTCCCTGTCACATCCCTTCCCACACTATCTCTCCTTCTGTCTGCTCCATTACAGTGGCCTAGAACACACCGCACTTGTACTTGCTGTTCCTTCTATAGGAAGCTCTATGCTCAGACCTCCCCTGGCCTCTCCCTCCCTGTCCTCAGGGTACTGCTCATAAAGGTCTTCCTGGACACCCACAGAAAAACATTCCCCCACCCTCCACTCTTTCCCCCTTCCCCAGCTTCACTGTGCTTCTACCACTGAAACTGCTGTGTGCATTCGGCCTCTCAGTCTATGAGGATGGGGACCTCGCCAGGACAGGAGCTCTGTCTATCTAGTTTCCCTTATATCCTCACAGCAGAAGCTTAGTAATTATGTACTGGATGGAAGAAGGGAGGAAGGGCATTCAGGGACTGTCCATCACTAAAATGCATAGGAAATTTTGCTAGGGAAACAGGCCACATCCCTTTCCAGGTGCTACTGCCTATTTGTTGATATTTTCATCTATTTCTATAAGGTTTTTTTTAATGCTTTTATCTGGAAATTTCTCAATTATTAAAGAACAAAAAGATTTGCTTAATTTTATCTTGGAATTTTCACCAAAAAAGATGATCAAAATGATCAAAATAACTGATACAAAGGTAAACTGAATTCATAGTTTTCAAAGGAAAAAAAAACCCATTATAAATACTATTGCTATACTGTCAAGGAGCGAACCCTTCTGTTGTGAGCATACCAGCACTTGTCCTTACTTTCAGTGTTACTGTCTTAGCATTTAACTTTGTTTAAATCATATTGTTCATTACAGTAATATTTCCAGTATGAGAAAGCCGACCCTGGAATTTATGCCTTAAAATAATCATTCTGCTTCCTGTGGTTTCTGTATCAGTGAACTTGCTGCCTGACGGGACTCCTTTAGGCCCACCCTCCCTCCACCGGAGAAAGAAAAAGGCTGGACTCCACAACCCCAAGGGCCCCTGCAAGCTCAGTCCTGCCTCATTTCTCCGCTTTCCCCCAGGTGCACACAGAGCTTTCCAAAGCCCCCTTAGTGCTGACTCAAGACCCCACCGAGGATTTCCATGAGGGAAGGGGCCACCAGAGCTGGTCTGCCCCTCCCACCGAGCACAGAGGCCAGAGCTCGCTGACAGCAGCTGACCCAGCCAGGCGCCTGGGGCAGCGCCGGGTGGGTGGAACACGCAAAGGCCAGGCTGGAGAGGCATTTTACAACCAGCGCTGAGAGACATGAAGAAAGAGGACTATAAAGTGTCCTGAGGTCTCTGTTCCTGAGAACATCTGAAAATATCTCTTACACTGGAGTGATGCATTCATCACATGACAAGGGCATGGAAAAAACTACAGCACTGTTTGCTCTCAGGGGTATTATAGACACACAGACACCAAACAGAAACAAAGGGTAAAATGAAAATATTTTACATAAGCACATTTTCATGATGCTACTATATGTCTGATGGTACTATTTATTCAGTCATTCTGACAATCTGTCATTTAAGACAATTGTTTTTCCAAAATGAATTTAAAGCTTCAAATTTAAAGCAATAAAAACCAGTTAACAGCATTTCAGAACAATTAACAACCTCTCCTGGGTTTATGAAGAATGATATAAAACACCAGTTATACTGCTTTTCCACAAAGCAGTCTGATGACAATTTAAAATGGAAAAATCTGCTATGAAGTAATATGACTGCTTTTAATTCAGTAACATTTTTAATGCCAATAATAAAAATAAACTATCAAAGTGCTGGATACTTACCTTCTTCATAATTCACAGAAACTGTTACAAAAGACTGATTATCATCTTATTGTTAACTTTGTAAAGCCATTAGTAAATGGAGGCTTTACCATTTTAATTTTTATGTTGAAAAACAGAAACATCTGTTTCATAGCATTAATTAATTTGAAATAAACTTACCATGTCTTTTTATTCATTGTAAGCTCCATTATCATGCGCCTAAAAATAATCAAAACAGCTTTACAAGCATCAACTTGTTCTTTCAAGAGCATGGGAACTTCAGGACATGGTTCCAACAGAAAGACGTTTGCTGCATTTGTCAAAAATACCTTGAAATCAACAAATTTTACATTAAACATATAAATGTTATTAAACATATAAATCTCAACCAAGTTTTCTTAAAGACAATGATATTAATTTCCCTCGACCAAAGAATCACCTTTGAGTTATTTTAGCTAAGGCAAGTGGTACCAACACAGTCAAGGTTTTTTTTTAAATGCTTCTCTTAGAATCACCTAGAAAGACTTCCTAGAAAAAAAATTATTAACACATATTAATGGTGCAACTTTAGAAAATTTATGAGTCAGGAAAGCTTTTGAAGACTTCTTTTTGATATCCCCTCAAAGGAAAGGGGAAAAATGGTAATAAGATAAGATCACTGCTTCTGGGTGAGAAATTTTAGGCCCAGGGAAGGGTCAGGAAGAAGAGCAGTGGTCAGACAGTGGCTGGGAAAAACCATATGATTATTGTTGAATCTCCCAGCATACGAAACCTACATTCATTCTTGGGATAAAAACGGATTTAAAAAAACGTAATCCACTGACTGCTCTACACTCTACCTCATACCATTAGGATACAAGTTCACTGTCCTTTACTGTCAGGGGTGTTTCAGAAGAAAAGAGAAGCGCAGATGCAGGCTGTTATGTACCAAGCGACTGCTTAGGGGCACTACAGTAAAGTAACGCCGTGTTACTACTGACACAGATGACACTAGTGACCCCTCAACAGAGGAGACTGAGTTGTTAGTCTGGTGATGAAGGTGGACGTGTACCATCTACCCAGAACTTATGCTTAAGTCTCCCTTGCGTTCAACAGTACAAATTCAAAAAACCTAGGAACAAATAGAGCTTCTCTAGCTCACCTGTGAATGAAATCTATTAATACAACATCTTAAAATAGAAGCACAAACTGACCGAAGAAATTAAAATAAATAAGCTCAAAAGTCAAATGGATGAACTAAAATATTGACAGCTTCTAAGACTATCTTGTATAAAATTAAAAAGGTGTCATGGACTAATTTTCTAGAAAGAATTACTAAATAAGCACTATCATAGTTGATAAGAGATGAAAACAATTGTGAAGAATTTACTTGCCTTCAAATGGGAAAGAGGAAAAAAAAAGAACTTTTAGACTAACCAATGACAGCACTTTTAGTGTAATTTTAGAGGTTTTTTTCCCCCCCCACTACCCTGAGATCAAGACCTGAGCTGAGAGGTCAAGAGTCAGAGGCTTAACAACTGAGCCACCCACGTGTTGCTAGTGGCCATGGTTTTGGAAGACGCATGGCACAGAAGATCCACTGGAAGACAGATCTTTAACTCAATGAGTTTGATTTCCTGATTTGAATTTCAAACTTTGCATATTCCCAAGTAAAAGTGAGGAGTCATCTTCATATATTATAAACTCCTTTCATTTTATTTTTTTAAAAGGATCAAAATACCAACTCTATGAATATTTCTTACTACCATGTCAGTATTGGTTAAGCTAAAATTAAAGAAAGAAAATTAATATGTCCAATTGTACCAGTCAACAGCAACTGGAGTAGAGTACTAGCTTATTCCCCTTGTACTTGGCCACTTTTTCCTAATGAACTAAGGAAAGGACCAAGGATACTGGATACAAAGAGAACGAAAACAGCTATTATAATCCAAAGTAAACATTTTTGAACACTGTTGTGCTATAATCAAGTGGAAATTTTTTTTCTTGGTTTGGCAAAGTAGATGTAACTTATCCTTTCAAAAAACAAATTAACCCTCTCCTAAACCCAGGGAGACACTGGCAGTGGAACGGCTGAGGATGGCATATGGCAATCCCCTTGGAGGACAATGACTACCAAGGGACACGTGGCAGGGACTCCTGCGTGCACTTCTCTGGTGAGGGCGCAGATTTTACTAATAACTGGCACCAAAGTTCTTTGAAACTACTCAAGTAAAATCATTTTGATTTTGTTTAATGTTAATTTCAAATTATTTGCTGATATTCACTGAAAAATGAGAAAATCCAATAGTTACAGAGTATTAAACAGCTAATGAATCTGAAAGCAAAAAGGATACCATGACAAGGAATCCTATCAAAAGATGGATGACATAAGCAGTGTCACTGAAAACTGGGCAACAGGTAAGCTATGCCCATGCCACCTCAGCTCTCATGCCTGGCCTCTGTGTGGGAGACCCACCTGGCCATGGCTAGACGGTGGGTGTCAGGGAGCAGGGGAAAGAGAGGTATTTTGTGTTTTTACTTACAGCCCTAACAACCTTCTACCTAAATGGGAGCCAAGAGGGAATCAATCTTCCAATCCCCATTTTTGAGATGAAAATCCTGAGGTCTGGGAAGAGTAAGTGATCAAAGTTGTTCTTTCTAATGTTCCTAAACGGCACTGGTTCTATTCTATATATTCATACAAACAAATATTTAAAAATTAGAGCATGTATCATTCTTCATAAACAGGCAATTTTTAAGAAAAATATTCCTTATAAGGTTATATAATCATCATGTTTGTCTTGCAAATTGGAGTCGAGGTGACTGACTAACTCTCCATAGGTGCTCAAAAAATGCTTTTTAAGTTTGGATTTCAGTCATTTCACATTCACTGCATAATAATCCCTCTCAAAAAGCTGTAATCAGCTCATAGGTCTCCTTCGATCAGAAAAAAAAAATCTACAAATTGAAGGTGAACAGTCAGGAAGAAAACTCAGAATGAGAACTTAAGAGCTGTTCACTGACAGGTACATAACAATATCATTATACTTTAATGATTCTATCACAATAAACAAAATGTTCCGACTGACTCCAACTGGAGCTCTTTAGGTCTCCGGCCGGCCAAGTACCTGCAGCATAGCCTGGGCCCCAGCTTTCACGTTCTTATTTTCCTCTTCTGTCACACATCCTCTGCTCACTGCACTTGTGAAGGAGTACGTTCGTCCCCAACTGGAAGATCGCTTATGACGAGAACCTTCAGATGAGGACTTCAGAAGATAAAAACCAGTTAATGGAAGGGGAAGAAATACATGTTCATATATTTGATTCCTTACACTCACCAAAATTCATGAGAATATAGGTTTTAGGACGGTGAGTCTTTTTTCCATTTTGTTCACCACCTCCAGCACCTGAAATGCTGCCTAGTGTTTAGTATGTGTTGAAGAAATAAACAAAGGTCCAATGACTGAATGAGTCTGTCACACAGACCTTTGAAATGTGTGATAAATTCCATTTGCTTATCTATTCATTTTGGTCTCATGACCAGTTATTAAAATAATTTCACCAATATTAAAAATCAAAATTATAGAATTAATACAGATATTTAAAAGTGATATGACTTGATTACTAATAGTTTTAAATTGTTGTTAATTGCTGCAACAAACTTTTAGAAATAATTTCTCAGATTGATTTCAAAACGGCATGCCAGAAATAAAAATATACATATGACAAATTTTTTGTTTCAGGAAGAGGTCCTACTGTGTTGTTTTAGATTTATCCAGCCTCTACTTTACCCGGCCCGGACTAAAAGTTCTATTCCAACAGCACCCACCCTGGGGACAGCACCCAGCCCTGCAGTGAGGCTTCTTAAGGGAGGAGCTAGCGCCCCTTACTGGATTAGTCCTTTCAACCGCTCTGGAATAGGCCACTGCCCAAGACAAGACTGCCAGAACATTCTAAATGTAGTTTCTCACATGCTATTTATTTAAACATGTCAATAGCAGCGAGGCCGTGATATTTTTAATCTCATACAGAGACATGTAAAATACGATGGTTTATAAAACAACTCTCCTGTAACAGTGAATACTGAAGCTGCCAGGCATGCACGGACCTAGCCTGGGGGTGAGGAGGTGACCACTGATCCTGAATAAGGCTAGAAGCAGTCTCCCTGAAGCAGATCCTCACAGGACTCAGCAACCTGAGAGCATCAGCTCTGATAAAAGAGCACCACTGGCCTATGTCCCACTGATTGGTACCCTTGCCTGACCAAGTGTACTTTGTTAAAATATGTGTAGTCCTAACAGAAACAACAAGGGATAATATATTACCTCTTGGCTGTCAGTCTCTGAAAATCCTAATTTTTCAGCATCTTCTGGGGCAGCTTCTTTTTTATCTGGTTCTTCCATGAACACAGGCTTTTCCTGGAGGATCCACTTTCTGTACACTTGAACTACCTTCCTTGTTACAGCTATGTCACAGGAAGGCAACAAAAATGCCTAAAATAAAAAGGGAAGACTCACTTTAACTCCACACCACTTTAGACCACTGTAACAGACACATAACAGACATTTCCAACCACTGACACCAATTTCAGACTTTCCTCTGAAACACACAGGGCCAGATATTTTTGTGCACACCAAACTTGCTGAGGAAAAAAGCATTTTCAAAAGCCAGAAAACGTCATGCAATTTAAAATAACTTGTATTCTTAATAATTTTTTCACAAAAATAGCCAATATGCACACCTACACAGATACTTTGAATGGCCATATACAAATAGTCATGCAACTGGGAATCCTTTGCAACAAAGCAGAAACTGATTCTAAGACAAGAGGCGTACTAGTGCAGCCGGCTGCAGTCAACCACCACACCTCTGCCTACCTCCATGTCCAGGGATGCCCTGTTGCTGACGGAGGCTAATGACTGGAGCCTTTCTTTTCCTTTTTCTTCCCCCTTTCTTTGTCTTTCTCTTCCTTCCTTCTTTTTTTCCTCCCTCCCTTCCACCTCCCTTCCCTTTTGGAGAGCCAACATTCACCAGCATCCCAATGAGTAAAGACAGTCCTCCCTGGGACGCTGTTGAATGTTGGCTCTCAGAAAATATATTAAAGAGAGCCACTGGCCAGTTGTAACATTGTGCACATTTAGTTGACCTTTTTTATTTTGTTTAAGATTTTTCAAATTTATTTTAGAGAGAGAACACGTGCACAGCAGGGGAAGAGGCAGAGGGTGAGGGTTAGGGCAAGCAGACTCCAGCACTGAGTGCAGAGCCCAATGCGGGGCTCAAACCATGATGCTGAGATCACTATCTGAGCCAAAACCAAGAGTCAGACTTTAGCCAATTGAGCCACACAGGCACCCCAAGAACTTTTTAACATGAAAGAATCTCTTTACACATATGCATGTAAGAAATCTAACTTAATGTAAGATTCCAAAAATATAACCCAAAAGGTAAAGGAGAAATGTATTTGCCTTTTGAGTATCAGCTCTAAGGAATATTTCTGTCTAAACACAAAGGGGTAACACAAAGGAGAGGAACTCAGTACTACAGGAAATGTTTTCATTCATTCCATACATGAGGAATTAAGCAGAGGCTCAGAACACCTGAGATATTTTCCCAAGATTACAAAGTAAGTTAGTGATGCTTCTAGGTCTTGAGATCTCAAGATTCAGAGATTTAATACTGCCTTTAATGTTCACGCCACAGGATCCAATTACAGGCAGAATTCAGTGTTAACAAGGGTTCATATAAAATATAAATTTTCATTGATGTCATGTCGAATTCCAGAACAGAGATGTGTTATAACAAGACTATAACATACCAATATAACAAATATTCTGACTTACATCTCAAGAAAGATCAACAAAGAATAGTATGACAAAGTACACAGTGTCCCACTCTAACTTTGTTCCAAATTTTATTACAAATATTTTCACACATACAAAAAAGTAGAAATACTTAGAAGTGAATACCCATATACTGCTGCCTGGATTATACCATTAGCATTTGCTAGATTTGCTTACCACCTCTCTGTCAATCCACCCCTATTTATCCTTCTTTCAATATTTTATTTTTGATGCATTTCAAAGAAATCCACAGACATCAGTACATTTCACCCCTACATAGTTCAACATGCATATCACTGATTAGATTTTAAAATTTTGTATGGGGACGCCTGGGTGGCTCAGTTGGTTAGGCGACTGCCTTCGCCTCAGGTCATGATCCCAGAGACCCGGGATCGAGTCCCACATTAGGCTCCCTGCTCGGCGGGAAGCCTGCTTCTCCCTCTCATCACTTCCCCTGCTTGGGTTCCCTCTCTGGCTATGTTTCTCTCTGTCAAATAAATAAAATCTTAAAAAACATTTTTTTTTATGGTACTCTACACAAAATTTATAAATAATGAAATGCACAAATCCTAAGTGGACCATGTGATGAGTTTTGACAAATGTAGAGACAATGAGGTAATCCAAATACAAAATCAAGGTATATCATGTTATCTTCCTCCCAGGGAGCAAATATAAATTTTCTCTGTAGGCAAATAAAATCATAGTAAAACCCAAATAATTTGTACAAACTGCTGGTTAATATGATACATAGCATATTAATTAAAGATCATAAATATGAGAAAAGCAGTCAATATTAACAAAACCAAACTCAACAATACTTTAAACACATAGGAAATCAGGATAAATAAAATTTCAAAAAGAAATGTAAATGGGATTGAAAAATAAAATAACCAAAATTAAAAACTCAGTGTTTAGGGGTTGACAACAGAATGAATATCATCCAGAACGAAACACGGCAAGATGAAAGGATGGCTAACTCAGAGGGGAAGGCAAGAGAGAGAACACAATGAAAAGCTGACCCTATGCATGGCTGCAGATGCTCAAGGAAAGAAGATTAGCAAAAGGGGGCAGAAGTGATATTTGAGGACAGAATGGCTGAGAATTTTGCCAAAATTGGTAAAAGATGTCAATCCACAGATTCAAGAATCACAAACACAAGCAGGGCAAATACAGAGTACGTTATAGTAAAGCAGCTGAATACCAAGAACAATAAGAATATCTTATAAGCCTCTGGAGGAAAAAAGAGACATTTCCTCCAAAGAAGCAACTACATGACCTCACATGACTTCTCGAAGAAACAATGGAACAAATATTCAATGTGCAAAGAGAACGCAGCTGCCCATGTAGAATTCATTATTCAGAAAAATTGTATTTCAAAAACAAAAGCAAAATAGATAAATTTTCTGATACAGAAATGAGAAAAACTCTACCAGGATATCTGACCTAAGGGAAATACTAAAAGTGATTGTTTGGGCACAAGGAAAATAATCCTGGATCAGAGATTCAGGAAGAGATAAAAATGTAATAAAAGTGTAAATCTAAATGAATAAAATGTATATATGAATATATATGAATAAAAAGAATAAAACTAGGTAAAATAATAGTTATGAAAGAAATATATATATTATATAGCCATAATAGGGAATTCAAATACAGGTGGTCCTCAACTTACGATGGTCTAACTTAGAAATTTTCAACTTTAGGAAAGTGTGAAAGTAATGCATATTTAGTAGCAATTGCACTTTGTTTTGCTGCTGTTGTTGTTGTTGTTTTGGGTTTTTTAAATTTAGTTTTATTTTTTAGTGTTCCAATCGAGTACATAGGCAGTAACCTCTTTGACACTGGCCACAGCAACTCCTTCTTCAAGACATGTCTCCAAAGGCAAAGGGAAAAAAGTGAAACAGAACTTTTGGGACTTCATCAAGATAAAAAGTTTCTGCACCACAAAGGAAACAGTCAACAAAACAAAGAGGCAACCCAGAGATTGGGAGAAGATATTTGCAAATGACACTCTACAAAGGGCTGATATCCAAGATCTATAATGAATTCCTCAAACTCAACACCCAAAAACCAGATAATCACGTCCAAAAATGGGCAGAAGACATGAACAGACACTTCTCCAAAGAAGACATGCAAATGGCTAACAGACACATGAAAAGATGTGCATCATCATTACCCATCAGGAAAATTCAAATCAAAAGCACACTGAGAAACCACCTTATACCAGTTAGAAACTGTACTTTGAATTCTGACCTTTTTCTGGGCTAGGAACATGTAGTACAACACTTTCTTGTGGTGCTGGGAAGTGGCAGTGGCTACAGCTCCCAGTCAGCCTAGGATCATAAGGATAAACAACTGATACACTTACAACCATTTTGTACCCACATAACCATTCTGTTTTTCACTTCCAGTATGGTATCCAATAAACTGCATGAGATATTTAACACTTATTATAAGTTAGGCTTTGTGTTAGATGTTTTTGCCCAATTTGGAGGTTAGAGTAAGTATACTGAACATGTTCAGGGTAGGTGAGGCAAAGCTATGATGTTTGGTAGGTTAGGTGTATTAACTGCATTTTTCACTTACGATGTTTTCAACTTATGATGGCTTTATCAGGACATAACTGCATTGTGAGTCAAGGCAAAACTGTACATAGCAGGGGCATATGAACTGAGAAGGAATTAATGGAACTGGAATGCATACTTAGAGGGTAAGAGTTGAAATTAATGCAAGATTTTAAGTTAGGAATGTTAACAATTAAAATATTACAAATGAGTGTAAAAATACTAAGCTAGAGAAGAAAAATAGGATGCTAAAAACAGTCTGAGAGAATTCAATACAGTTAGAAATCAGCTGTTATGTCACCTGTAAAGAGAATAATGCTCCAATCAAAAGATAGAAATTATAAAGTTCGATTCTAAAAACTATTAAAAAGACTATGTGCCATTTATAAGAGGACATCCAAAACATATAGATATGGAGAAGCTGAAAGCAAAAAGTTAGAAAGAGATATACTGGGCAAACACTAACCAAAAGAAAACTGGTAGAGCTATATGAAGAACAGGCAAGGCTGACTTTGAGGCCTCCCCCCTGCCCCCCCCCAAAATTACTAGAGATAAAGAGGAAAAATTCTTACTGATGAAAGATCAATTCAAAGGAACATACAACATCTGTGAATTTCTACTGAAACAAATAATTTTACCTCAAATATATACATATATATGAGAGTGTGTGTGTATGAATATATATATATATCAAATACTGATAATCTTTGAAAAAAAGAGACCAATCCACAGTCACAGTAGGATATTCTTAGTAACTTGCAGAACAGCAGATAAACAATAATAAGGATAGAGAGTGGAACACATGCTTCTGCCTTCTCACTATTATTCCCCATGTCTCAACCTATCATATTTTCCATCTTTGTGTCTCTGAGGGACAACGGGATAATTTTTTCAGATATGTCATTTTGTTTATTCTGTCCTCAGCTGTACCTAACCTGCTATTAAACTCACTCACTGAGGTTTTCCTTTACTATTTCAATTAAAACTTTTTTTTCATTTCTAGAAGTTCTATTTCCTTATTATTCAAATCTCCTTTGTCATTTCTTACAATTTCTTGTTTCCTGGTAACATTTCTAAGCTAAAGTAAGTCTTTTATTACTTTAAACATGTTGAAGGTATTCACATTGAAAACGCTAGAAAAATTTTGACTTACAAATTCCTAACTGGAAGAAAGGGTGACCTGAAATTACTATACCCACATAAACTGCCGTTCTGTTCATGTAAAAGGCAAAAGGAAAACAGTCCTCATCACAAAAGAACTCAGGGACTAGAGCCTCAAGATACCTTCTTGAAAACACCCAACTGATGACGAAATGAGGCCACCCAAGAAGTCAGTCAAAGCAAGCATGTTAGGACTGAGGACACCAGGAGAGTCTATCTAAATTCAGAACTAAGACTAAACAACTCTGCACATTAGGATTCTAAAGTGACTGCAAATAATGGTAAATTTAGGTTAGCAATTTATAATATAATGAAATAAGTGGATGGGAGAGGAGGCTGAAGAAAATACAAGACTGATAAAAAGTGTTACCTAAAATTACACCATGGGGATAAAAACTGAGTCCACCACCTTAATGTGACTGTAATCTTCTCATTATAGATAAATCCTTCAGTAATTAATATTCCTTGTGGCAAAGGAATGTTTATTTGAATTTCTACATAATGTTTCTCTTTATGTTCTTCTGTTAGATTCAAACAAAATAAAACTCAGAGTTCCTCATTAAAAATGCATGAAAGATGGGGCGCCTGGGTGGCTCAGCTGTTAAGGGTCTGCCTTTGGCTCAGGTAATGATCCCAGAGTCCCAGGATCAAGCCCGGCATTGGACTCCCTGCTGGGCCGGAAAGCCTGCTTCTCCCTCTCTCACTCCCCTTGCTTGTGTTCCCTCTCTTGCTGCGTTTTTCTCTGTCAAATAAATAAATAAATAAATAAATAAATAAATAAATAAATAAATAAATAAATAAAATCTTTTTTAAAAAATGCATGAAAGAATCATTAAGAATTAAAGATTCCATTGTTGCAAAGTTGTCTGTCAGTCCCCCACCTCTACCCCTGGACTTCCACATACCCTCCTCTTGCCTCTACCTTCACCTGAGTCAACCTCTGTCTGGTTTTACCTTCACCCATCCATGGCTAGCTGGCTGCCTGTCCATCTTTAACTGCCTGCCAAGTTCTCTGTCTGTCTGCACCTATGCACCTGTCCATCCACACCTCCCTGCTTACTTCATCATGCCAGCTGGCCTGTCTACATCCACCTGTCTGAGCTTCTATACCTGCCTGCTGGTTTGTTACTGTATCAGCTCATCGGTAAGCTTTCCTGCCTGCCTGTCAGGCTGCTCTCTGTCTGTTTATGTCCCGCCTCACCCACCTCCTCTCTGTCAGGCTCTTATCCGCTTATCTAGCTAGCCAGGCCAGCCGCCAAATATACACATATAAAAATACCTGGAATGATGTGCTTCTAACATGAACAGTGGTTGCTTAATGGCATTATTTTGGGTGATTTGCTTGAGACTGTGTTTATCTAAAGAACATTCACTTTTTTAAAAATAAAATGTTCTTTAAAACGAAACCAATACAACAAACAGAACGTAATAAACAAATAGCCTTTCAGATCACTGCTTTGAAACTTTTCAGACCCATAACCTAAGTAAAACACTTTCGAGAAGTATATATGCATTTATATACAGTATATACATAAATAGATGTTACAAGTTTCACAAAGAAATACTAATCCTTAGAACATGCAGTACACTCTGAAATGTTTTGGTCTCTTTTATTCTATTTCATTATTTTAAAAAAATACTTTTTAAAAAAAGATTTTATTTATCCATTTGAGAGAGACAGAGAGGTAGGGAGAGACAGAGCACAAGCAGAGGGAGAGGAGAAGCAGACTCCTTGCTGAGCAGAGGGCCCAACGTGGGGCTCAATCTCAGGACCTGGGATCACGACCTGAGCTGAAGGCAGACACTTAACCATCTGAGCCACCCAGGCAACCCCCAATACTGGCTTTTGGTAAGTTGATTTCATGACCTACAAATGGTCACAAGTAGCCCGAAAAACATTGGTAAGAAGATGAGCTTCCAGCAGAGTGACCCCGAGACCAGAACTGGCCGACCTGAAGCCTCTACCACTCACTGCCAGCCTGCCGACTGGGGGCAGCAGTAAACTGAGGCTACCCTATGCAATGCTGAACCTTGTGTTCCTCAGTTAGATCTATTTCCACTGTCTGCAACCCACGAAACCATCCAGTCCAAGAAGATTTGCACAGTTAGCCCCTGCCATGAGCCTCTCTGTCCCCGGGCCCCCTCATCAGCATTTATTTTCATGTTCACACAGTGGACATCTGATCCTCTGCCATCATGTGCTGTTCTCTCGCATATACACTCACATCTTACCTCCCCATTGAGAACATGCACTTCTTGAATGTACATTTTTTTTAAAGATTTTATTTATTTGACAGAGAGAAACACAGCCAGAGAGGGAACACAAGCAGTGGGACCGAGAGAGGGAGAAGCAGGTTTCCTGCCGAGCAGAAAGCCCGATGTGGGACTCGATCCCAGGTCTCTGGGATCATGACCTGAGCCGAAGGCAGTTGCCTAACTAACTGAGCCACCCAGGAGCCCTTGAATGTACATTTAAAGCTCTAACGGCCTGTAGGCCTAAATATTAAATAGCCTCTGAATACTTTAAAATTGGAAAGAAATCACTAGGAAAGAAGTCACATTTTGCCACCCAGAAAGAAAAATTCATCATTGACCACAAGAGGGCAATAGAATGCAATGTTAAAACCTATGCCCCTTCAAGTATCTCTACTTAGTATTTTAACATGCACAACACCCATATTTTAAATTTCACATATATGCTTTTAAATGAGATTTGATGAAGAATAGTAATAAAATGTAAATAAAATGGTTTTTGGCCTCACAGCACAAAGATGTCTCAGAAGTTCAGTCATAAGTAGTCTGAAGTTACCTCCGTGGCCCAAGCTACTTCAGAACTGAATTTAGACTGGAGTTAGAAATAAATGGAATGCAGGATTCAGAGCACACTCCTGCCAATAATGGACGCAGACAGAACTGTCTGTAGGATAAATTAGCAATCTACGCAATAAAGGTAAAACCACATCAGTTCAGCATGTACCTCGTGTGCAAAATGTACAAGCGTTGTCAGTCCTACCTATTTGCACAGTGAGCACCGGCATCTAGGGGCGTAAAGCATCGCTACAGATCAGGGCCCACAAACTATGGCCTGTCGTCCTGATCCAGCCGGCCACGTGACTTCCATAAAGCTCTCTGGGGACACAGCCATGTCTCTTTGTTATGTGCTCTCCAAGGCTCCTTTTTCACTACGAAAGCAGAGCTGACGAGCTGCGACCGAGCCCACATGATCAACAGAGCCTGAAACACTATTATCTGGTCCTTTATAAAGTATATGACCTCTATTCTCAATTATATGACCTCTAGGAACTTGATGATTTCAACTCAAATTAAATGGTTACCTGAGTAACTTCCATGTGTACAATAGGAACACCATAGGGCAACATTAAAGGAGAGAATAGGGTAGATTTTTAAATCATGAACTATTATGAGAAAATGATGTTTTGGCAGCATGACATATACAGCATAGGTTATAAAGCGATGACACAGCAGGTGTGGGCTCCAAGGAACATGCTACTAACCATGGTCAAAGGAAAAGGAAGGAGCGGGAGTGAGAAAGCCCCCGGTATGTGTTGCCCAGTGATGGCTTATAGAAGGGGCAGGAGACAATCACAGGAGGGCTAAAATTAACAAGCATATAAGAACAGGAGTCCCATTAAAGAAGTGGTCAGGTCATGAGGAGGAGCTCATGTTAGGGAAGAAAATAAGCTAAGCTTTGGCTTCATTATCATTAAGACACCACTAGAAGGTCAGACAAGATCACCAAGGGGCATTTCAAAAGGCAAGTGTGCAAATAAGAAGCAAGATCCAGACAAAAGGTCTGACGGGAGTCCCATGCCACATGGCTCTGGTTCTGCACAAGCAGCTGAAGGCCCTCAGGAGGCAAGTGTGGAGTTACATACAGAAGAGGCTCAAGCCCAGAACTTGGTCAACTCTTGGAATCTGGGACCAAACAGAAAAGTGTCCAAGAAATGAGACAGAGAAGACACAGTCAGGGACTGAGAAGAACCAAGGCAGTGCTGAGACCCAGAACCAGAAACATGTGTTTTAAGGGGAATTTTCGATGAAACTTAAACTAATATTTCTTAAGTCAAACATTTTTATTCATTAAAATACAAAATAGGGTAAAACCTCCAGATTGCCTTGGATTTCACTGGGACTTTCATTCTTGGTTGATTTTTCCCTAATGACAACCTCAGAAATTAAAGGTTAATCACTAGTGTTGCCCCTCCAGTATGTTCACTGTGGGCACGTGTACATACAGGCTCCTCCCCTTCTCTCCAGCATCACATCTCTGCCAGTCAGGGGCCTCACCCTCTGTGTGGGTGCCCAGCCTCAACAGTTATTCCCTATCACATGCACATGCCCACAAAAGAGCCAGGCTCTGTCTCCAAAGGCACCAGTACCAAGGCGAGATGGTCGGTGGCTCCAGTCCACACCACAGAGCGGCTGTCTTCGCTGCACCGTGGGCTGTTCCCTCTATCGGAGTTTCTCCACAGCAGCACTACTGACCTGTGGGGCCTGACCTTTTCTGTCATGGCGTAGTGGAGGCCCTGTCCTGTGTGTGGAGGATAATCACTAGATGCCAGCAGCACTGGCTTCTCCCCAGCTGGTGACAACCAGAAGTGTCTCCAGACAATGCCCAATGCCCCCTGAGGGGCAGAGCCAGCCCCGGTGGCCGCTCCGGGCTGCTAACTGTTGCCCAGTCTTTGACATACCTCTGCTTTATTCTTCCTCACTTGCACCTGCTTTCTTGTTTGCACTTCCGCACCCACCACCATGTCCGCCACTGGGGTGCTGGATCCGCGTCAGCCCTTGCTTTCCCCTTATTCCCTTTTTCCTCTTATGTCATAAATACTTCTAGCATATGTGCATGCCATGTGTGTTTTCAGGGAAAGTACAACCATCTGCAGAGCCTCTCCAGAGCTCCCTGGGGCCTTCGGGACATCACCAGCCTGGGGCTTCTCTTTGCCATGTTCATTTGTTGATGAGTATTCAGCAAGGGCTTTCTTCCCACCGACCTCTGGGTTTCAAGTTTCTTATGGACACATGAGGGTATTTTGCGATTATTTGCTCATATATAGAATTTCCCTCCCATGTGTGGGAATTTTACAAAAACAAAATCTTAAAAAATCATAACCAAAATTGCAACACTCCACATGACAAATTAAAAGTGGGATTAGAGGCATCATGATTCAGTCCTGTAATGTAGCCCGACTCATCAATAGCATTTCTTGCAGTACAGTGAGCAAAAGAACAAGAACAAAACTGAGGGAAGGGGGCCGGGGGGAGGAGGTAATGGGGTGATAGGTATTAAGAAGGGCACATGCTGTGATGAGCACTGGGTGTTATTCGTAACTAATGAATCAACCGAACATGACATCAAAAAAAACCCACAAAAAACTAATGATGTATTATACAGAAGCTAACTGAACATAAAAACAAAAATAACAAAACCCTCTTCAATTTCATGAACTTACAACATACACACACACGCACTAACCTGACGAAAGACTTCGTTCACAAAGTTGACATAACCACGTGTTGACAAGAGAATCCGCTGCACCATTTCATACACAGTTCGGTGCTCTTCCTCAATGCTACAAAGGCTGGAGTTGCTGAGTCTTCGGTCAGACAAGGTGCTGCTGTTGGAATGGCTCTGGTCCCGCTCTGGAGGACCACCTCCATCCAGCTCCGGCTCCCTGTCTTGCCCCA
The DNA here is from genome assembly GCA_004023965.1 of Spilogale gracilis. Classification (NCBI taxonomy): domain Eukaryota; kingdom Metazoa; phylum Chordata; class Mammalia; order Carnivora; family Mephitidae; genus Spilogale; species Spilogale gracilis. The sequence goes on from PITA01001136.1 coordinate 183,550, forward strand.
CACCGCCGCCAACAGTCTGGAGGAAAGTTCATTATCACCTCTGAGTAAGCCTCTTCGACACTTGAGATCATCCAGTGAAACTGAAGACTTGCTTTATTTTAAAGAATTCTGGTTATCATCAACTTGAAGGCAAGCTAGACACCAGCACTGCTCAAAGCACAAAGGGCTCTAGGACCTGAACTGACCAATTTCCCAATTCACCAGCAAACCCCTCCCCAACTCAGTTACTTTAACAGGAAAACACTAAATTATTGCAGGGAGGGAAGCTGTGAAATTTTCCCAACCAAAAAACTTAAAAATTGATATTTGCAAAGTCATAGAACAAATCATGTCAGTGAATCTATACTCTGATCACCTTCCATTTCTAAAGTCAGCACTTAGTCTACGGTCACAGAGGCTTCAAAGTTCAGTGGAGTTTCTGAAGCCACAATGCTGGAAAGCATCATTTGATTCAGGAGACTGAGTGACACCTGATGGAGGTCTCAAAATCTTTAGAGGGTATTTTATGAGAAAAATCTTGATCTGAGTTTTATATTCAGACTCTCAGATCAAACTTAATATTTACAAACTTTTAAATATTCAGAAGGCTTTAAGAGCACAAAGAAATAAAATAATTCATGCTCATGTGTTTACTGTGGGCTTCTCTTCTAACATCTCCCCCACAGAATAAAAGATCTCCTCCAAATATAATACACATATGATTTTGCTTCATTTCCCTAAATCCCACTATTATTTTTTTAAGTGTCAAAAATGTATAACTCAAATATCACTAAAATTCTACCCACTGTGAATATTTTTTACAACAAATGATAATACAGGAGTAGTACAAAGTAGTAATTTCAGGAACTGCCAAGGAGAGTTTGAAAGGAGATCTCCAAATAGCAATCTCTAGGGAAAAATAATAGATTATATTTATAATGATTTTTCTCCTCATACCTTAGCTATTAAGTCTGTGTGACCTATCAAATGCACTGTCATATGGTGAGATGAGCTGTCCTATAGAAATTATTTCATCCTTCTGATGCATCAACTATCTTCCGCAGAAAAATAAAATTTTCTTCATTTTTACTGACTTATGTGTGTATATAAGTATATATATGTGTATATAATTATATACACCTATATATTTTAATCTATAAATTATGAAGGTTGGATTAACTCTATTGTCTCTCTATGGCTCAAGAACCTGTGACTCTTCGATCAATAACTCCCATTTTGCCCACAGGCCAAAGAAAGAGGGGGGAATATGGACATAAGTACATATGCAGCAAATTAAAAAGATGATCACAAATTCTATGGCTCCCTTCCCTTGATTCGCGCGGGCTCTGTGACCATGTCAACCAGTGGCAGAGCGGAAGAGACCTGTGCCAGTTTCAGGCCCAGGTCCAAAAGGAACCCATCTCTTGGAACACTTGCTACTGGAGCTCGGAGCAGCCAGGGAAGAAGTCCAACAGCCCGGTTACAGAGACTGCATGCAAGCAGAGGCCCAGCTGAGCCTCGCCTTCCAACTGTACTTGTCAACGTAGCGGCACGCGCATGAAGTCATCCTGGACCCTCGAGACCCACCAGCCTCCCGCTGAAGACCACCACCCTCTGACCGCAGTTAATGCCGTATTAACCTCAAGGATTTCCTGACCCTGCCCAAATTTCTAATCCAAAAAGTATACGTAATATGGCAAAAGGGTTGTTATTTTAGGCCACCAAGTTTTGAAGTCATTAGATAACTAATCGGGTAACACAGCAATTAGGTAGCTAAAATAATGTAAATAAAGACATATGTTTAAAGGCACCAAGTTATTTTTAAAAGTGCTCTGAACATACAGAAAAACAAACCCATAAACACAGAGAACAAACTGGTGGTTGCCAAAGAGGAGGCAGTGGCCGAACAGCCAGAATGGTGAAGGGCAGTGGGAGATACAGGCTTCCAGTTAAGAAATTACTAAGTTGTGAGATGAAAGGCACAGCATAGGGAATATGGTTGATGGTACTGTATGGTGAGCAGAGCGTCACATACAGACTTGTCAAATCCTATGTTGTACATCTGAAGCTAATTCAACATTGCGTGTCAGCTATACTTCAATTAAAAAATCGAAGTAATTTTGATTGGAATGGCATTGAAAGTATAGATTGCTCTGGGCGGTATAGACATTTTGACAATGTTTATTCTTCCGATCCATGAGCATGGAATGCTCTTCCATCTTTTTGTGTCTTCTTCAATTTCTTTTATGAGTGTTCTGTAGTTCCTCGAGTACAGATCCTTGACTTCTTTGGTTAGGTTTATTCGTAAGTATCTTATGGTTTTTGATGCTATAGTAAACGGAATTGATTCTCTGATTTCCCTTTCTATTTTTTCATTGTTAGTGTATAAGAATGCAACTGATTTCTCTGCATTGATTTTGTATCCTGCCACATTACTGAATTGTTCTATGGGTTCTATTAGTTTGGGGGTGGAGTCTTTTGGGTTTTCCCCATAGACTATCATGTCATCTGCAAAGAGAGAGAGTTTGACTTCCTCTTTGCCAAGCTGGATACCTTTTATTTCTTTCTGTTGTCTGATTGCTATTGCTAGTACTTCTAACACTATGTTGAACAGTAGTGGTGAGAGTGGGCATCCTTGTCTTGTTCCTGATCTCAGAGGAAAGGCTGTCAGTTTTTCCCCGTTGAGAATGATATTCGCTGTGGGTTTTTCATAGATAGATTTTATGAGGTTGAGAAATGTTCCCTCTATCCCTATACTTTGAAGAGTTTTGATCAGGAATAGATGTTGCATTTTGTCAAAAGCCTTTTCTGCATCAATTGAGAGTACCATATGGTTCTTCTCCCTTCTCTTATTGATTTGTTCCATCACGTTGATTGTTTTGCGAGTGCTGAACCACCCTTGCATCCCTGGGATAAAACCCACCTGGTCATGGTGGATAATCTTTTTAATGCATTGTTGGATCCTGTTGGCAAGGATCTTGTTGAGAATCTTGGCATCCGTATTCATCAGCGATAATGGTCAGGAGTTTTCCTTTTTGATGGGGTCTTTGTCTGGTTTGGGGATTAGAGTAATGCTGGCTTCATAGAGAGTCTGGAAATTTTCCTTCTGTTTCTATTTTTTGAAAGAGCTTCAGGAGAATAGGTGTTATTTCTTCTTTGAATGCCTGCAATTGCACTACTGGGCATTTACCCCAAAGATACAGATGTAGTGAAAAGAAGGGCCATATATACCCCAATGTTCATTGCAGCGATGGCCACAATTGCCAAACTGTGGAAAGAGCCAAGGTGCCCTTCAACAGATGACTGGACAAAGAAGATGTGGTTCATATATACAATGGAATACTATGCCTCCATCAGAAAGGATGAATATCCAACTTTTGTAGCAACATGGACTGGATTGGAAGAGATTATGCTGAGTGAAATAAGCCAAGCAGAGAAAGTCAAGTATCACATGGTTTCACTTACTCACGGTGCATAAGGGGTAATATAGAGGACAGTAGGAGAAGGAAAGGAAATGGGAAGTAGGGTAATTCAGGGAGAGAAACGAAACAAGAGAGACTTAGGACACAGAGACAAACTGAGGGACTTGGAGGGAGGAGGTGGGGGGTAGGCAGAGCCTGGTGATGGGTACTGGGGGTACCTATTGCATAGAGTACTGGGTGTGGAGAATGGGGAATGAATCTTGAAACACTGGGAAAAAAATTAAGTAACAATAAAAATTAAAAAAAATCGAAGTTTAAAAAAATTAAAAGTGAGTTCTGTTATCCAAATAGAACATGTGAGATGGATTTCCCATCATGCCATAATTTGAAAATGACTTGTCTGATAGAACAATGCTTTCCTTAGCCTCAGTCCTTACTCCCTCTGCAAAAAACTACTTTCTGTAAACATCTATATATTTTGACAGATGTTTGTAACTGCAGTGGGTGATGAGAGTGAAAACAACCTGATAATCCAAATTTCCTCATTTTCTTGTCTCTTTTATGAAGATGAACAGTAAAAGCATATGTAAGAATTAACCACAGAGAGAGGTCCATTTTCCACCCTCTACAATCAAGCTAGAATTCTCAACTATTATTTAGTATTAGTTGATTCTGGTGGCCAATGCAAAAATGGTTTTCACTTCTTGGGCACATGAGGAAGCCCTGGTCAGTGAAACAGACATAGCAGCTTGGCCCAGGCCTGCACTGCCAGGGTTCAGGAAATTGCAGGACATAAGCAGACACTTAACCCTTCCCATCAACCCTCCCCAACATCTGGTTTCTTCTCACTGATAGCTCATACTGAGACATGTTCACTGTCAGGGTCAAGCTAAAGGGGGACACCCACAAACCAGGTGGGAAATGAGAGGATGGAACCACCATTCTGGTGGGAAATGTGCCTGTCATGATTCTCCTGCAGTACTGGCGTGGTAGTCACCAAACAAATGTGTCTGTATAATATACAAACTCCTATAGGGTTCTAAGTTTGTAGGACTCACTTTTTCTAACTCTTCACCCCATGAAATACAGTTTAGGGAAACCCAAAGTCCACAGATCATTATTGAAGGGCGCACTCAGACTCAATCAAAGTGTAACTAAGGGTAATCATACAAATAAATACAAATATCATTCAGAAAAAACCCGATACCATCTCAGACTTTTTCATTCCCAAATGGGCCTTTAGGGGTTTTAATGTCAACTAATCTGCTTACAGAACTGATGAAAAACGGTCACTGCTGAAATTTTAAAAACACCACTCTGCTTTCTCTAATGTATGTTGAAGCACTCTTACCTCATACAAAAATGAATTACTAAGGACTAAATAATACTTCACTGAACCTATTTCCACTGAAATGATGCACCAAGAGTGTACAGCGCTGGTCAGGTTTATGCTGCTGTTGTCAATACAGTACACGGGATGTGAGAGCTACTGTCTTTTCGTTCGCCCAGGAATGTTTGTTCTGCCAGATTCTTCAAGTGGTAAGAAAACTCAGTCTAGAAGATACACTAATTCCTCTCCTCCCTGGTGAAAAGTACTGTTAAAGGTATTAGTTTTAGATCCAGAAGCAAATTCATTTTGGAAAAAAACGCACAAAAAACCCCTCAAACATGACCTATAATACAGTGATAAGGGCAGAAGTGTAAACTCCATTTGGAAACAGCACATAAAATATTGCTTTGTGGGGCTTTTATAAGAGCTGTATATTCTTTGAAAAGAGATTTTTGGGTCAACGGATTGAGTCATATTTATTTTATCCAGGCAAAATTAGATTAAGTTTGAAATTCCAAACAGTACCATGCTGTCTTGGTGATCACAGCTTTGTAATAAAGCCTTAAGTCAGGTAACGAGATGCCCCCAGCTTTGTTTCTCCAACAATTCCTTAGCGATTCGGGGTCTTTTCTGGTTCCATATACATTTTAGGATTGTTTGTTCCAACGCTTTGAAGTATGTTGGTGGAATTTTGATCGGAATGGCATTGAAAGTATACATTGCTCTGGGAAGTACAGACATCTTGACAATATTTATTCTTCCAATCCATGAGCATGGAATGCTCTTCCATCTTTTTGTGTCTTCTTCAATTTCTTTCATGAGTGTTCTGTAGTTCCTCAAGTACAGATCCTTAACTTCTCTCGTTAGGTTTATTCCTAAGTATCTTATGGTTTTTGGTGCTATAGTAAACAGAATCAATTCTGTTTCCTTTTCTATATTTTCATTGTTAGTGTATAAGAATGGAACTGATATCTGTGTGTTGATTTTGTATCCTGCCACATTACTGAATTGTTCTATGGGTTCTACTAGTTTGGGGGTGGAGTCTTTTGGGTTTTCCCCATAGACTATCATGTCATCTGCAAAGAGAGAGAGTTTGACTTCTTCTTTGTCAAGTTGAATACTTTTCATTTCTTTCTGTCGTCTGATTGCTGTTGCTAGGACTTCTAACACTATGCTGAACACTAGTGGTGAGAGTGGGCATCCTTATCTTGTTCCTGATCTCAGAGGGAAGGCTGTCAGTTTTTCCCCATTGAGGATGATATTCGCTGTGGGTTTTTCGTAGATAGATTTTATGAGGTTGAGGAATACAAAAACTTTTAGGAGACAGATTAAATTATATGTGCTTTTATTCCTGCAACTCTGTGTCCAAAATCTAATATTCAATTGTTTCAGTTCCTACTTTTTCTCACTCACAATGGAAATGAAGAGAGGAACACAGCAGAGCCATGTGAGATAAGGTGGGAAACAAAGCTGCGAGGCACATGAGGAAGTACAGGAGGCAACTGATCCCCTGAATAGTGAAATCCCCAAAGATGTTCATGCCCTAATCACCAGACCCTTTGAGTATCTTGCGTTACCTGGCAAATGGGATTTAGCAGGTATGATTAAATTAAGGTGTGAGAGGGAGAGATTATCCTGGATTATCTGGGTGGTCCCAGTGTAATCATGAGGACCATAAGGAAGTGGGAAGATCAGACACAGAAGGCAATGTGAAGATGGAAACAGAAGGGTCAAAAGGTGATGTAATGGAAGGGCCGCAAGGTGAGGAATACAGGCAGCCTCTAGAAGCTGGACAAGCCAAGAAAATGGATTCTCCTCTAGAGCCTCCAGAAGGAACACAGGCCTGCCACATCCTGACTTCACCACACTGAGACTGATTTTGAACTTCTGACTTCCAGAACTGCAAGATAATCGATATGTGTTGCTTCAAGCCACTGAAAGTTTGTCGTCTGCTACACTAGAAAACTACTAGAACTCACTGTGAGGCATACTGCGAGGCTGTACAATGGCAATGACCATTTCTAGGTGCGGCTGTCTGCAGGGTGTGGCAGTGCTGGGCCTTGGTAGTTGAACACCAGTATCCATTCCCCCCTCCCTAATGGAAGCCCAGTGCTCCTGTGCCTTCTGCCCTGCCGTCCAGTGACTCATAGGAAGCTGGCCCCATCCACCGTACCAGGGAAGGGTTCTGTCATGGAAGCCAGTCATGTCCCACCTGGGCCATTCACACAGCCAGCTTTACGACTGTCAGTGCCTTGTTACTGTTCTAGGAGAGACAGGTAACCTAGGTTGTCCCACTCACACAAATGGGAAGGGATTTACAGAAATATCTGGGTTGTCTCTGAACATGAACAAGGAAGACAGTGCCCCCCACTGCTGGCAGCCATCTTACAGTCAGCAGCGAGTGGAAGACAGACCTGCCAGAAGGAAAGGGCAGAGTAGGGAAAACTAGAGAGAAATCATGGAGAGAGTGTGAATAAACCACATTCTCTGCCAGTCCTGTCATGAGCTGCTTTTCACGAGACTGAAATATTTCTTTTTGATCTTTAAGACAGTTTGGGTTATGGAGTCTTTTCTGTTAGGATGAGACAACCATCCAAACTGACTCAAGTCAGAACTTTCTGGACAAGAAAGCCAGATAATAAGAGTAGATGACTCATTTTACAAGTGTAAAAAGTTTCCTTTCTAACTAAGGAAAATAACTAGAACCTTGAATCCATGGTTAATCTGCTATTCTTGTTACTTTGCAGCATCCAAATGTATTTTTCAAGAATGAGAAATTTACTTTCAATGAACAGTGACAGTTTTCTGAAACTGTGAAACCAGGAGGGCAACAGTCAGCCTTTAACTAGACTGTTTTAAAATGACTTAACAACCACACAAGATACAATCTAAAATTTATCAAAGAATGGGATAAAATTTCTTATATATGACTTCATACAAAATTTTGTCTACGTGATGATCTTTAGTTTTTGTCTACTTGATGGGTGAATATAGGTCTCTTAACATGGCCCAGAACGAACGGTGTTCCTGGATCATAGTGAAATCCAGGGTCATTTTTATTTCCTTTTCCATGAACCTCTCCTTCATCTCCTTTTCTCTGTTTTTCAATTGGACTGTCTGTCTTCTTCTCAATTTGGAGGCACTCTCTATATATCAGAGGCAGGAACTCCTTGAACAGCTCTGATGTTTCAGATGCTTTTCACAGTCTGTTGCCTGCATGTGTCTTTGCCTTATCTTTTGACATACAAACCTTCTTCAGATTTTTAAAATAAAGTAGAACCTCATTTTGTCTAGGGTCTTTGGGTCTCACTTCTACCTAAGGTAGTCTACCACCTCCCAGGTTTATACATTCCCCTAGGTTGTCTCCAAATTCTTTGTCGTTTTATTTTTATATTTAGAACTTAAATCAAGTTAGAATTTCAATCAGTCTGACATCTGCTTACATATGTGAATGGAAGCAAGGGTTCTAAGAAAGAGATTGTTCTTTAAGGGTTAGAGATTAGATTCAATATTCAATCATACGCTGTCTCATTTTCTAGAAGGAACTGGTGGTTTCTGTCTGGAGGTCTGATAATTTTTTCTTCATCCCTGAAAGTCGAATAGGTTTATGTCTGTTTAGCGAATTCTCCCTGGGACTTGAAGGCCTTGTGAATCAAAGGCATGACTTTTTTTCAGCTCAAGTAAATTCTGCATTAGTCCAATCAACTTTGGATCTTTTCTCCTTTTTTCCTCATGATACTTGCAAGGTAGGTCTAGACCTGACCTCAGATTTTATTTATTCATTTTCATTTCCATCTCTTTGAATTTTTCCTCAGTGCTGTGGGATATTCCTTTGGAAAATCAATTTTGTTCTCAACAGTGATCACTATTGTTTATAGCTTACCTACTATATTTTTAAACTAATGAATTGAAGGGTTTTTTAAAAAGCTTTCTTGTATTTATTATGTTTTTAAAGATTTTTAAGATTTATTTGACACAGAGAGAGAGCAAGAGAGCAAGCACCAGCAGGGGGAGTGGCCGAGGGGGAGGGGGAGAGAGAAGCAGACTCCTCGCTGAGCAGGAAGGCCAACGTGGGGCTTGATCTCAGGACCCTGGATCATGACCTGAGATGAAGGCAGACGCTTAACGACTGTGACACCCAGGTGCCCCAAAGCTTCCTTTTAAAATCGGCAGTAAGCCTCTTGTTGCTCTTTATTATTCTTGTAGCCCCCTCAGACTTCCTTGAAAATCAGTGTCTCCAGTTCTTCAGTCAGTCCTTCCCCAATGAGAACGCTTCCTCTGGACTCAGTTTGGTGCTCCTCCACCAAGACGCTAACTGCCGTTCAGGTGTGCGCACTCTTCCCGCTCGGGCCCAGTCACACTGCTGGGAACTCTAGGGCATCAGCAAACCTGCCCCAAGCAGACCACACTTTGTGCAGAAAGGCATGTCCCTGCCATGAAACAGCTGCTCTCAACCTTCCTCATGCGGTCCCACTCTACCCAGGGCAAAGTCCCTAAGCTACTCAACCTGCTGGGAAAGCCCATTTCTCTGTGACCAAGGACCACGAGAGAGGGAAGATAGGGCGCCTCACAGAAAGAGGTCTTCACTGAAGGCCTGAGAGAGAGACAACCTTTTCTTCCAGGCATTCCATCATGGCACCCTGAAATCCTGAGATGCTCTTCCACTTCTCGCCCTGAGATCCCAACAAGGCACTTGGCAGTCCCATGGGTCCTTCCCACGGCCCACCTACATGATTCCCGAGGGCCTTCCTGGCACTGGGGGTTGCCTAGGGCAACACAGGCCCCTGGTCTTATGCTCTGAGGTCTCTGGTACTTGAGCAAAGGAGGGAAAATGAGAGGGGGTCAGGAGGCTGAGCACAACTGTCTTCTCAGAACGTCTCCCTGGCCCCCAAGATGGCCTTGTCATGGCAATGTCAACAGAGCACTGCAAGGGCTACCTCAGAGCTCCCTCGGACACGGAGACAGCCCACCCAAAAAACCGATCCTTAGAACCACCACCCTTTAAGAACCAAAAATCCTAAGAATCAATTACTCTGGTATGTATTTGTGTGTTTTTACCTATGAAAAAGATAAGAAGATGAATGACGTACCTGTATGATTTTGGGCAGTACATCAACTCCATTTTTAGTGTTTGGGGTTGTAGTTAGATACTTTTTTTCCAAAAAGAAAGTTACAATCCATTTAATAAAAACAACACGAGCTGCCATGTATGGAATTTTTGTGCTGTAAATGTTTTCACTGTCTCGGGTTGTAGTAATGTACACTGGCTTTGGTCTCAAGTGGGGGATGTCTGGAAGAAAACAGAATACAGGATTAGGTGAGTGAGTGAAACCCCCACAAACAGCTCAGCTTCTAACAAAGCAGATATGTATTTGGTTGTATGAATAGCAACTAAAATTGAACTACCAGTAATTATTAAAGATGACATCTTTTGGTAGACTTGTTTCTGATTTTGCCTTGCGACCAGACCAAGATGGGACGGTGGCCCCTGGTACTGTGTGCTTGTTACAGCTATGGCCAACAGCTATGCAAGGACCAAGCTAAGAACTCCTTAACAAATCTGAGAAGTGAGATGGCACTCTAAGAGTAAAAATATTTTCACATACATTATAACTAATTTAGTCTTACTTTAGGACTGAAACAAATCTAAAAGCATGTATAGACATTCTTAATCATTTTAGGTATTTTATTATTCTTTACATCATTTCAGGTATTTTAACAACCAATAGTACACTAATCAAATCTATGAGACTTTAGTTTTATGGCCTTTTTCCTTAGATGAACCCAAAGAATAGAATCGTATAAGCTACTTTATGTCTGAAAGAATCCATTTCTGCGGTATCGGACACCACCATTTCTACAGAACTAATAAGAAGTCCCTTTCTCATTCTTTAAATTTCATGATCAATACAAAAAGTTACATGGTATTGGATTTGAGCTACTATGCGCTGTATGTCCAACTCTCTTACTAACTTTTATACACCGGGAGGTACCTGCATGAGGCAGGCAAGTTCTCAACAAAGAACCTTAATTTCAGTCTATTAAAGTGTATTATGTCTTCCACAGTGAATATAGGCCATTTATAAAATCAGAAACAAGTTCTGGAAAAAAATACCCATACACAGATACCTGACAAATACACAGGCCAGTACCTCCAAAGGTTAGTACTTCTACATCTTTCAAAATGTCTCGACCTTCTGCTGTTTTCTGCTGATCCAAGCGTGCATGTGTGTGTATGCAGACACCCAGGGACAACTGAATCAGTAGTCTACACTCCCCAGATGGATTGATGTCTGTTGTGGCCTCTTCCCCTCCAGAATTGTTTATGACTATTCATTTTAACTGATTTTGCCTGCTTTCAAATAATAGGGAGAAGGAAATTTGCCTCCCTGCCCTAGCATCAATCAAAGGGATACTTCTGTCCTGTGAGCCTTCATTTTTCATAGAAGAAAAACTTCAGCAGCAAAACTAGAAATTCCCTCATGTTTCCTTCCTTTCTGGGGCTTACTGTCCCTAGGTTGCCCAGCTGCCCGAACATCAGCCCCTCCATAAGCTGTAAGTAGCACCTGTTGACTGAAAGATCCAGGAGAAAGGAAAAAGCCTACAGTGGGCAGCTGCGTGGCCTGGGCTGGTTGGCCTCACCAGTGGGCAAAGTCTGGGGTCACCATACCCCACCACCAAAAGAGAACACTCAAGGAAAGGCAAACTTTATTTTAACATCCTTGCATGAGAAAATGAACGCTGCCTTCAACAAACAGTTTCAATTAAAAAAAATTAAAAGACTTTAAATATAATTACACCAAAAAAAAAAAATCACAACACATGTGGAATTATTTCTGAGTACAGGAGCCAGTCTCCCTGAGGTATAGATAAGGAGTTTGTACAAACAGGTAAAATCATTTACTAGGAAACTCTAAACCTCTTACAATAACGTTACCAATGTTGGTAACACTATTGTAAGAGATTTAGAGTTATCTAGTAAATGATTTAGCACTGGGTGTGGTGCATAAACAATGAATCTTGGAACACTGAAAAAAGTAAAATGAATTATTATTATTAAAAAAGAATAAAATGACTACTTTACTTAAACAAAGGCCAATTTGAAAGAGAATGGACAGCTTCCCTGTGGACATCCTCTATACACGGCTCAATCAGTACTTACCAAGCACAGGTTTGTAGATGTTTGTTAACTTAGTAAATGATGGAAATAAATGAGGAAGATAATACTTTCGAAACAATGTAAAAAGAAATTTAAACCCAGTATCTTGATTCTCCTTATTCTTCCACTCCAAGCTTGCAGCCTTTGGATAATATGTGGGAAAGAACATATGTACATTTACATTTTAACTTAATGTCTACTAAACTGAAATGCTGTTATCATATTAAAATTCCTATACTAAATAAAAAAATCATAGCGATAAATAATGTTGACAATCATGTAATAAAGTCGTATCTTAAAACTCAAATGATGATAAGTATGAATTCTTTAAAACAAAATGGTTAACTATGTTAAAGATATTTTTACTGAGTATTAAAAAAAATCACCCAATGACCCTTCAACTCATCACACCTGTATTGTTTTTCCACCTGATCTCCATAATGACTTAACATTCTTTCTGCCCTTAAAACATTTAGTGATATAATCTGGTACTTTTTTTTTTTTTTAACTCAAAAAAGGCCATTTGTAATAAACAGGAATTAAGGATATAGTATATATAATTAAGGATATATTAAGGATAGATTTCACCCAATGTTACCTACATGAAAAATCAATATCAATAGAATGCAAAGCTACAGAAACTTGGAAAGTGCCGTATTGTCCTTATTAAAAGCAATCCACAGGCTAAGATAAGCCAGGCCTGCCAGTCCAGCCACACCCGTTAGAGGCTCTTAATACTGGTTAGAACACAGAGCACTCTGTGTTCTCCTCCATAGCTTCCCAACCTCCTTCATGACACAATCCACTTAGAAAGTGGAAACATCTGTGCAACATCTGAGGTCAAGGGATGAGGGGTTTTGGCTGCCCTTGGGGCAGAGGGGTTCTGTGTTGGTAACCTGTCAGCAGTTCTCAGGGGTGAGCCAAGGGAGACACTCTGCTTGAGGACTCAGTAGAGAGAAGGGAGGGAAGCAGAGTGGGTTGGACATAGTACATACAAGTCTGCACATGATTCAGGGGTTCACAGTGTGCATAAAAATCCCCACCCTGTATCACCAGCGTCCTTCCTCCAGTGGGACTCTGGGGATTATGTGATATCTGAGGTTGCACAGCTCATTAATGACACATCTAGAATGAGATCCAAGTGCCCCAAAACATCCAACTTCTCGATACTCCGTGCCATTCTCTGGGGACAGATGGAATGCCCTATCACTTCTGAACAGGTGAAGTTTGAAATGCAGGAGGAATGGGCCAGGAGGGCCAAAATGCACAGCTTCTAGAAGACCCCAGAAGACTCTAGTCTGCTCTCAGGACTTTGCAGTCCTTGTGTTTCTGGTGCTGGCCAAAGGAAATGGGACAGGAGAGCAGACAAGATGCCCAATAGGACAGAAGAGTTAGAAGCAGAGGCAAGGACTAAATCTTGAGGGACAGCAGAGAGAAAAAAATCCCATTAAGAAAACTGGCAAGAATTCTTGTCTCACATTGAGGTCTTTCATTCATTTTAAGTTGATCTTTGTGTATAGTGTAAGAGACTGGTTGGGTTTCATTCTTCTGTATATAGCTGTCCAATTTTATGAGCACCATTTATTGAAGAGGACAGATGTCCTTCAACAGATGAATGGATAAAAAACATGTGGTTCATGTATACAATGGAATATTACTCAGCCACGAGAAAGGATGAATATCTACACCCAAGTGGTGGCATCTGGCTTGACATGGATGGAAACTGAAGGGGATTATGCTAAGTGAAGTAAGTCAAGCAGAGAAAGACAATTTTCATATGGTTTCACTCATATGTGGAACATACGGAATAGCACTAAGGACATTAGGAGAAGGAAGGGAAAACTGAAGGGGGGTAAATCAGAGGTAGGAGATGAACCATGGGAGACTATGGACTCTGGGAAACAATCTGTGGATTTCAGAGGGGAAAGGGGTTGGGCCACAGGGTAGGTGGATGATGGGTATTAAGGAGGGCACATATTGTAATGAGCACTGGCTATTACACACAAATAATGAAATCACTGAACACTACATCAAAAACTAATGATAAAAAAACCTGTATGATCTACTGTATGCTAACTATATAACACAATAAAAAATAAGTAAATAAATAAAAAGAAAACTGGCAAGAAGAAAAGGAGGAGGAAAGTAGGAAGAAAACATTAGGAGAGGAGAGAATATCATAAGGAAGAAGCAGTCACTGTCAGATTAGCTGAAAGATTAAGTAAGGCAAACACTGAAGTGTCCTTCCTCTGGATTTGACCTCTAGACCTCCTCCATGGTCTTGTGTCTCCTTCTCAGCAGTGACAGGGCAGAGGCAGGTGGCAGTGAGACAGGAGGTGGACCAAGTAAAAATGATAGCATCAACAAATTTGGTTGTGGAGGACACACAGACTACACAGAGTTCCCAGGAAGAACTCAGAGACAGGAGAAGTGTTAGCTGGGAGAAAAGAATTCGGTAGCTATTTTTGGAACCATACCAGAAATGTAGACTAGGGGAAAGGGATCACCTAGTGAAATCATGAACTAATGATAGTAACTCTATATTCAGTTGGTAAACATCAGAGAAAGGAACACGTGACATCAGGAAGGTCCGTGCTGGTGGCACAGAGAGGTACCCCCATATGCTTTCACCCAAATCTTGCTGCCTGCTCTGCCTGTTTCTGATCTGCCCGGTCAGCCTCTGGGTCTGTCTCCTCCTCCATCCTGCCTTGCAGGCATAGGATCAGGTACCAGGAAGCAGCCAAGAGGCAAAAAGAGACTCATGTACTATGAGGTAACAGAAAATACATATTGGTCTCTGCCTCCACTTCCTGGCATAGAGCCCTTAAAACCCTTGTAATTCCCTGAGTGATAAGAGAACTGGGAGCACCTTTTGCTCTATTAACACGACTCTCCGTGGGCTCCCAGATGAATCCTGAGTGAGGACTCATCACCAGAAAGAACATGCCATGATTTGAACTTAAAATTTTCAGCACCGCCACTCCATTCCCTCCGTTCCTCCAGAGAGGGGAGAGGGGCTTGAAGTGGAGCATGTCTATGTGAGGAAGCTGCCGTAAAAACCCAGTAGCAGGGATTTCAGGGAACTTCCAGGTGAATAAACATATCCATGTACCAGGAGGGTGATAGACCCCAACTCCACAGGAACAGACATTCCTTTGCTTGGGACCCTCCCAGACTGTGCCCCTTCTGTCTCTGCATCTGGCTGTTCATCTGGACCCTTTATCATATCCTTTCATAAACTGCTAAATGTAAACAAATGTTTCCCAGGGTCCTAGGAGCCGCTCTAGGAAATCAGTCAAACCTGAGGAGGAGTGTAGGAACCCCAGATTTGTAGCTAAGTCGTAGAGAAGCTGTAGGTAACCTGGGCTCCTCCTACTTGTGACTGATGCCTGAATATGTCGGGACAGTCTCATGGGACTGAGCCCTTCCCCCGCAGGATGGGATGCCATCTCAATACAGACAGCATCTCAATACAGACACCTCCTACTTGTGACTGATGCCTGAATATGTCGGGACAGTCTCATGGGACTGAGCCCTTCCCCCGCGGGATGGGATGCCATCTCAATACAGACAGCATCTCAGCTGAGTGAAACTACAGGACACCCAGCTGATGTTGCAGACTTGCCTGGTGAGGGAAAAACCACGCACTCAGTAACCACAACCGTTAGAAGAAAAGTGTTTTATGTGAATGTGGTAATAATAGGAAAGAAGATGGAGAACTGAATTGTTCCCTTGACATACACACTCACACAGAATATTATGTACGCCAGGTCTCTGCTGATGTGATCAGGCACATATTCTATTTCTAGTGAAGCATCACAAAGAATCACCTCAAAGAAGAAGCAAAGATACAAAATATGGATGAGCTGTAAGAGAAGCAGCAATATTTTCTCTTGCCCATAGAGAGGAAGACCATTCCTGAATTATCTGTGATTTTGCTCCTACCTGAATAACCATATATTTCAACAGTACTTGAAGGAAAAAGCAAGTTTGGTCCTCAGCGATCTTTTCCCCTGATACAGCTGGCAGGAGTGGAGTGATTTCTTCAGGACATATCTTTGCTGCAGAGAGGAAAAAAATGGAGAGCTCGTTCACCAAAGTTCAAAGGGTTTTCAAGAATGGCCTCTACTAAAATACATCTGCCACTCCACTGGAACCTGCTCACGCTACACTCCAGGCCAGTCAACATCAAGGGCTTGGAAATATGGTACAAATCCCTGTAAAGCCACCTCTCCCTCCAAACCATTCTGCTCTCTTTCAAATTCTGCTTTGGTCAGCCTAAGGATCAGTACCTATCATTGGGTAATAAAGTGATATGCATTAATCAATCAATGGCCCTACCTGGCAAGTTTCTTAAAAACTCATGGGACACAGATGGCTGCCATGAATACTCCCAGGAGGCTGCTGCTGTCCTTCCATGAATGCAGCATGAAAATACACAGCTGGGTGAACAGATGAATGTCCACTCATGAAACAATCATGACGAGGACAATAAACAGTAGTTTTGGATGGCGGATTTAAATCTCATTCACAGCCACGAAAACACTCCAGATACACCATATGTCTCTACCTCCTGCTATTGCCAATATCGGTCCCCTCCCTTCCATTCCTGTTTCCACCACTTTAATAAATTTCTCCCATCCTCATTTCATATGAAATAGGCTCTGATTCTTTCTATTCTAATGTCTGTAAGACTTTACTGTGAATATGAGCAGGGAATAATTCCTCCTCCAAACCCATTATGAAATAAAGATTTCTATTCAGGATCACGACAAACCGAGGAATCCCTCAATAGAACTTCCAGAATCACTTCAACCTGTAAGGCTGGCTAATGTTCCTCACCATCAGCCACACCAGGGCTAGGACTGATGAGTGTCTCCAGTGTGCAGGGCCCTCTGGATGACATGATCGCTGGGAATCCAGGCACGAGGCAAGCAAAAATCAGCACCTGTTCTTCTGCACAGTTTGTCTGAAGTGCTTGAAGCCACAGAAGAAATAGCCTGATTCCTTCACATCTTATCTAAAAACAAAATTAAAGGCAACAAAATTAAATACATGTTTATGCAGAGACCTAGTTCTGAGAAAGAAAAAACCAGAAGTTAAAGGTACTGTTAAATTCCTGCACCAACTACTTAGTGACAAGGAAGGAGGCATGCTTCAAGAAGTACAAGGTGAAGAGCTTGGGGTCTGGAGCCACAGTGCTTTGGCTCCAATGCAGGCTCTGCTGCTTGCTGGCTTAGCTGTGGCCAGTGGACAACCACTGATCTCTCTTTGCATTAGTCTCCCCCTCTGAAAAATGGGCATTATAACAGAATGTATCACAAAGTACTGGCCCAGGGTTAAGTGACTTAGCACAGTGCCTGTATCATCAACAGTTGGTTAAATCACAAAAACAATGCAAAGATAATCTTCCTCCAAACTTACAGTGTGCTTTGAGTAGGGTTTTTATTTAAGTCACTACAGTATGCACATGTATCATGTAATGTTCTTGAAAAATGTCAGAGATAAATAAGAGCTTGAAGACCTCGCTCAAAGGGACAGGGCAGCTCTCCAGCTTCCCTGCCTCATGTCCCCCAACAGCTTCCCTGTGCTCTGAAGGACCAGCAGGACTTGGTGGAATATATCAATCCAGGCAGATGCGCCCTTTGTCCCTCTACACTTACTTTCAGCTCTATTCCATTCCTAGAATTCAGGTAAGTACTTTTGTTTCTATATTTCTGAATGGCTAAAAGGGAAACACCAATATAAGAAAAATAAGGAAAAGAGATGAAAAACATGTCAGGTGAAGCTGAAAGATGCAGTGAGGTCCAAATGTGGGCAACTGATCTGAGTTGCCTAATCTCCTAATCTCTTCTCCACTACACCAAGGTGGTGCAGATTCCTTAAGAGCAAGTGTTTAAGCCAAAGATGAGGCTCTCCAGGAAAGCCAAAAGAAGAAAGGAAGGGAGAGGGAAAGGGAGAGGGGAAGCGAGAGGGGAAGAGAGAGGGAAAGGGAGAGGGGAAGGGAGAATGGGAAGGAGGAGAGGAACGAAAAAGATGGGAGGGGAGGGGAGGAGAGAGGAGGGGAAAAGAGGGGAGGGGAGGAGAGGGGGGAAGAGAAGGGAAAGGGAGAGGCAGGGAGGGCAGGGGAGGGAAGGGAAGGGAAAAAGCAAGCTTGACCAACTCCTCATAGAAGTCAAATAAACCAAGAAAGATGCTGTGTCTGGAGGCGTTCTACCCCATCAACAGTGGATTCCAGGACACACTCTCAAAATGTCCAGGGACACACCGGTGCTGTGCAGAAACCTTCATGACCACTTACACCCATCCTCCTTTCCCCAAGCAGGTAAAATAAGTGGTGACATTACTGAATATAAGAGACAAAAAATGACATGGCTCTATGGATATCTCACTTTTTATGTTAACTGTATTTAAGTTAACAAAATAAAAATAAGGCCAATAATAAACATGAGGTCACAACCTGGTAAGTTTTAACTATAAGACTACTAATTAAAATAGGGATAAAATATGGACTCTCTTGTGAAGCTACGAATAGCTCACCTCCTTTTTCAACATGCAAGAGATCATTAACATCAAATTTAGGCACTTATGTTTAAACTGGTATAAAACAAAAAATATATGAATTCAACAAAGGTACACACATAAATCGATACACACATAACAAGTGAATAACTTCCCATAAAATACATATTCCAGGCTGGCTTCTTTGCTATTTATGTTTTAGGGTCGTCTTATCTAGCATAATGGTATCTATCAGTATAAAAGGTATGTTGCTTTTAAAATAAAGCAGTGTTAACCTAAAGTATAAGATCTATCTGCTGCAAACAAATAGGGAAATATGCAAAAGGAAGAATCTGCTGCTCTTTCCTCCCTCAACAGCTCTCAAAACCACCAAAAACAATTGAGAGACAACTATAATTTTAACAAGACCACTGGGGTGAACCAAATCCAGCACATTCACTCTGAACCTTGAGAGGAATTGGTTTCCTCCCTTTCCTCATGATAAAAGCAGAGCCTTTAGCATCTCGCCAATGGTTCCCGAACTATACACAGCAGAATCAAAATCAGAACTCCAAATTCCACACTCTGAATCCCAAGCCCTGTTCTCTAAATATTTAAAATGAATATCACAGTAAGTTATGTTGTAAAAACAAAATCTCTAACAATATTTGACATTAAAATTAAAATAAAAAGTCAGGTGGTTTTTAAAGATCCCTCCCCCCAAAAGTGGCCTCATTTTGTCACTTTGTGGCACTAATAAATTTAAGAATGATGCAAAATGCCATTGTACATTCCTCTAAAATAAATACCTTAACAGAATTTCCAGTGTGTAGAAGCTTCTTTAAAGTTGAGCCTGCAAGTTTAAAATACTGAGTTAGAAATAGAGTATGCAAATTTATACCATACACACAAAAAAACTCAAACTGGATAAAGACATATTTTAAAAGATCAGTTTTAGAAAAAAAATGTGTAGTTATGATAAAAGATATAATCTTTAAAAAAGAAAACTGACCTTCAGAAACAAAGCAATGTCATAGGAGAGAAATACCTTTAAGATGAAAGTACTTTGAGTATTAACCTCTTTAAAACTCTTAAAAGAGGGGCACCTGAGTGGCTCAGTTGGTTAAGCAACTGCCTTTGGCTCAGGTCATGATCTTGGAGACCCAGGATCAAGTCCCACATCGGGCTCCCCGCTCGGCGGGAAGCCTGCTTCTCCTTCTCTCCCTCCCCCCCTGCTTGTGTTCCCTCTGTAGCTGTATTTCTCTCTGTCAAATAAATCAATAAAATCTTAAAAAAAAAAAACAACCTCTTAAAAGAGTCAAAATGATGAGGTATGATAAATGATAAAGTAACACATATGCTCACAGTGGCTTACATGTAAATATTTTATCATGCATAAAATAAATGATTTTTCTAATCTCTAAAGTTAAAAATAAAACTACTGCTCACAAAATATTTTGATGAGAACATTCCGCAAATATTCAATACAGCATATTTCTTTCCTTGGCGTGACAATGACATTTACGGGTTCAGTCATCTAGCAGAGTCTTTGGTCACCGTCAAAGAGAAGGAACCAAAGTTCGCTCACAACTACACCAGTCAACTGCAAAAACTTTGGTGCTGCAGCCCGTGGCAATGAGAAAACTCTCTCAGGAGGACGGAAACATATTACCTATCGTTCTATAAATGTGTTTATGTCTTCGTATGGAGATGGCTTGGCACCCCACCTAAATATCAGATGTAGGCTCCTAATGGGATCTTAACCTTAAAGAAGGAAGTAGTCTTTAAAAAGAAAAATACATTGGAAGTTAGGCAAGAAAACCTTCCTTTCCAAATTTTTCTGGGAAAAAAACTATGTAGATCTCCTGATGAGAAGTTGTATGCAATAACTAAAACTTGGACATCAAATCATATTTTCCCCACCACTGTATTTCAAAGAGATAGTCCACCAAGAAATAGAGCCAGTCTCAGCCAATTCCTACAGGTCATCTTGATGTGGATAGATACATGCTTGTTAGTTAACTGCATACAATTTTGTAACTGCTGTGCCATTTAGAATACTGGGGCTTAGTGGAAACTCACCACTATTCAGACTACATGACAGCACTAAATCTTACCAATGGTTTGTGAATGAGTAAGGGAAGTTAAGTGCCCTCCTCTCTCTACTTCTCCTGTTGCCAAACCATCTCCAGTAATTTTTGGTCTAGGGCCAGCACTTACTGGGCTAAAGCTCTCTCACAGCTATGGTTCAAGTGCCTGTGCTCATGGGACTATTTAATCTCATACCTCCCCTTAACCTGGGACCTTGTCCCCTGCCTCCATGTTCATCCATTCTTGGACAAAGTCTGGTGTGCTTCAGTTTACTATGGCTCCAGTGTGCCCATGAGGACCTCGTGTGGTTGGCAGGGTCAACAGACACTCCACTCCTCAAGAGATCCGAGATCGAGCTGCACACACAGCTTTCTTTCCAGACATCTAGCAAAAATCTATCATCTTGCAACACATTTCTGGAAACACTTTCTCCTGCTCATTGTGCATGGTCACTGGGGCTTGTCAGCCCCTTCTCTTCTTAGACTAGGTCCACAGTTTTAACATTTGACTGACCCACAGTTGCCTATATCCACTCATCTCTACACGGCAAGAAGAAAAATAATTACAGAAAGAACAGACTTTACAAAGAGACATACGGAATGTCTAATTCATATTTTCCCATAGTCTCTTTTTTTTAAATTAGCCTGATAATCTGTTGGAGCCGCAATAAAAAACGAATACATACATATTTGATCTATCCCATCTTATTGTTTTCAGAAGCTCCTGTATGAATGAAGTAGTACGGCTTGGCAGTTGTAAGCCAGAGTCAGAAGTCAGACTGCTAAGGTTCAAATCTAGGTTCTGCACTTACTGTATAACCTGAGTCAGTTCCTTAATCTCACCATGCCTGAGTCTTCTCCTCTGTAAAGTGGGATGCTAACAGTGCCAACCATAGCAGATTGTTAGTGAAGTTTAAATGAGTTCATATTTACAAATGGTTACAACAGTGTCTGCTATAAGGAAAGTACATCTTTCCCACAATATAAGACATTAGCTATTCCTTAAGACACTCTTTCACTCTCTTTATTTTCTTTCTTTCTTTCTTTCTTTCTTTCTTTCTTTCTTTCTTTCTTTCTTTCTCTTTCTTTCTTTCTTTCTTTCTTTCTTTTTCTTTCTTTCTCTTTCTCTCTCTCCCCTTCCTTCCTTCTTTCCTTCCTTCCTTCCTTCCTTCCTTCCTTCCTTCCTTCCTTCCTTCCTTCGTTTTCCCTCCCTCCCTCTCTTTCTTTCTTTCTTTCATTCTTTTAAGCCGTGAACTCAGGGCTTGAACGCACAACACCGAGATCAAGACCTGGGCTGAGACTGAGTTGGACACGTAACTGACTGAGCTCCTCAGCTGCCCACTGAGGCACTCTTTAAATAAGAACAACATTAGAAAGAAAATCTGTGTAGTACGGGCACATAGCATAGAGTTTCAACATGAAAATCAGTGATAAATACCTGAGAGTTTTGCATGGCTACTTTAATATTTCTTAAGGCCCTAAGTCCACAAAGATATTGCTACTCAAACTACCATTATGAAATCCTTTTCCTTTTAACTTCAGAAAGTTTCTTTCTATATACTGTACCTGTCTGGACTTTAAACACCCCACCACTATCTCATTCAGGGGCCTCTTCAACTCTACTGGTTGCCACTATATTGACTCATGTGAAGAGAAAATGAGTAAATGAGTAAAGAAAATCTAGTTGAACTAGATTCACTTAGCTGGACTGATTCTATGAACTTCTAACTTCTATCGGCTAATTTTTATTATATTTTGTAAATATTCTTTGAATGTGAGTCTTACTGCTTTTAAGGAGGGTGGGTCTAGGACAAGAAGACTGAGGGGTCTGCACAAGATTTAAGGGGGCACAAAAACCTCAGTAATTAAAAAAGTAATATTTTAATACAATAGCTTCTAAAAGTCAAAATTAATATAAAAAAATCCATGATGAACATTATTAAAGTTTTAAAGAAGTACAAAAGTTCAGTTGAGCCATATTGGAGCCTAAGGTAAAATGAAATATCTATATCACTATAGATATGTTTTTATGGATTCTGAATCATTAACTTTTTTCCAGAACATTTAAGCATTAAAAAAAATTGATAAAAACAAAATCTCAATATCAAACAATCAAAAAGGATTAAAACTCACCATTAGATTAAAGATTTTGTTTATAACATAGAATGTATTACAATTTTACTTTCCTGGCTTTAATGGAACAAATTCAACAACATTTACAAAATCTTCTTTGTTTATCTCATTTTCAGTTGGGAGAACTGCTATGCTTGACAATTCCTCCTGACAAAGTAACAATCTTTTAGGTATCTTTTTTTTTTAACTTTAATTTTTATTTTTTTTCAGTGTTCCAAGATTCATTGCCCATTCCCCACACCCAGTGCTCCATGCAATAGGTGCCCTCAGTACCCACCACCAGGCTCTCCCATCCCCCCCACCCCTAAGGCCACTAGTTCACAAAGATAGCTCTAAGCTAACTTTAACATTATAAAATAGATTCTTACTTGGTTTTAATTTCTAAAAAACCTCCCTCTTTATCATGCCTTAAACCAAGTAATAAGCAAAGGAAGTACAGCACACCAGGAAAGGTATAAGAACACAGAGAAACAGCCTCTGGGGTGCGCTGGCCTCCAAGGCGTGCTGGGAAGCTGCCAGGCAAGCAGGAACACAGAACTCTCTGGCACTACAGTATCTAAAATAATCACTCAGGAGCAGCAGTCCCTGGAGGAGTTTGAAATTAATCTCAAAAGGAATCAAGGACCTAAATGTGAGACATATTAACTATAGAATTTCTAGAAGAAAACATAGAAGATCTTTGTGATCTTGGATTAGGCAGATTCCATAGACAGGACACCTAAAGCACAACCCATATTAGAAAAATTTATAAACTGGGCTTTATAAAAATTAAAAACTTTTACTCTTTGAAGGACACAATTAAGGGAATGAAAAGACAAGTCAGAGATGAGGAGATAATATTTTCAAGCCACATACCTGATAAATCACTTAAATCTGGGATATATAAAGAACTTACAAAATTCAATATTAAGAAGACAAACAACTCAATTAAAAAAATGGTCAATCAATTCAAACATACAGACCATCAAGGACAGATGGCAAACAGCACATGAAAGATGTTCAGGATCATTAGTCATTAGAGAAATGCAAATGAAAACCACAATAAGATACCACTACTACTAAAATGAAAAGACTGATCATACTAAGTGTCAATGAGAATGTAAAGTAACTACAACTCTCATACTGCTGGTAAGAATGTCACCCATTACGGGAAGCAGTCTGGCTTAAGTTAAACACAGAACTTTACGTGATTCAGCCATTTCATTCTCAAGAGACAGGAAAGCATATGTGCACATAAAGACTTGTACACAAATGTTTACAGCAGCTATGTTTACAGCCACATACTAGGAGCAACCGAAATGCATCCAACAAGTGACTGGATAAAGAAACTACGGTGTATCTATACAATGGAATGCTATACTGCTCAGAAATTTACTATTAATATATGCACCAACACAGAAGAATCTCCAAATAATTATATTAAGGAAGCCAAACAAAGAAGAGCATATACTGCATGATTCTATTTCTGTAGGATTCTAGAAAATCAAATTAATCTATAATGACAAAAAGCAGATCAGTGGTGACCTGGGGACCGGGCAGGGGGATGGGAGAAGGGCGTAAGAAAACCACTGGGAATGAAGGCTATGTTCATTTTCTTGATTGTCATAATGATTTCACAGGTATACATCTATGTCAAAACTTCTCACAATTAACATTATCTACACATATCGTTTATGGTATGTCAATTACACTCCCAAAAAAGAGCTGCTTTTTTAAAAAGGAGAAAACAGGGGTGCCTGGGTGGCTCAGTTGGTTAAGCGACTGCCTTCGGCTCAGGGCATGATCCTGAAGACCCAGGATCGAGTCCCACATCGGGCTCCCTGCTCGGCGGGAAGCCTGCTTCTCCTTCTCTCACTCCCCCTGCTTGTGTTCCCTCTCTGGCTGTGTTTCTCTCTGTCAAATAAATGAATAAAATCTTTAAAAAAATTTTTTTTAAAAAAAGGAGAAAACAGAGCAGGTAGTCTGGAAGTGAGTAAGCGGAAGATCAGGAGGACGGAAGTAGTGCTCAGACACAGGTTTGTATGACGACAAGGGTGCAGAAGATAAAGTCAAGAAACCATAGAGGGAGAGGAGTCAAAGAGCTGATGGGTAACTTGGCAAGAAGGGAAAGGACTTGGAGACAGCTAAGCCATTAAAAAAAAAAAAAAAGGCAAGTAAGCAGATCAGAGGGCATGGCAGTAACGAGGAGAGACAAGGCCTAGTCAAGGGAGAGGTTTCCACAGAGTGGGTGGTGGGTGAGGTCTGGAATGGGCCTCGGAGACAAAAGAAAGACCATGCTTTCACTCCCACAGGTCTGGGGGAGACAGAGAGGTCTGAGAGAAAAGTCACATTTTAGAGAGCCAAGGAAGTGAAAGGCACTGAGGTGCTAGGGCTGTTGCTTAACCCAGTAAGAGGATTTCCAGAGGTCTGAGGACAAAGTAGGAAGGAGGGCAAGAAATGCAGGGCAATGATTTCAAAAGCACCCCAGAGAGGACTGTAGAAAGACACCAAAGGGGGTCAAAGGAGCATTAGGCTCAGCCACCACCTGGTGGACATGAAGGCAGGCAGGGGCCCAGTACTTCAGCCTGGCTGGGATGCATGTGTGAGGGACCCCTACTGTAAAGTGTACCAGGAGACCTGCTCTCTCAGGAAGAGGGGCTTGTGTTGTGTCCTGACTATGAGGGACCCAGGGACGGCTGCCGGGCTCAGGGTTCCAAGCAGTAGTTAGAGCCCAATGAGCTGTAGAAAGTTTGAGAAGTAAGGCTGCTCAGAAGTTATGTTCACATCCCAAGCACTGTCAGCCCACTGAGCAGCCCAAGGTATAAAGCAAAGGATACTCTTCAAAAGTCATAAACAAATCTGTAGTTCAATTATGCATTGGTTTTTATATTACATACAAGAACTTGGTAAGCAAACTAAATTAATAACAACTCCTATTAAAAAAAAACATATGAGGTATTGTGTGAATTTTTCTATGCAAGCCCAATTCTTAAAATCCAAGGGCTATGTATTTTGAAGATTTTTGATATAAAACATCTCTAGTACAAAAGAAACCCTTTCAGCCACAGCAAACATTTCTTGCATACAGGCACAGCACTGTACACTGAATGGGACGGGCTGTCTGCTTCCTAGAGGCTTGTGAGCAGGAAACCCTCTAAAACAGACACAGGGCACTGGACTCCTGCACTGATGATGCATGGGCACATGAAAGGGGGCCATAGCCTGCCCCTGCACCAGCCAGCCTCGGTGACTGCCGCGCCGTTCCTCATCTCCTCACGTCCTGTCAGCTCTCATTACTACAGCGATAAAGCTTCAAGTGCCCACCCTTGTCCCCCGTGAGGTACTGGCCTGAAACTGACTCTAGGAACATCTTTCCATTCATAACTAGTCATGGGAATTTGCAAACAGTTGAGTAGCAGGTTGGCAGACATCACAGCTGGTGAGTGTTCTGTCAGCCACTTCCCTGATCCTCTTACTCTCTACACCTCACTTGAAGCACTACCTCTAGTTGCCTGGAATCATGAATGGCATTCATTTCACATTATAACACTTAAGAGTCCAAACAGGCTTCCTCACTCAAAGGCTTATATATAGCAAGCAGCCAGCCTTAAAATCCTTAGGCACAGAGAAACTTACAGACTATTTTCTCCCTCTAAAAAGAGTTTAGAGAGAAACAGAATCTCTGTCTTTGCTACTGACAAAACAAGATGGCAGGGTAAGAAACTGACTTCAAACACTGCGGTAGGGGATGTTTCAAATTAACTTCTTCTGTCTCTGTATAAAACATGGCTGTCTGGTCGGTCTGACAACTTCAAGACTTGCAGAATATAGGAGTTGCTTTTAGTTTAGGTTTCTATACATAAGGACATTATTTGTCGTGTGGGGGCAGGAAGTATACCGAATCAGTGGTGTGTAAACCCAGCTTCAGGGTTCTAACCCAGTATTCCACAGTACCTTGGCCATTATCGGCCAGACTAACATTTAATTAAGAAGTTTATATAGCAGTGTTCTTCATATTAGATCAGAAATATTAGATATCCAGAATGTAAAAGATCTAAAATAAGGAATATTAGATACCTAGAATATCTGGAACTGACTAGTGAAAAGCTTCCTGTCCTTGCCTCAAGAGGTTCGCAGAAGTCAAGAAGATACTGATGCTGCTGAAATATTTAAGGCGCATTCCTTTCCCTTTGAAATGTTTCCTTATAGTTTCTTAGTTTGTATAATGAACTTGGTCAAGACCTCAATGATGTACGGTAGCCATTTTAACAAATCTAAATAAAATGGGAAGAATGGAAAAGAATGAGGTCAAGAAAATGGGTAGAATTGCTAATCCAATATCCTTTATCAGCAATTGTGAAATCTAAGAAGCTATGAAAACTAAAGCTTTTTGTGTGGAATTTACTAGTGGGCAGGACCTGACCTGACTCTGAATTCATGTGGTGGCATCACCCAACTAACCTGAGGCTATTCTGGATTTAGTTATTCCATTGATGCTGAAAATTCATCTCTTAGGCTACAGAAATTAGAATTCTCTTGGTTACAGGGTACTCTCCAGTCCCCTGGGGTGTAACATATAGACCAGAACATTGGATTAATGTTTGCTGAACATTAACACACCATACCGCCATTCTAAAAACCTGAAAAAATTCTGATTCCAAAGTACATTTAGCCTGAAGATCCTCATAAAAGGTATGTGGACCTGTCTAACCACCAACTTCTACCCAGTCTGAAAAATCATGCAAAAATACATTCTTCTGAAAGAAGCCTGTTTGATTAAAGTATTAAGCATATAAGCATCAAAACAAGGATGATTTTATATGCAAATGCTCATACTTCAACATTCTGAAACATGACTCATTCTGACCGTGTTATACAGCCAGCTTATTCTATATACTAGATGAACTAGCTTCTTCTACCCACTCAACTAGATAAACAGCACCTGCTCTTATGCTGGTTCAGGAGACTAGCAGTCTGCAATCCCAATCCAAGAGCCACTGTTCTCCCTCAGACACTATTAAACTGGCTAAAAAGCTGCTTTACCTGCAATCTTAACCATGTGGTAACAGCAGCCAGAATTTAAGGAATCCTCTACACCACCCCCTACATGGATAAAATTTCACAACACAAATAGCAAATGGATTTCTATACCCAGTCGTAGTAAGTTTATTAAGGATGGGGGGGAGGCTCCTAACCTTCAGACATTTTAAAGTACTCTCAATAGCAACTGAGGATGGTTTTCATAGACAGGACATAAACAGAATGGACAGATCGTATCTGGCACAAATACAAAATTCTGCATGCACTTATTTCTCATTTTCATCCGTTCCTCCTACACCATGGAGATTTACAAACCCCTACAATTCCTCTTCAGATTGTACTTACATTAGATTTTTAAATTTTTATCTTAAATATACAACATCAAGAATCAGTTAACAGAAATGCTATAAATAATGCTATAATTTAAAGGAAAACCTTCTCTGTGTATTTGAAAGATTTAAAGACAAAGGTATCTACCTTCAAGTAATGAGTTAATCATTCAGATCAGTAGATGTATTTATTTTATATACTTCACTAAACAGTTCAGTTTATAGAAGGGTCAGTTATATTTTTCACATAAGTGGTACTAAATGAAATTTGGGATCCTGAATTTTGAAATACCCACCGTATATACCCATCTTTCTCGAGGTCCCATGTCTTTCACAGCTCGGCCTCCCATCTAGGAAACCCTTTCCACACTTATATTTCAAGGCACAGGTAGAGATGATCTCTCTTGAAGCCTTCCTCAAGTCCTCTGAATAGAATTGTTCAACTTTCTTCATTGTTACCATTGACACTTTCTGTAGCAGTAATCATTTCTTTTTTTCTCACCTATTCCCAACCCTGGCAATCACCTTATACAAGCATGGTGAGATATTCTTTGTTTCTGCCCAGAACTTTGTTTCTCCCTCAATAGGTAACTGAATGAATGAATGATCAGAGTAAGTTAAGATCCCATTATGAGGTTATGTTCTCCTCAATATGATCATCTGGCAACGACGAAAAAGAGGGGAACTGTCTTCCAGGGTGGAAAGACCAAACCAGACACTCTTTAAACAGAATAGGATTCACAGTCAATAGCACAAATTACACGAGTTGTGCCATGAATATTAAATTAAGAGGAAATAGTGTTCGATGTCAAGAGCCTCACAGAAAGGGCAGCGGTGGTAACTTGGCTATATTTCCAATTCCCTCCTGCTATCACACATTAAAGCACTCAAACAGAGGAACTCTACATCACTGAGAAAGTCTTGAAGAATAAAATATTTTTGTAAAAAAAAATGAAAAGTTATTTAAAAATTCTCTGGACCAAATGTTTCTCAAAACAAAATTGTGCACAGGAATCCCCTGGAGCTCTTGTTAAAAATGCAGACAGATACCCCAAAGATACGGAAGTAGTGAAAAGAAGGGCCATATGCACCCCAATGTTCATCGCAGCAATGGCCACAATCGCCAAACTATGGAAAGAGCCAAGGTGCCCACCAACAGATGAATGGATAAAGAAGATGTGGTCCATATATACAATGGAATACTACGCCTCCGTCAGAAAGGATGAATACCCAAGTTTTGTAGCAACATGGACTGGACTGGAAGAGATTATGCTGAGTGAAATAAGCCAAGAAGAGAAAGTCAAGTATCGCATGGTCTCACTTACTTGCGGTGCATGAGGGGCAAACTGGAGGACAGTGGCAGAAGGAAAGCAAATGGGAACTAGGGTAATCTAGGGAGGGAAACGAAACAACAGAGATTTTGAACACAGAAAC